>CM034155.1:377649252-378036554 GCA_019776745.2 Taxus chinensis | reverse complement strand
TTTGTTGCAATGCAAATTGTTGTGAGAGAGGTAAAGCAGTTCCATTTCAAAAAAAAAGGGGAAATGTTCTTGTTGAGATTTCTGGTAATGCTTGGTGAAGCAAAGCCAGAAAATTCATTGGAAAAATATGAAATGATGATATCAAGTCTCTGTGGCATAAGCAAGGTGGAGAAACACTCTATTATATTAAGTTCAAAAGAGCCTTCTAACAGATGTTGACTACCACACTGCAACCAAGTTTATCTCCAAGATTATATTGCTAGAGAAATTGTTGTGGGAAATGCAATCCGACTCTCTCATCTTAAACAATGACAATGTTCTTATGGAGATTTTTGGTGCTGCTAAGTGAAGCAAGCTGTAAGCGATGGGCTGCACATTTGCACTATAATAAGGTGCATCATATGGAACTTGCAGTGATAAGAAGGAATCAGACTTTATTTTATTTATTTATTTCACTTTCGAAAAAGTATTCTTTTCTGAATGTGAAGAGGACTGGACTGTGCTATTTTACTTCATCAAATCTGATGTATGGTATGCATCTCTGGGATGAAAAGCAAGAAGAAGAGTAGGTGGAGATTGGGAAAGCCAGGAGAGTACTGCTTGAAGGAAAAGGTTGTGTTTCATCACGGTAGATGCCTACCCGAGCCAGGAGCGTGGAGTAATCAATTTGTCTCGTGTCCGAGCTTCAAATCATGGGGTTGGTTTGTAGCTGTTTTTCACTGCGTGGTTGTGGCGCTAGCTCGAGCTCGCAAAGCACTTTGGGTTAAAGGAAAGCAACGGAATTGAAACAATCATATGCATGGAGATGGCGTTTTAAACTAGGCATGTTAAATCAACTCCCTGTAATAGTTTTCTACCTTCTTTCAGTATCTTGAAATGAATTTTCTTTTCTCTTGAATGGCGCCTAGACTAGATGTTTTCGTGGTTGTTTATATCACTGCCTGATTGTGTGGTTGTTCCTTTAAATCTTATTCCAATTTCGCTGATTTTGCTTGGAATGTTCCTTCCTCTCTTATAGCTTACTCTATTTCATATTTGTCTAAATGGGTTACTACAATATTGAGTGATGCAGTCTAGTTCGTAGGGAAGGAAACATTATTGAGTTTTGTTTACTTATATGACTTTATTTTAAAAAGAATTCTGTGATGGTAATTCTAATTGAAGGTTACTAAATAGAAGGTTAAGCCTACATACCTCTTTTGGTTGAATAAATACACATTTCCTGTTTAGGGCTCTCTTGTTTTGCTAAAAGGTACATTAATAGTGACGTTGTGTCTGAAACTTGTTTAAGCCTATGGACTTTCCTTACTTTATGTTTGATTAGAAAATGGCATTTGGGGTTTGTTTTAGAACTGTACATGGTTGACTGTTGTACCTAGTCTAGATGAGGGATAACCTGGCATCTATTTTGGCCTCCACGTGTTGAGAGTATTACTATACCTAATTCTTGATGTAAACTCTTGTATGATTAAAGCAAGGGGAAACATTTTAAGTTTAACTGAATGAAATCTCTACAATTTTTTTTATTAAGGGTCGCAAGCAAGCTATTACTAGCTAGACTGAAACAAAAGTTGTAGGTGAATCCATGGTACTGGACTCGTGAACTCGTTTCCTGTTTGACGACAGTTGATTTCCATGATAATATCATAGGTGGCTGTTATATTTATCTGTTTGATATTTGCTAAGACTTTTCCTCGATAAGCCCACATGGATCGGGTAAAACTTTCCATCTTCTTTACCCTTGGCAAGGAGTTCATAAAACTTCTAGGCCCTGACTGCACTGCGTAACCTTCCTAATAGCTATGTGCGTTGGTTCTTGGGTTGTGCTTGTACTCGTGGTAAGGTCTTTTGAGTCTGGGGCATCGTTGGTGTTTTTCCCTCTGCGTATCGAATCCCTTTGTTTTCGAACTCAAATACCTTATACTTCAAACTTGGTTATTAAAAGGTCCCATTTTGTGGCCTTGTTAGGGAAATAAGTTTTTTATTTTAATGTTTATTGACATTGTCTGAATTATATAAAAAAATTATTAACGACTTTTGGGTTTAGTCTTCCCTTATATTATGTAGAGAAGTTGACGATTAGGATAGGGTTTGTTGGTAGAATAATGGCCCTTTCTGTGTCTCTTTCGTACCCTTTTGGAAAAGTGGATTTGTTTTGGTTAACTAGTACTACGTTTTTAAGAAATCCGATAAGGAGGTAGTGGTAAACTCCTTGGTTAAAACCAAAACTATAGTTGTGTTCTTTTAAGGGCATCGAACCCGTATTACTTTGAAGCCCCCCCCCCCTGGAAGAATTGGATAACGTCATTTTTTTGCTTCGCGCCTACGATCATAATTAGTACGCTTTGTCTTCTCTTGGACCCCTTAGTTGGATGGAGTAAATTTTGGATTCCAATCACGTAACCCATAGGATTACATGAAGGAGATATCAGCGCTCTTGAATTTCTTGTTCCCAACCCATAAGGTCTTGCCTTGATTTATGTAATTTTGTTCTCACTAGTTTTTGGACTTTCTCCTTGTTGGATGATTCAGTTTTCTCTCTCATGAGATTAATATTGGACTTGTGAGTTTTGTTTTAATCCATTTCTGAATTTAGAATATTCCTTTCTTGATATTGTTAATTGTTAGCTTACTATTGCATTGTGTAGCCTTAACATGCTCAGTTCTTGCGAACTGACTTTAGTTAATATTTGTGCAGATGGATTATGCGAGTAGACTAGAAGAAAAGAGTGTAAAAGTTTCACCTGCACCATTATGAAGTTCCGTGTAAAAATGTCCAATGTGTTGAAAATTGTGTAACATTGCTTGTAAAGAGAGTTGAGATGACCTCTTGCTTTGTATTGTTTGGTAATGGTGAAATAAAGTGTCTTGTTCTAGTGTAGTTAAGCTTGAAATTATCCTTGTGAGAAATGGCATTCAATATTTACATTGATAAGAGTATTGTAAAACTTTGATCTTGAGAATAAATTATTAAGTTAAATCTTTCTAAGACTTAGCGACAATATTTTATAAGTAAAGTAAAATGAGTCGGTTAACCCTTAAAGAAGCTAAACAAAAATAATAATTTTATATTCAACAAATAAATGTAAAGGTGATCTATTTGAAATCAAATACTTCCATGATAGATCAAAATGAAAACATCCTTTGTGAAGTAAACATTTATTAATTGATACCCCTAGCTAAACTAGCGAACACTATCCCTTTGGGGTGAGCTCTTAAACAAGCTTAAAGGAAAACAATGGTTAGTTTCTGAAAAAATATTAAGATTTAGTAAGTAGGAGAAGACTTTAAGTGAACTACCCTTCAGTGTATAAGAAATTAACTCAGTTGGTGAGATGAATTTGTGCGAACCATATATTGATTCCTTCTGAAAACTTAAGTCATGAGCTAAAGGGTGTCTTACCAAAATAAATAAACCCTAACCATTTCTTACTGTGGCTTGCCCTAGCTGTGAGTGTGTCATGTGGTTGGACTTCCATGTTGTCTCGTCAAAAAGAAAAAAATAAATTGTCTTTGATAAGTGTGAACGTTTCCGTGCTGACCTTGTGGTCTTCCCCGTAACAAGTGGTTCCAAGTGTTGGTTTTAACCTTGTGACGACATGTTGTGTCGTGTTGAGTCAAAGCAAGTCAAAAAAAAGTTATCCTGTATTTCACTGTGTAGTTCTTGTGTTGTTATTTTTGGTGCGTTACAGTGTAGAACCAGCTCAACAACATGCAGGAAGGAATCACGTAACGTTTAGCTAAGTAGCCAACAGATAAACGAGCTCTGAGTCACCAGTCAAATTAAAATCCAAGAAATATTTGCAATCAAGGAAAGTGGATAAGCATCCGCATTGCAAAGTCTGAATTCTCGCAAAAATATAATTACTAAAAGAGCCTCAGAGCTTCTCAATCAAATCATAAAATAAAACGCTGGTCCTTGATAAAATAAAACCAGTTTACAAATATATAAAATACAGAAAGTCAACATCACAATCACTTTGCAGCCCTTTATGGCTTCTAATAGGGGTACTATGCCTCGAGCTCCGTTTTAATAATGCATACGCTAAGCTGGATCAAAAACGACACCAAGGCCTAATATCCACTTACTCATACGGGGATTTAGTTTTCCATAGTGGCGACCAAAACTAACTCATCTAACAACTAAGAGAAAAAGGGAAGCTTTGGGTGACTAAACAACTTCTAATTTACTATGTCTGACCCCAGAACACAACCACTAATGTTAAACCACAAGAATCGCAGCATATGATTTATCATTCCAACAAAGTAGAATATTACGGGGTTTATCACATCATACAACTAAGGAAAAAGTTAGTATGCATCAACAACATATTTTTAAATGAAAACAAGTTCTTGTTACATCAGAATTTCACAAGAGTATCCATTTAATTTTAACATTTTAGTTATCTAGGTTCGACAAAACGCCACTAGGCGAGTTCAGCAATTTGAAGAATTTTATTACTTTATTTTTATTTTAAATCACGGAGATTAAATTTTACTAATTGGTTTTCGGGTTTTGAAGTTGGCCCAGGGTCCAAGTGTTGAACCCACGGCTCTGATACCAAAATGTAACACCGTGAAATAGAGACGACCACGCTACGCTCGACGAACCGACAACGACGGTGCGCCACAAACATACAACCCGAAATGTGACTAATTATTATTATTATTTTTTTTAAAGGGTAATGGTTCACTGACTTATACCACTTGAAGATAAGCATGCACGATAGGAGACACCATCTTTTTTTTGTTCCATCAGTGCATTAAGAAGTTCCTGTTGATCGTCAAGGATCACCTCTTTTTCCTAAACAAGGTGGGGCACATTTACACTCCTTCCTTTTTCCGAGAAGTGGGTTAAATCGTTATATACTTACGAGAAGTATTAAAATGAATACTATGTATTATCAAAATTCACACTTAGATGTATCTACCTTATCTGCCACGGGTGAACTATAGGTATAATGAATTAAAAAAAAGCTACATATATTTAATCAACAAGAAGTTGAGAGGAATATGATGTTCTTACAGTACAAAATTTATTCAAGGAGTCCTTTCAAAAGAAAACATTGGTCAAACATTAGAAGGAACATCCAAGGCCATCTTTGGCTAAAGTTGGTCGACCCACATCTTTGGGTAATAACATTATCTAACCCAATACAATGGCGTTTAAACTGAGCTCACGTTTTAGAGATGAGACGGCAGGTGGCCAACAACCAACTGTCCCCATAAAGGCTCCCTGTCTGGCGTGAAGATCACTCCTACAGGCCGTAAAGACACCTACTAACCGAGATTTGCAAATCTTGGCCTCCCCTTGGTCTATCCTACTCACTGTTCTACCTCGGGCCGCGTGAAGGAGATGGTGATTAAAAAAAAGAGTTATAACCATTGTTACAGGCGTGGGTTCCGACTGTCTCGGCCCTGGCCGCATAGGAGACCACATGGTGGTCAAAGGGAAGCTTCAGCGCATGAGGGAGGCATTCAATCACAGATCTACCGCCTCTGGTTGCGTGAATCTCCGTGGAGGGTAAAAAAAAAAATTCACAGGCGCGTGGGAGGCTGAAGGGTATGCAGTATGGAGCTAGGCGCGCGAGGGGTCTGGTTTCACCCTCTTTTATTTTTGTTTTTCCTTGGGCGCGTGTCAGAGCATGAAGGATTAAGATGGAGCTCCAGTGCTGCAAGGTGTGTGCTCGGCGGGGAGAGCAGGCTGTTCAACTATGTTGTTATCTGTTCAGGTCGTTTTTTTACAAGCATTGCACAATTTAAATACTCTCTGTGACAGACAGTGCTTTGTATATCAAGTTGTCTGTCAAGCGTGTCTACTGAAATGTATCATCATTTTTTTTTATATTAACAGTTATCCTCTTAGACACGATTTATGGGTGATTGACTGGTCTTGATTTGAGACAAACTTCACATTTGGTTGGGCAGTTGCGAGACCTGCCATGTAGCTTGATATTTGTGAAGCTAGAACCACTCGCAGTGTCCTAAACTGTAAAAAAAAACGTTTAAAACATTTTTGAGCATTGCAACAATTTAAATGCTCTCTGTGACAGTCAGTTTTTTGTGTATCGAGTTATCTATCAGGCATTTTTACTGAAACGTATCATCTTCTGTTTTATTTATTTATTTATTTATTTAACAGTTATTCTCTTAGACCCGATTTAAGGGTGATTGACTGATCTTGATTTTGAGACTAACTTTACATTTGTTTGGACAGATGTGTGGCCTGCTATGCAGTTTGATATTTGTGAAGCTAAGACCACTCGCAGTATCCTAATCTGAAAAAAAAAAAAGACGTTTAAAATACCTGCAAACGTTGCAACAATTTAAGTATTCTTTGTGATAGTCAGCCTCTGTGTATCAAGTTGTCTATCAGACATATCTACTGAAACGTATCATCATTTGTTTTTATATTAGCAGTTATTCTTTCAGACATGATTTAAGGGTGATTGACTGGCTTTGTAATGAAAATAAATATATAATCATTATGACTTGATGGAGACAGTCGGTTATAGCAAACTTGTCTCCATAGCATGTACGCCCATATGTGTATCACATGAATAATTATCTATATATACATACACTTACTGTTGTTGTTCAACAAGCATTGTAGAAGTTTTCTACCTTTCCTTATACAATTTCCACATGATTAATACATAATAAGTATTTATGTTGCTGTTCAACCGTATTATAGTTTATTTTGATAAATTCATTTGTTTTAGTATTCCTTAGATAAGAATGATATTCAAACCTACTAGTACTTTTTCTAGACATTAAGGGGTGTTGGGCATCGAACTTGATAAATTTAGAGTATTTGCATTCGCATTTATTTCTAGTCAACTTTAATTGACTTTGCATGGAATTTTAAGCAATTTGATTCATTTCCTTCTACAATTGTCAATAATTTCACAATGGGCACATAGATGAAGAAGGTCATAATAGAGTTAGAGCTTAGAATATTTCATTGTCTTACTAAAAACCATTTGAAAATTTAAGCCCTTCCATCAAATATAAAATGAGAAATAATGCTCTATCTTTCCAGGGTTTCCAACAAAGTTTTAATACATTTTCTTTTGTAATTCCTTTCCAATATTCCACCAAGAATTCAACAAATTTTCAATAAGTTTTAAAGTAAGAAATACTATCATCTCAATGCAACTTTTCCTTCCATTTCTTTTACAACACATCCTACTTCATGTGAAACAAATTGCATTAATGTAAGCTAAAGAAAACAAGGCAATATTACATTTCTTTCCCCACTCAAGGTGGTTGATTACATGATGTTTTAACATTGTCAACAACAAGGTTCTTGTGCTCCAAAGTGTTCTCATCGATGCTCCATGTTCCAAGTGTTTCAAATCACAACCAAGATAGGGGAGAGGCAACACTCTCCTCCCAACCAAATATCAATGGAGAAGAGAAGAAATCTCCTCCATTGACCCCCGAGCCCCAAACACAACACAATGAAGGGTGGTCTCCAACTCAAGGCAACAATACTTGCTTCCACAATACAATTTTCTTCACAACATTCAAGGTAAAAGAGGAAACAACAAAGAAACACAAATAACACAATACTTTGCACAACAAGGCTTTCATCCAAGCCAACAAGAGAAGGAACTATGGGAATGTTTTTCTTATGCCTCCCAATTGAGATGATATGCCCATCCAAAACCCTCCAGAATAAAACGCAAGCCCCTATGACTCTTATGCCTCCCTCAAGCACCCCTTTTTCCTCCCATACTCTTATGCCTCCCTCCTCTTATGGCTCCCTCAAAGACAAGGTAGAATGTAAACATTCTTACCCAAGATGGGCATCCCTCTCAAACTCCCTCCACAATATCCTAATCTACTCTTTTGCCTCCCTCATGAGTATTCCCATAGACCTCTTCTATACTACACAATAAGCATTCTATCCATTTTTCACAATCCACCAAAGTAAACATGCATTTTTCACAATTTTAGCATAGAAGCAACAATAATATGAAAGCAAAACAAAGGAGAGGGTTTCCTACCTCTCCATTGGTGTAATGCCCCGCTGGGCATTGGAGTCTTTTTCTACCCGCCACCATGGCCAGCCTGGCAAGTCTTTTGGCACGTGGGTGCTTTGGGTCACCTCCCAACCACCCTACCTGTCGTCGGCATGGCTGTCTTGTCTGTCGTTGCGTGAGGAAAGGGGTGGAGTCCTGTTTTTCCTTGCCGTGATCTCTTTTGATCCTCTTTCAATGCGTTTAGGTGGAATTCGGGTGCATTCTCCTTGGGCTACGTGTGGAGTGGGTGAGAGGCCAGAAAAAAACCTGCTCTGTCCAGGCGCCTTCCCTGTTGGCCGCGTGAGTTTGTATGGAAATTTTAGAGGAAGCTTCAAGCTAGCAAAGCAGACTGGTTGCCTTCATTTCCTTCCTCGACTGTTGCAAGGGTGGGCGTGGGTTCTCATAAAATCATGCTGTTCAGGCAAAAATCCGGGGGGCGCAGAACAAAACTTCTCCTGGGAGTGCCGTGAGGAGGCATTTGGCCGTATGCAGCAGCTACAGAGCAGAGAAGTAAACTTATCTCAGAAAATAAGTGGCCTCCAGAGAGAGTGAAGTGCGACAGCTGCAGGGCGATCCCAAGGCACCGCTGGTGTTGATCCTGGTGTTCTGGTTGCACGCGACCAGTCGTGATCAGTTGTAGCAAATCTTACAGCTGTAGTAGAATGAACGAGGTAAATTTTTTGTTGCGCTGTTCTTCCTTTTCGTTTTGGAAAGTCGCTTCTGTCCAGGTGGTGGATCCAACATGGAAGAAGCTTGATCAAATCTTGAGGCAAGTTTTGCTGGTGAGGCTGAGATCGTGTTCACCACTGTTCCTTGCTGTTCTGGCCATGAGTTTGATATGGCAGTTACAGATGAAGCTACAAGATAGGGAGGTAGGCGTGTTACCTCCACGTCCTTTGGGTGCTGACTGGTGTGTTCTTGTTCGGGATCCACAGCAACTGCCCGCATCATTATTTAGCTAGGATGCAGGCATGTGCAGTAGTAGAAGTTTTGTTTGAGCACTCCAACCAACGGGTTGTCCAACTTCATTGTTGTATGTTCAGTACAGAATGCATCCTTAAACTCGAGTTCTCCTTCAAGGTATTTGTTTTTCTGTATCGACTGGGTGGCAGTGAGTTTGTTTTGCGGCTAAGGCCACACCCTTTGCTTGTTCGTTGGGCATTCCAACTCCTCTTCCGAGTTGTCTGTCTAAATGTCAGCCGAGCCGTTTCTGAGTCATGGGTTGGCCTGTGGACTAGTTTGTTCCCACCGCCCTTTGTGTCTGAATCTTCTTAATGTTATATGCAAAAATTTCAATGATATTTTGCACTGGAGGTGCTCTCCCTATGAGAATACCCCTATCAGAAAATGAGACAGTGGTCTCCTTAAGCACGTGCCAGAGAGGATGCAAACTCAGGTGAAATTTGCACTGTTCGCAGTTGTGGGGTTTTGGGTCCTGGAGGAAACTGTTGGCCTCAAATGGCTAGTATGGTCCCTATTCCTGATGACGAGAGGGTGAAGAATAGTGTGGGAGCTGAGCAATGGAGCAGATCGGTTATGGAGCAGGACACTAATCGTCTCACTCTCGCCTACTTCGCCATTTCAGGCCTCGACATCCTCAATGCACATCTGTTGCTATGTTATTTTCTGTTAAGTGTCGAATGCACCCTCAAATTCGAGATTCTCCTACCAGATAGTTTTTATCAAAATCGATTAAGTGACAGTGTGGCTGTTACCAGGAGACCTGATGAAATTTATTTACAAAGATTCTCTTTAGAGATCTTCTTGCTTGTTTGATGTAACTCATGGAAGAGAACCTCATAGAGGCAGGCCTGTTTCATATCAGAATATTCATGAAACACAATTTACTCTGCTATTATATGAGCTTCTTCAGCGTGTCACCAAGCTGGCAGCATAAAGTTTTCTGTTGGAATAATCACACCTTTCAAGCTACAGCTGCAATGTTTGCACCGAGATTTTGATGCTGTCCCCAAATCTGATGAAGGAAAAGGTTGTGTATCATCACGGTAGATGCCTACCCGAGCCAGGAGCGTGGTGTAATCAATATGTCTTGTGTCCGAGCTTCAAATCATGGGGTTGGTTTGTAGCTGTTTCTCACTGCGTGATTGTGGCGCTAGCTCGAGCTCGCAAAGCACTTTGGGTTAAAGGCAAGCAACGACATTGAAACAATCATATGCATATGGAGATGGTGTTTTAAACCAGGCATGTTAAATCTACTCCTTGTAATAGTTTTCTACCTCTTTTCAGTATCTTGAAATGAATTTTCTTTCCTCTTGAATGGCGCCTAGACTAGATGTTTTCGTGGTTGTTTATATCACTGCCTGATTGTGTGGTTGTTCCTTTAAATCTTATTCCAATTTTGCTGATTTTGCTTGGAATGTTCCTTCCTCTCTTATAGCTTACTCTATTTCATATTTGTCTAAATGGGTTACTGCAATATTGAGTGATGTAGTCTAGTTCGTAGGGAAGGAAACAGTATTGAGTTTTGTTTGCTTATATGACTTTCTCTTAAAAAGAATTATGTGATGGTAATTATAATTGAAGGTTACTAAATAGAAGGTTAAGCCTACATACCTCTTTTGGTTGAATAAATACGCATTTCCTATTTATGGGCTCTCTTGTTTTGCTAGAAGGTACATTAATAGTGACGTTGTGTTCTGAAACTTGTTTAAGCCTGTGGGCATTCCTTCCTTTATGTTTGATTAAAAAATGGCATTTGGGGTTTGTTTTAGAACTGTATTTGGTTGACTGTTGTACCTAGTCTAGATGAGGGATAACCTGGCATATATTTTGACCTCCACGTGTTGAGAGAATTACTATACCTATTTCTTGATGTAAACTCTTGTTTGATTAAAGCAAGGGGAAACATTGTAAGTTTAACTGAATGAAATCTCTACTTTTATTTTATTAAGGGTCGCAAGCAAGCTATCTCTAGCTAGACAGAAACAAAAGTTGTAGGTGAATCCATGGTACTGGACTCGTGAACTCGTTTCCTGTTTGACGACAGTTGATTTCCATGATAATATCATAGGTGGCTGTTATATTTATCTGTTTGATATTTGCTAAGACTTTTCCTCGATAAGCCCACATGGATCGGGTAAAACTTTCCATCTTCTTTACCCTTGGCAAGGAGTTCATAAAACTTCTAGGCCTGACTGCACTGCGTAACCTTCCTAATAGCTATGTGCGTTGGTTCTTGGGTTGTGCTTGTACTCGTGGTAAGGTCTTTTGAGTCTGGGGCATCGTTGGTGTTTTTCCCTCTGCGTATCGAATCCCTTTGTTTTCGAACTCAAATACCTTATACTTCAAACTTGGTTATTAAAAGGTCCCATTTTGTGGCCTTGTTAGGGAAATCAGTTTTTTATTTTAATGTTTATTGACATTGTCTGAATTATATAAAAAAATTATTAACGAATTTTGGGTTTAGTCTTCCCTTATATTATATAGAGAAGTTGACGATTAGGATAGGGTTTTTTGGTAGAATAATGGCCCTTTCTGTGTCTCTTTCGTACGCGTTTGGAAAAGTGGATTTGTTTTGGTTGCTAGTACTACCGTTTTAAGAAATCCGATAAGGAGGTAGTGGTAAACTCCTTGGTTAAACCAAAACTATAGTTGTGTTCTTTTAAGGGCATCGAAACCCATATTACTTTGAAGCCTCCGTGGAAGAATTGGATAACGTCATTTTTGCTTCGCGTCTACGATCATAATTAGTACGCTTTGTCTTCGCTTGGACCCCTTAGTTGGATGAAGTAAATTTTGGATTCCAATCACGTAACCTATAGGATTACATGAAGGAGATATCAACACTCTTGACTTCCTTGTTCCCAACCCATAAGGTCTTGCCTTGATTTATGTAATTTTGTTCTTACTAGTATTTGGACTTTCTCCTTGTTGGATAATTTTAGTTTTCTCTCTCATGAGATTAATATTGGAGTTGTGAGTTGTGTTTTTAATCCATTTCTGAATTTAGAATATTCCTTTCTTGATATTGTTAATTGTTAGGCTTACTATTGCATTGTGTAGCCTTAACATGCTCAGTTCTTGCGAACTGACTTTAGTTAATATTTGTGCAGATGGATTATGCGAGTAGACTAGAAGAAAAGAGTGTAAAAGTTTCATCTGTACCATTATGAAGTTCCTTGTAAAAATGTCCAATGTGTTGTAAATTGTGTAACTTTGCTTGTAAAGAGAGTTGATACGACCTCTTGCCTTGTATTGTTTGGTAATGGTGAAATAAAGTGTCTTGTTCTGGTGTAGTTAAGCTTGAAATTATCCTTGTGAAAAATGGCATTCAATCTTTACATTGATATGAGTATTGTAAAACTTTGATCTTGAGAATAAATTATTAAGTTAAATCTTTCTAAGACTTAGCGACAATATTTTATAAGTAAAGTAAAACGAGTCGGTTAACCCTTAAAGAAGCTAAACAAAAATAATAATTTTATATTCAACAAATAAATGTAAAGGTGATCTATTTGAAATCAATGCTTCCAGGAGTGATCAAAATGAAAACATCCTTTGTGAAGTAAACATTTATAAATTGATACCCCTAGCTAAACTAGCGAACACTAATCCCTTTGGGTTGAACTCTTAAACAAGCTTAAAGGAAACAATGGTTAGTTTCTGGAAGATATTAAGATTTAGTACGTAGTAGAAGACTTTAAGTGAACTACTCTTCAGTGTATAAGAAATTAACTCAGTTGGTGAGATGAATTTGTACGAACCATATATTGATTCCTTTTGAAAACTTAAGTCATGAGCTAAAGGGTTGTCTTACCAAAATAAATAAACCCTAACCATTTCTTACTGTGGCTTGCCCTAGCTGTGAGTGTGTCATGTGGTTGGACTTCCATGTTGTCTCGTCAAAAAGAAAAAATAAATTGTCCTTGATAAGTGTGAATGTTTCTGTGCTGACCTTTGTGGTCTTCCCTGTAACAAATGGTTCCAAGTGTTGGTTGTAACCTTGTGATGCCATGTTGTGTCATGTTGAGGCAAAGAAAGTAGTCAAAAAAAATTATCCTGTATTTCACTGTGTTGTTCTTGTGTTGGTATTTTTGGTGCGTTACAGAAGATAAGCATCAAGTCACAAAAGAGAAGCATCAAGAAACAAGGCCCAACAGGCCAAAGATGGAACAAACAAAAAAGCCAGAGAAACCAAAAGTAGAAAAACACCAAGAAGAGAAAGGGCTACACAAAGTGGCCCAATCAAAACCGCTTGACCATCAACCGAAAGGGTAGCCCTAACTAACATGGTCTTTCCCCTTATGGGATCTAAGGCTCATCTTAAGAGGATAATTTCTAATTTTTCTTTCTTTTTGTTGTTCACTACCTGCCAACCATCACCCACATTAGGATCCACATTCTCATCAAGGTGGACAAGTAGGCCGAATTTCAAGAGATTCCTTATTTTTAGTACTTAAACGTTGCGGCGGTCCATGGGACCATGACAAGGCTCCCCTTACCCGCAACCTATTGCGAATCAGACACCAGTCTAGTAGGAGAGGGTTCAGGTTTACCTTTCTTATCTTTGTGATTCTCCGTATAACTAACTGATTCATTATCACAATCATTATCCTCCAGAGCATACACCACTAAATTATCTGAGTTAAAATCCTTCCACCAAGAGACTCATCCCTTGCTCTATTTCTTGACAATGTGACAATCTGAAGCTAAATGTTTGATTGTTTTGCACCTGAAAGGAAATCCTTCATGATCCAAGTTTTGTGTCCATATTGTATCCTTGACTTTAAACTCAATGGTAGCTGGGAAGTCAATAGTTATATCCATATCCACCAAAATGCGAGCATATGTGGTATGATCATAAGATTCAATTTTTGGATCTACAACTAAGAATTTACCCAAAGCATCACCTATGGCCTTGAAACAAACATCACTCTAGAAATACAAAGGCAGATAGGGCAGCCTTATCCACACAAGTCTAATATTAAATGTTTCTGTCAAGGGATTAAAATGAGGGAACCAAGGCTTCATGAGAAGAAGATGCGATTGAAATTCTCAAAATTTTCCAAAAATTATATCCTTGTCTAAAGAACTGTCAAACACTGCCAAGAAAATGCCATGTGCATAGGGATAGATGTTGACCTTACCTTCAATAAGAGGGTGTCATTGTTTCGATATACATTGGTGTAAGGCAGGAAGACCAAGGCAACAACTATTGAATCTACATATCAAACCCCTGTTCTGATAGAAATCAACCGATTCTGTAACCTCCTCCCCAAAGGTAACCATAAGAGTCAATTTAGCATAGGCCATGGGTTTAGAGGAAGGACGACCTCCAGACTTGGCCGATGTGAGGAAGGATTTCCCCCTAACCACCAGCACAAGTCCTAAAATGTTCAGGGAAGAAACAACTCCATCGAAACCCTTGTGATTCCCAAGGATTGATCCACTGTTAGGAACCCCAACATACCCAGTGAGACTGTTCCCAACAACTCTGCAATCACCGCCGCAGCCCTCATTCTAGTCGCTACCAAAACCCATAGCCTCAACACCAAGGGTTGTTTGTCCTGCACCACGGGATCCACCAAGATGTAAGTAGTTAAAATGACCATCTCAATGAGAAATCTATCCTCCCAAAATATGGCACAAGCAAAAAAAAAATCACACTTTTTTTCCAGACAATAGCATAAAAAATGCTATCGGTCGGTAGCATGTTTTTATGCTCCCAATCGACAAAATAATTTTATGCTTCCAATCGACAACATATAAAAATGTTGTCGGCCGGTAGCATATTTTATGCTACCAGCCGACAACATAATAGTATGTTGTCGGCCAGTAGCATTTTTTATGCTACCAACCGATAAAAACATGCTAGCGACTGACTTTATTCAAGCGAATTTTACAAATTTATTTTTCGTGGGAATGGTGAATTGACCCCTAAAATTAATTTGTACCCAAAAAAAATTGATGAACTAGTCCTAATTCCTACCCTAAAAATACACCAATTTCAAATTTCAAAATTTGGAATATTCGTGAATTAACAAATATTCACCACTAAAATTTTCCCTACTAAATAAAGGATAAATTTTATACTACACGATTTATTATTCACATTCTTTTTTGGTCTCTTATGTTGATCTTTAGATATGTATGTTTGTATGTATATGTATATATACACATTTGTATATACATGTGTGCATGTATGTAAGTATATGCATATGTACACACATCCAAAATAAATATAACATGACATTTTCAAGCGTGTGTTATTAGTCGTGTATATTAATTGTTTTTATTTTTATGTAGGATAGGTTTCACCTTAAACATTAGATAAATGCACTACTCAATAATAGTTGTCACATCTCCTTTGCTATGTTTTAGTTATAATTTTTCAAATGTAATTTTGTGTATGTTTAATGTTTTGAAAAATTGACTCATGCAATGTCAAGCTCATATTTATTTTATATATCTTATACTTTGCCTTTTAAAACATGTTCAATAACACTCTCTTCAAGTACATTGTGCCATTTTGTAGTTGCACCACTCATAGGAGATTATAACTTTACAAAATATGGTTAGATTTTTTATTTAGCTTCTTATATATCATGCATCTTTTGATACGATATGAGATTTTTAGTTGTTTTGATTGAGCTTGCGAAATTTGATGAAGCTTAGCACTTAATGGTTTCTATGCAATTCTTGAGATCAAGAAACCCTAAATCAAAAGAACCTCATACCATAATACTATTTCAAAACTAATTAATTTGATTATTAAAGACTAATAGCTAGTCAAATATTACAAAATTGAGAATGATCTCTTCTGATTGATCCACCCCGAACATGCTCTGAGCGGGAAAAGGAGCATGTAGCTATTACTCTCACAAACATATCCTCACAAATATTAAGTTTAAATGAAAGGATTTCCTTTTTCAACAAGCTTGCGGCCAAGGTTTGATTTTGGATTATAATATTTGCAAGGTGTATGCTAGTATATGCAATCCAAAACGATTTCTTTTGGATTATTAAAATATGAATTTTCCCTTTGTCTTGTCAATTTTCTCAAAGATGGACAACGATGTATAATGAGTTTCATTATATCTTTGTACACAAATGAAAATAAATGATGATGGAGAGAAAGAAGTTTATTATTTGGTGAAAAATTATATAATTTAGTTATTCAAGTTATTGGAAACTAATAGGTCAACAAAAAATAAGACATGTTGGAGAGAATTTTCCCACAAAACAACACACTTCATAAAAATGTAATGAAATCCTCAATTAGAGAACTTTGACATGTATGATCATGTTTTCAAGCGCACTGTACAGGCATGTGGTTGTACTTAGTCATTTCCTGGAATGTATCAATTAAATTGGTTGTTGTAACTTGAGTACTATTAATAGCTCTCGAAATACTAGTGAAGGGAAAGTCGCCACTAGTATAAATATTGTATATGAGGTTCGTTGTATGGGGGGATAGAGCTGTGTAGTGAGAAAGTTGGAATAGTTAAGCCTTGTATATTTTATAGAGCAGAAAGCTTATTGTTAAGCTAGTATGAAAATGAAGGTCGCTTGAATAGCATGATGTGCTTGTGTAATTGTTGATTAATATATAAGCAACATGTGTTTTGATCAATAATGGGATTTTCTTCTTATCTGTGTTAAGGTATTTACAAATTTAAGTTTGTTTATTTGTTAACCATTCCAGTTAGACCATGCTAACCTTGATGTGACCTCGAAACCTTCCTTGCTACAGGTGAGTGCACCCTAGATTATACTACGATGTGATAGGCCAATGCGAAGGGTAGGGGAAACTTGTGCACTTTGGCTATCATAATATCATATGTATGATTACAAAGTAAAAGTACAACTAGATGCACAACACCAGTCTTGACCCTTCAGTATGGTCTTTGACCTATATGTCTTCCAACTACACTTTAAAATTGACATATTTCATTGAGTTGTATACTTCATTAGGGTCATCCTTTTTAGATAAATCATCTACATAACCCTATATACGCAAGTAAACACTACCTCATTTCCTAACCTGGAAATCGTAAGGAAATACACTACAACACTCACTTTATACACTTACAAAACTCATCCAAAGCTCCCTAAATCTTATAATTACACATCTACAACCATTAGGGAAACACCCATATCAAGTATGAAGCTACAAAATATGTCAAGGCATCCATATCTCTCATATACAAACACTCAAACATCTTCTCTCCAAATATTTTAGCAAGAGACAAGTTAAAGCAAGCATGGTAAAAAAATGTCAAATTTGATTGATCTATCTAGATATCATATGTGAGGTGAAGAATGACATGTGGTTTGAGGCCTCTTTGGATTATTTCCAATGTTAGTGGTGTGTGAGGGTGTCTACTGTTGGGAACTCTGGACAGCGGAATAGTGCTATGATTCAATAACAAACCAAATCATGCAAATGTGGAAGTAGACAATTCCTAAAAATCTACGGCAGTGGAAGCATATACTATAAAATCTAAATCAAAACAAAATACACACACATAACATGTAGCATGTATCGTGGTTCACCCAATGTGGGCTACGTCCACTAAAGATAGAGATCTCAATGTACTATAACAAACAAGAGTACAAACCAACTTTTCCATAAAAGAGTACAATGCATCTCTCCAAGAGTATCTCCTCCTCTAAATCTCCAAATGGATCTACATGAGTGCACTACAACTGTGCCTCCAAACCACCACCAGATCTCACATAACCAAGAACTACTGCATCTCTAAATTGTGTAACTAAGCTCTCATGTGAATATGCAAACAAGACCTCTCAAATGGGTCTACCAATGTGCAACCATAACTATGCACCAAGAAGTAAGTCTCTCCTCCATCGTTGCATTAACTTGTGCAAACAAGAAGACAACCTCCTCTACAATATCTGGATACTATCACGTACCCACAAGCTATCCATTGAGCTACAATACTATATCTCTATGGACCAATAATACAACATGTTCTCATGGATCTACAATACAAGATCTCACAACATGTGGGTCTACAAGAATAAACCCTATGTGCTTTGCATACTATGCAAGCCATTACATTGAGACAAAACAATACAAAGGAAATACAGTAGAATACATTACCCTCTTCTCACCATTCAGATGTACCTGCCATTTCCTTTTGTCCAGCTTCTGTTCATGGAAGCTCTGTCTTCATGTAACCTTTTTTATTTTTCTTCTTCTTCATCCTCTCAACCAAGGAGAATCAACATTCTTACTCAATCCTTACCTATAACCCTAGTTTTCTAGCTTATATAAGAATACACAAACTTAGGGCATCTTAGCTATGCAATTACAACCATCTAATCACCTTTATAACCAAGGGTCAGATTAAATCCCGCGTCTAAAATAAAAACATAAACGCACAGGTAACCAATGTCGGTTGCTTCTAGGTGACCGATGTCGGTTGTTCCCAAGTGACTGACGCCGGTTACTCCCAGGTGACCGACGTCGGTTATTGTGTAAACCTGCAAGTTTGTAAATCATGTTATTTGTGAAGCAATTTAGCTCCACAACTCAATAATATCCCACTTGGAGATAATTTGCTAAACATGTACTTGTACATTACCGTCCTCTACATACCATGAAGACCAACTATTCTATACTTCAACAATTATCTCAAAAATTAGGAAGATTAAACCATCTTCTAAAACCAAGAATATAAAAAACTGTGACTTACCATATACCTGCACGAAACTACTTACTGATACATGATACACGATATATCCATACATCAAAATCCCACTGAATCATAACACCAAGCCTCTCATGCAACCAAGCCACCATGACTAACACACCTGCAAGAGCTCCCACTCAAACTGAAATACTGAGCTTCAATTGCAACCATAGACATACCTATAAAACCAACCATGTTCTCCAACCATCTATCCATATCTCCATGCAACCACCAATGCAACTGACCAAAGACAAGTCAAATTGGAATATGCATAAGTAAAAACAAGATCCTGGGTAAAGACAGCCCAAACGAGTTCTACATGTAACTAGTAGGTGATCAATCCACAACACCTATATAACTCAAAGAATCAAAACACTGCATTCTGCAAATCCAACACTGCATAAACAACTTGCATGTACAAGACAACCATCTGTAGAAAACATATCTTTCATGGAGTAACATAGTAATAAGAGGAAATACAAACATCCCCTACTCATGTTCAAGGGCATCTAAACCATGCTCATAGACATCCATGTGTAAAACAAATATCTGCATCATCATATACTCACAAAACAAAATCTATCCACATGTATAAACTCATCATGTACATCCATCCATATTGTCAGGCTCTCTAGAAGCTCCAAATATTTCACCAATTAACTCCAAGGCCACACATGAATCCTGTGCTAATCAATGTCAACAATAACAACCATGTTAACCATGCTACTAATAGCTAGTGAAAATACCAGCAAAAATTTCATCAACATACTGCACAACCATCCAAGATGAAAGCAAACAAGGGAAACATCAATAAACTATAAGTACACACTACTGTCACACCTGTAACCTGACTGACCATGGCAGATCCTGCCGACACCTGTGAACTATGTGACTGTAACAAACAAATTTTCCTTCTTTCACCCTTCAAACTCTAAAACATTTCTCACTCTTCTTAACCCAACTGAAAAACCATCAACTGTCATCCTATAAGGATATCCAGGCACTACAAAATAAAACTAGAAGTGACATCACAATGCACTAAACAAAAAATAGTTGCAAAACTCTGATTGTCCTCCAAAACAACTTGTGCCTCATGCTACTCTGAATAGTAGCATTCTCCTCTCACTCTGCACGTGCATATGTGTCCAACCTGCAATGCAAACAACCATGGCTTGCTCCCACTCAACATGAAATCACCTGCATTGCCTCTAATCATCAAGCTCAAAAGCTCCAATATATATGAATGAGATATAAAATAGTTGAAAGAAAATATAAAATTGATTCCCTTCTTATCAAAGAATACTTCTACATTACAGAAGTTTGGGCTTCTTGTGAAGTAGGTTGAACCACCTTCTTTTCATCCAAGTGTACTCAACATCTCCCGTTACCTACAACTGTGTCTACACATGAATTTTCATTAAGGATCTCATCCTTATACTAGATACCCTTGTCCTTAAGATTCCAACACATCCCAGAAATAAAATTCAAACTCACCAAATATCCATGGTGCATATTTTACTCGTGCACACAATCCAAACATAATACCAGTTGCTTCAAACGAAAGAAATAAAACATGAACTGTATAGAGATACTTGAATTTGACCCAAGTCTCATTGGACTCACCGATAAAACTTCGTCCTCTTTCTGATTCAAACATTAAAGTGATCTACTCCATTTCTGCATGTACACTCTGTGCAAGAAACATGATCCTCCAAACTGGACACTAAACCTTCATGCCCTCTTCTGTTGCAAAAACCCAAAACATACTTGTTGTAACAGTGACCAACCTCGTTCCTTCTGACCATTACCGGTTCCCTCTGTGACCGATGTCGATGTTGCTGGAATGATCACAATGCCACAAATTGGCATAGTGCACCAAACCAGGTGCCTACTCCGACCAAAGCCGATAGCTGTGCTGAGCCAGTCATTTCAAGAAGCACCCAAATCTTGCACAAAAACTTTACAACAATAATACATGCAATAAAACTACACCAAGATGAAATACATCACCTAACCAACACCAAGACACTCACCCACATCTTCAACCGAAGTACTTTCCTCTCTGTTGGAATCCCCATCTTCATTCTGTGTTATTATATTTTGTATCTCTAACAAATCCTGTGCATCTAACTACACCAAGGATGTATAACTACTCTTATCTCTTACTCAGATCTGCAACCAAAACACACAAGCATTGCAATACCAAGATAACAAAACCATACCTCTATAATTCAGATTTGCAATCTGACCAACATGCTTGTGCCCCTAAGAACCAGGGACACCTCAGTAATCAAGACACATTCATTGAATCTTCTCAAATTACTTCAGATCTTTGATTTTCTGTTTAGCAGGCCACCGACACCGGTGTCCAGATAACCGATCGTGGTCACCTTTTCGACATCGGATAAGGAACATTGTCGACAACGGTATAGCATACCGATGTTGGTCACTGTCATTTTCTAGTAACCTTACATTTCTAGCTCCCACTTGATATTAAATCTCTCCTACGATTTACACATCAGACAAAACAAAACCCTTATCTCATACAACTGTCAGTAATACCACTAACAAAACCCTGAAGCAAACCCTTGCTCTGAAAACTTAAGCCATCGCTCTGATACCAGTTGTTGGGGAACTGGATTGCAGGATAGTGTTATGATTCAATAACAAACCAAATCATGTAAATGTGGAAGTAGACAATTCCCCAAAATCTACAATAGTGGAAGCATATACTAGAAAATCCAAATCAAAACAAAATTAATAGTTGAATAGAATTATAATTTGTTTCAATCCATAATGTATGGTGCATCATGAATCAAAGATTATAATTCTTAAGAAACACTTTTAATTTTCTTATATCTTATTATATATTTGTGTAATATTGTGGATGTGTAATTGATTGTTGTTTAGTTGTTTAAAGTTAGTTTATGTATATTATTTATTTCCATTTATCAGTCACATTGTGGGAGTCTCAATAATCTCTTGTTGCACCTCGTGTGAGTGCTTAATTAATATATCATTGTAGGAGTGTTATATATGTTGTGCAATGTCAAGTTTGTCTACAAGTAAGATCGATGACCTGAAAATCCCAACAAATTGAACCAAGGTGAAAGATGTATCATGAAGTTGATTTTCTATTATCAACACCACTTGCATAATTTGAATGTATATACACCTCTAGAGTAGGTTCTCCTCCGTGTTTGCATTTAATCCCTTGTTACTATGTACATTGAATCTACTTTATTATCCACCTTGAATTACGTAATTATTCTTATTGTTTCTTTATAATGATAATATGATGATATTCATTGCATCTCGAGCTAATGTAGGCTACATGTACAATCCCTTCTAGTTTGGATCCAATCCAATCCCTTCTAATATGATATCAAGATATATGATGATATCACTTCTAGTTTGGATCCAATCCCTTGTTACTATGTACATTGAATGTACTTTATTATGCACCCTGAATGTACTTAATTATTCTTATTGTTTCTTTATAATGGTAATATGATGATGTTCCTTGCATCTTGAGATAATGTAAGCTATATGTACAATATCACTTCTAGTTATAGTGAGGTACAAAATATTACAAACAAGATGTTGATACAGTGTGGTAGACAAAGTTATGTACTCAATTTCAACTCAACTTCACATATTTTGTAGCTAGTTTACACTAAAACATCACAAAGTTTCTTAGTACATCAAGAGGCCATTTAGATTGATATATTAAGATCTTGTATTCTACTTTCGATACTTGCATACTCAAAATCCAGTGCACTAAGCCTAATTAGATTATCTCATAAACATGTTTAAGTTTGTTCCTTAGTGTCAACATCATACTATATGTGATTTATGTAATGATTAAATCATAAACATATAATGCAATAATAATAATTTGGCTAATATTATATGCTTCACATACATATTTAGATCATCTTTACTTCTTTTGAACCCTACTTCAAGAAACTACTCATTCATTTTAAGAAGGATACCCCTAGAACTTGTTTAAAACTATCTAAAGACTTTTTCAATTTGCACAGTAGATGTTCTTAAACAAGTTCAACAAAACTTGGTGTTTTTTGCATGTAAATTACTTCTTTTAAATTACCATATAAAAAATCGCATTTTACATTCATTTGATAAACTTCAATCAAATGTTCACAACTAAGATAACTATCACATGAATAGCAATGTGTCTAACAACTAGATCAAAACTTTCAATAGAAGTATGTCTAACAACTAGAGTAGAACTTCCAATATAATTAATGCCTTTGTTTCAACAATTGACATGTCCCATATGCCTGTGCCATAACCAACTCGTGTCATTAATTTTTTTTATAGAACACATCTATCTTCACAGTTTAAAGTGAGCGCTTGAAATTTATATTTAATATTTTTTCAACTTTACCAATGGTGATGACCTTGTAGTTAGCATTCATGTCTTTGATTTGGCACGTGTCTTTATAGAACTCTTAATATAATTGATTTGCATTTACACATAATCAATATTTCCTTTCAAATATAGAACTATCTTAACATTTTTTTACACACCATTATCAACTTTAACATTCACGGTCCCTTTTTAAAATTTTGTTATTTGCCTACTAAAGAATCTTTTTAGTGGTTTCTCTACATAATGATTCAAATTCTTATTCACCATGGAATGTGTTGTGTAGAACTGTATCGATAATCAAACATATTTATAAGATACTTATGATCTTGGGATGAGTTTTACATGGTATTGTGCTTTCATTTTTGACTTTAAATTATGGTAATTGTCTTGAAACTTCCCATTATTTTTCTTTCTTATTATCACAAAGATTTAGCTTGAGAATCATCATTGAAAGACCTCCTTTCTTGGCAAGGTATTTTTCTTCTTACATTGGCTTGGCACATAAGCATTTAGTTTTAATATTTATCAAATATTTAGCGATGTATAATTATCTTATTTTTAAGAGTGTATAAGCCTCTTACTTTTTAAGATTCTCTTTACAAACTGTTAAGCATTTATATCATTTTTAAGAAAACACAACTGATTTTTCCTTTCCTTCATTTTGTTTGAATTAGGGACTAGTTCTTTTGTATTTAATAGTCTCATATTATGTAATTTTGTAGTAAAGGAGTCAAAATCCGTATATGGTATTTCAATGCAAAAATAAATAAAAATCCATATAATATATTTTAGTAAATAAAATAAAATAAAATCCATACATCATTGTTCAATCAAAAAATAAATAAAAATGTCCACCATTATCATTAAAAAGGGTTGTAGTGTAATTGGTACAAATGATAGTAAAATGTGTTGTTGCACCATCCACCAAAGTACAAATCACCCGATATGCAACAATTGAATGAGATTGGGTTTTTCATTCGAGATGTTTATCCATCAATTAAAAAATCATACATCATTTTCCAAACTTGAGTGTGTTCCCTTAATTTAAATTTAAGTTAGAAAAAAAATTATTGTTAATAATTTTCCTTTATAAATATGAGAATAAAAAAAATAATAGGTCACACAATTAATTTTCCCAACTTTATGATTCCCACAATCGAACAAAGTAAATATTATTACATACTAATAATTGGAATTCATTCAAATTTATGATCCCCGCACTGAAATAAAGTAATTGAAAGAAGAATTGATGCCAGTAGACCCAAATGCAAATTTTCGCCATTGATGCTTCTTCTTCAACTCCTTGACAATAGGCATTGAAAAATAGAAGAGCTACCTCCAAATCGTCGTAGGTATAAAATTTGGTAGTTTCGAGTTCAGGGCCACGGACTGTAAATCGTTGGAGAATTTCCTCACAAGTGGTTACAATATAGACGTCTCATATTGAATCTTAAAAATCCTACAGGATCTCGGTTTTGATTATTTAAATAGAGCAAGAAGAAATTCTCCACATGAAGATCGCACATTTCACACCCAAATTCCTACATCCTCCCGAGCATCGACTCTTTTGTTTACAATCTCCCGGCAAGATAATTGGTCCCCTCCAAACTAGACACACAAGAAAATATAATACTAGTTTGCCTTGCCTATAATACTAGTTTTCATTAACCTGAAGGAGATTAAGGGAACCAAAGATATTATTCAATCCTTGGCCATACAGTCGGTGCTTCTTAAGATTTATAGTTGAGCTTGGTTAAGCCTTCTTCACGACATAGTAGTTATGTTTTCTCATCTCTTTAATACTCATTTTTATTTGTATTAGAAGAAATATATCAACCAAATTCAATACAGGGTTGGGCAGTGCATCTCAAGTTTAGACACCAATTATTTAGTTACAGGTGGCTGTGCAGCCCATGGAAAGGGTGAGGTTGTGAGTAGAAATTATAATGGTGTTTTTTATCATGGTTCTGGCAGTGACAGTGGTGGTGTTGGCGACGATGGCTCGTATGGCAGGGATGTTGATGGTTGGGGGTATCCTAATGAATGTTTGAGGCTTTTGATG
The DNA here is from genome assembly GCA_019776745.2 of Taxus chinensis. Classification (NCBI taxonomy): domain Eukaryota; kingdom Viridiplantae; phylum Streptophyta; class Pinopsida; order Cupressales; family Taxaceae; genus Taxus; species Taxus chinensis. Next base: position 378,011,393 of record CM034155.1, on the reverse strand, counting down.
TTTGGTTGAGCCAACAATGAACTTTTAAGGATGTACATGACTGGGTAAGTTTATCACTTTCAGATTATCATCTACCTTTCTATAAATATAAAATTATGTACTTCATCTATTGTTTAAATGTTTTTTATGACATTTAAACAACTGTCTGCCTCGGAGATTTTAAGGTCTGCCATCAGCCAAAGTAAATTCTCTATAAATGATGCAAATTTTGTGTTTTCTAATCAATTTTTTAATACACCATTATGGCCCTTTCATAGGAATCCTGCTAATCTTTCCAAGTCTTCATTTTATATATGTTTTTTGAGGAAAAAAAAACAGGACAGACTTGAATATTCTTTGTAGTAATAAAGCAGTGCACCCATACTTTTCTGTTTATTTACTCTCCTGCGTAAGGAAACATTTAATGAAATGTCAATAACTAGAACCGTACTCAGCTTTGAATAATTACCAAAGCATTATGAACTGCTATAAAAATATATGCCTCGTATAATTCACAAATAGTGCATTTTTCCCAAGAGCTTAGGTACAAGTCATTTAAGTTCATATATCTCCCTTATCGAAAACAATCACATTAGTTGTGAAAGTCTGTAATCCCATGCTTTTCAATTTCTTCTAACAGTTTTCAAGGTATAGTATAATAGATTCTTCTGAACTCTGATTTCCTCATGCAATATTGTTTGTTGTTTGCGAACGCAAGAAAATTTCCTGTAAAACACTCAAAAGCACATAAATCAGTGGCATTTGTAATAACCATAGTTCATAAATGGACAAAACTCAAGAGCTTCACAAGGAAATACAAGTGAAGAACTAATTTGGTAATCTCAACTTTGAGAAGATCATATCTTCTGATTTTAATTCAACAACCACCAAACCTTATAAGAGAGTAAAAGCAAAATATATCATCTCTCTTAAAAAAAAAGTATTTTGATATACAAATAAAAATATAAAAACATGGACCGGCTCAAATTACAACTGAAAATAATCTCAACATTTTTGGATAAACCTTTTTAAACAAATGCAGAAATAGAGTCAACTAGTTCAAACTGAGTCAGACAATAACCAATAAAAAGCTACCTGAAAACATGCTAATGCATATCGGGCATCATCCTCTGAGATTTGGTGATGTGTGACAACTCTGAATCTGCAAGAACAAATCGATGATAAATATTTATGGTGTGATTTACAGCATCTAAGCTGGGAATAAGCTGATTTGAAAGTTGTGGAAAGTATTTCATTTTTCTCTATATGCATTTACATTGGGTATCAAAGAAACCTGTTCATTCGTTTTATTTATGAATTAAATTCTCGTTTCAGTTTCGATAGATGTGGGTTAAACAATGCTCGCTAACAAGTCATATAATTTAACCATCATAAATCAGTCTTTAAGCACGAGATCTTCAATAAATGATGTTCGTCGTTATCCTATGTCATGACACTTAAGTTGTAAATCCATAAGATAAAAAATCAACTATATCCAGGCCAAAATATATATTTCTTGAGAAAGCGTAGTTTCACGCTAATAAGATAATGAAATCCATCACATATGGTCCATCAAACAGTAAAGCTGTCCATGCCAAATCAGTGCAGATAAACAGACCAGAAATCAATAGGGATAAAAAGCATAAAGGTCTAGTCAAAATTGAAGTATTCAACAAAGACTTCATCCTAATAGGTGGCCGTCTACCTCGAATAACAGTTGGACCCACATAAATCCCTTACCGCCCAGGTCCAACTTTGTTAAATGCGTAGTTGTTTCAATAGGAAAATGGCCCCTTTTACAGGGAGTGGGCTCAACTTACACTAACATAACACTGCCTCGCCCATTAAGAAACACGTGCATTAATGACGCAGGCAAGCCAATTGCACTTTGAAATTGGGTCATAATTGCTATATACAATTGTATTACAGCTAGACCAGAACCAATAAAATACATGTTAATCTCAAAAAACATACCAACTAGGTACCACTAAAATATTTACAATAAACAGAGTTACAGAATTAGATGCTGGTTAATATTTCAGAGGGATCGCTTCCTAGTGTTGGAAGTACTAACTGTTGCCTCAATTATATTGAGAAATCCAAAAGTGTGGAAGGCCATGGAAGGATGAAAAGCAGAACTAAAGGTATGATGCTCTAATCTGATGGCATTGGTTATAATCTAGATTCCAAGAGATATCCGATGGACTCACACCTACCATTACTATCGGTTCTAACGTCTACCCACACTAAATAGATGGAATCCGTGTATTATAAATGGAGGCGAATAATTCATTCATTTATAAATTAAAAGACATGTACAGAAATGTTAGCAAAACTTTATTGATCTGAACGTTTGGTACATGACTCTCTCCCATATAAGCATTTTCAAATCCTGTTTGAGGCCCTTTCATGGTGATAGATGACGAAGCTATTGGTTCTTCTGGTCCAAGCCTTATCCCAGACATGTGACAGCACTAAGTCTCCTTTCATGGTCTAGAGCTTGATCTTTGTGAGCCCCGCGTTTCTTTGAGGAGTTCTTCCCTTGCAAGGCTATTTATACTTGTACTATCTTATGCTCAGGGTTTAACGATCTTAGGAGGTTAAAACCCCTCGTTACTTGTTTCACCTTTCTTTTGTACTTTATTTTTAGTTAATTTTCATAACCTTGGGTCTTTTTACCCTAGTACTTATGTTTTATAACTTATTACACCTCCCGAGTCCCATTGAGACTCTCAATCTTCTCTATCTAATGCAAGCTATGTATGTTGATATATATAAATTAATTCTGCAGAAGGAAAGAAAAACATTTTGGTAGATAGAATGGTTTCTCTTCCACGTGTAATTTTAGCAGTTCCAGACGACCGATGTAGAGCAACAGCCAGTCCTAACATAGGCAGGGCTTGCCCCACAAAGAAAGGTGATGATTCAACTGCCTAAAACATGAAGTGTGCGGTTCACAAGGCACAGTGTGCAGTTTTTTGTTGTTTCTGATGTGTAATATCCAATGTTTAGTATGTCATGCCTGGTGTGCAGACTTGAGCATATACATAGTTGCACAGTGCAATACATAGTACTTGCACAGAGGCAACTGAAGTCTGACATTCCTTCGGAGCACAACTTGTGGTAAGATCAGGATGATGGCTTTGGGAGAAAAACATCCAAGTTCAAGCTCCTCAAAATTATTTGACAATGCCATTTGAGGGAATTTTTACATGGACTAGGTCCAAACATTCTTTTTACTGCAAATGATAGAATCCAGCAAAAAAACATGACGTAATCATACAAAGTGATAATTTCATTTACCATAAGAGTGTGACGTATATGCAATTCAATGACCACAACAAAGAGGAATTTTGGGATGAAACCCCTTGGTGACACTATTCTATAAATCATTTGACAACACCATTTGTGGGAGTGTTTACATGGACCACATCCAAGCATACTTTTTACTGCAAGTGATAGAATCCAACACACATGAAAAAATCATACAAAGTGATAACTTCATTGACCATAAGAGAGACATATACAATTCAATGGCCACAACAAAGACCAATTTTGGGTTGAAACCCCTTGGTGACGGCGACGCCATTCTATAACTGCATATTAATTTCATTAAATAAGTTTGAAAAAACAGCATTTAACATTTTAGCTTCAAATCATACTAAAAAATCTACCCAAAAACATGCAAAATAGATTATGTACCGTTTTGTTGCCTACATTACCTTTCCGAAAACAATTTTAGTCGGTCTCCTAACTGACATAATTCATTCAACCACGGGATTAGGAGGATCTTACTAGACCAGTGGTGCTTGTGCCGATGGCTGACTCATTGGTCTAGTTCAGCTCTTCCTTGAAGTGAAATGTCTGCTGCTGCAACTGTACCTGCTGGGATTTGGCTTTTCCTGTAAACTCCTTAATTGATGCAATCTTGTCACTTGAACATAGATCCCACAGAAGCTTGTGAATGTGTTGGAAGTTATTTCCTCCAAGCCTTTGTCCACATCCAATACACTGGTCAGCATAGCAAAAGTATTATCTAAATGAAGTTGGACCTTATGTTGGTCTATAACAGCTTGTTCATGCTACCTTAATCTCTTTTTGCTGGGCAAACAAATGGTTCATGCCTTGTGCTAACTTGGCATTCTCTTCTTTATATCCTTTGTGAGTTTCCTTTGTTTGATTCAACAGTCTTTTTGTTGCATTGTACTTCGCAATTGTCATTTGTCCTCTCTTAGTTCCTTATTTTCCCATTGCAGCTGAGACACTCTATTCTGGAACACCTAGCTTGTGTTCTATTATCTAAACAGCCAAATCTTTCACTTGCATGCAAGCTTGATGGACTTGTACATCTATATGCACCTTGCCTTTGTATCAGCAGCATACTGCATGGAAGAGTTTATACAGCCAGTGCATTTGTCGTTGATCATTAGAATGTGCCAGTTGTTTACCACTTTTGTGCATGTGAGAATGTTATCAGCCGTTACATTATGCCGAACACACCAGCTGTTTAAGTGAGAGCTACTGCACATTCTGTGCTATTTTGTCTTATTGCTTGCATAGTAATCTTAAGAATCTGTGATTCTCTTATCAAGAAAGGATATAATCGCCCTTTCAGATGTGTTTTGTGCTTGGAAGATGAAGAATTTTCTATTCATCTCTTTTTCCTTTGTCCCTAGGTTAATCCAATGTGGAAACATCTTGCTGCTTTGTTTAAGTTATGTTGGAACGAGTTTGTTTCCCTTAAACAAGTTTTTAGAGATTGGCAGAGACTCCTCCCTAAGGGACAAAAGCTTCTCCCGGTGTTATAAAGTGGTGTCCCTTCTCCTATGGAATATCTGGAAAGAACGAAATAGCAGAATATCCCAGCAAATCAACAAAGATGTATCTTATGACTGGGAAAAAACTAAAATCAATATAGCTGAAAGTCTAAAACACAAAATATCCTTGCCTCAAACTCTTTCGGCGGAATGGTAACATATATGCAATCAGGTATCTCTTGATCCTTGGGATGCTTCTTTGCCTTGATTTTATATTAAAAAGAGGATTGTCAGAGACAATCATTCAGAAGCCCCTCCATTGGGCTTTGGAAAACTGAATACAGATGGGGCTTCCTGAGCAAATCCAGGAAGAGTAGCTATGGGAGGAGTTGGAAGAAACAAGGGGATGTGCAGTTCATTTTTTCCGAGAACCTGGGCATTACTACTAATAATCTTGCGGAGGTGAAAGTGGTTTATAAAGGCATGCAAGAAGCTTTAAAAGTTGGGTGGCAAAAGATTCAAATAGAAGCAGACTCACAAATCATTATGCAGTTGCTATCTAGAAATCATATTAGCTCTTCTCCCAACTAGCGAATTGCTAAGGATGTTTGGAAGATTAAAATATTGCTTGTGTAGTGTCTGAAAGCACGAGTCACAATAGGATGGTGCTGTTTTGGAGGTTTCCAAATCAGCAACTGAAGGTAAAATTTTTGATGATATTCTCTATAAGGAGGTTAGTAGTAGCAAGGATTCATTGCATCATCATACTATGTTATTACAACAGTTCTATCATGATGGCATTCCTCCTATTAAGGACAAGAATGCCAAGGATTTGGTGCAGCGAAGTCAAGTTATTCTGAAGACAAAGAATGATGAAGATCTTGATGGTACTCCAAGGTATGGTAGGAATGAACATGTGTCAAATTTATTGTTGCATATCAAATCATTTCAGATTTGCTTTCTTCATGAGAAGTATGGTAATACAAAGTGTAATATGGAACATGTGGATCCTTTGTTCCAATTTCATAATTGTGGGCATTATGAGAGCTACATATTTTGGCAAGAGCTCTCATTTGATAGGTATAGGTGTAAGGATTTTGGATCACTTTAGCATGTTATGTCTTGTGCACTTGGCACTTGAACTGATAAGTTACAATTGCTTGAGAGCAAGCAATTTTGGGAAGGGAGGATTGTAATATCCCTTTCCCAGTTAAAGACCCTTAGCCCATTTTGTCTCCCCGATGGCTAAGGAATAAACTTAAGGGGGACTTGAGTTATGATAGTTTATTATAAAGTGCAAATAAATAAAAGACAATATTATAAAACACTTATAATAATAATAAAAAGGCAAAAGGCATTTAGCAAAAATAATTTAAGGGAAAATGCGTCTTTCCTAGGGAGAGAAAAGTAAGTGGGAGAAAGTATTAAATGAAGGGAAAATTATGATTAGTTGTGGGAGTGGCCATTTGGGCCATATTCTTCTATGTAACCAAGTGAACTTGCTTGGAGAGGGGAGCTTGATTATTCTCTTATTTATGATTGTGTGTAGAGCAATTTTTCTTGCATCTTCACTCATGAGGACGAAAACCCTTCCTCTAGTTTGTGAGGATTCTTCACCCTGGAGTTTCCATTGAGGATCATTGGTTGCAGCATTTATTTCAGTATTTTCCAGTAGTTGAAGGCAATAAGGTTGCAGATTTTTGGCAAGGGTTTGAAGAGAAAATTGCTATCATTTTTCTATGCCCTTTTCCAATTGGAGCGACCACTCTAGGAGTTGTTAATGGTGTTTGGTGACTTCTTTTAGAGCTGTTCTAGCCGCTGCTATTATATCTTATTTTTAAAAATCAAGCTGTCCAAATTTCAGTATTTTGGTGTGGAGAAAAAACCACTTTCAGCTGTGTCAGAGACAAGTGTTCTGCAGAATTTTTATAACTTATTTCCGGCCTCCTTTTGATTCCAAATCTGGTTTTATCTATGTAATTTGGCTTCATAAATCTATTGGATCAGTTCATGGTGCAAATGGCTTGAGTTACCCTCTGGTTTCCTTAAGTTTCTTTCTCAGCCCTACTCGCATTTATTTCTCATCCCTACTCGCATTTCTTTATTTAAGTTCAGATCTGCATGATACTATATTGGTATATTTTCTATAAATTGCATTTAGTGGTTAGGGTTTGCCTAAAATCCATTTGGGGTCAGAAAATGTCCATTTGGGGACATTGCATTAAAAGAGGAAAAATAAATTAAGTGGTCCAAAGGTAATGTCATATTTTATTTGGAAAAGGGACACTCAATTACATTTAAATAACTGAAATAGAATAAAATAATAATAGAAGCATGTACTTCTATTATAAGGTGCCAAAGTCAAAGTTTTTAATTAAATAAAGCATTCTATAATGGGAGCGCCAAGTATAGAATGGGTTGCATGAGGAACAAATCCTATTTTTAGGATAGGAGGTGGATAAAGTATTTTTAAAGTATTTAATTCTATTATTAGGATGGGGCGCCAACTTGAGGGGAATAAAGTAATTATTTTAATTGTTTTTGGGAGCATGCATGTAAACCAGAAGGGGGCGTCAACTTTGGAAGAAGGAAGGGAAGTTATAAAGGCATATTTGGGGATCATTGGAAGGACATCTTGGAAATTTATGAATTATTTTCTTTTTTTGCAAGTAGCTTTTGCTTCTGCAAATAGCAACAAAGGACGAAAACCCTCATTTGCATACGGAGTTGGGGACGAAATCCCCCACTTCTCAGCTAGGCAATTCCATTAAGGAGTTGCAAAGGTCTTTCAGGGTGTAATTGTTCTGCCAGTTCAGCTCCAGGAAATTGTATTCAGACACTGGTATTGTTTTATTGGATCTGGTTGGAAATAAATAAATAAAAGACTGTTTTTTCCCATATTGGTTCATTGTTTTTATTTATAAAATTCAGATTATTGCTGCTGTTGCAAAAATTCATTTTTACAATACTGTTGCTCCTAGGATTTAACAGAAATATCCAAATTTGCTAGAAATTTCTTTTTCAGGGATATTACAGTTTTCCTAGGAGGTATATCAATATGTCCTCTCTCATGACCAAATAGTAGGAACATCCAGTCTGCTGCTAACATACCTAGTAGGAGCATCCGGTCTGCTACTACATACTGTTGATTTTGGTTCAGATAGCTTACACAAAATAAACATTCAATTGACTTTATTGTTAATTAAGTCACAATAAACGTGAACAAGCATATATAGTGGAGAGGGATCCTAAAGATAAGGAATCTATCCTAATCCAAGGACCCCTATAATCTCTCACTCAAACCTATCTATGTGAATTGTTAAAACAATTTACAATAAATCAAACTACTCTTATCTTGAATTGTATAACTAATCACACACTAAACAAAATATTAATATGGGAAACACTAATTTCCATTATTCCCCCACCCTCCTCCAGTGCAAACATGGGAAAAATACTACTTGAGAACTAAAGCAAGCATGTTCTTGATGCACATGGGAACACATCGACCATAGAGTAGGACCCATCAACTAATCCACATGAATACATCAATCGAATCTAATGGACGGGAATACATCAACCAAGACCGGGACCCATCAACCAATCCTTGGGAACACATCAACTGCACCAACAACTTCGATCAACAACTCATTTTGTTGCAAAACTCTGACATGGACATTTTCCAAAATACGACAACATGGGATCACACCACACAAAGAAACAAAAAAATTAGGATGAGGAATAGGTCCTCATTGTCATGTAAGCAGCCACCATTCGTGATTATTGTCACTTACTCAGGAATGGTATAAGGTGGTCACCACTGCCACTTGGAGACCGACCCCAACTTTAGTCAGTTTTGCGCAATTTTATTGTGCCACTAAAGCGGTGTGCAGCCTCTGCAGTAGCAGCGAACTCGAAGATATTGTTTCACCTCCTGCCACCGTTGCCTCCAACCTCCATCAAAATGTTGCTTACTGAATCAAATACATCTTTGAAGCACAATTGCATGTCATTTTTAGAAAGAAAAACTCCCCCTCCGTAAGACTGACACACCTCCAATTTGGATGTTCAGGGTCACTGAAAATGGGCCTACTACACGGAGAGTAAAATTTGACTTTGATATTGACGACATACATGACTATCTTATTGACACTACTAGACTCTAGACAGTTATGACATGACTGATTTATTTTGATTGATTAGACTTGAAATGATTCTACCAGATTAATGCCAAATAATGATAGAAGTTTAAACACACAAATATTGATTTAGGCACTTCAATAAATGTTAACTTGATCATAACCTATAAAACTAACAATTATAAGCATTAAGAGACTAAAGACTTACACGTGAGACTCAATAAAACATTAGTTTGGACTAGCTATGAAAATAGCAAAATCAACAAACTATAAGATACGAGTATGGACCCACTATATAACAATAAACAGACTAAACTATGGAGACTAGACTCTTCACAGATAAGTTAATAAACAAACATAACTATATAGATTTTATCTCTCATGCCTATGACTTTATTCATTGATGATGTAGATATGATAAGAGTTTGGTTTGATAAAGAAATACTTGTGGACTAGTGTTCACATGATTCACTGAGGCAGATGTGTCAATGATACAAGTATGGTCAACAAATCTAATGACACACTTGGAGAAATTACATTAACTAGAAAAATTACAATGTAGAGATTAGTTAAGTGGAACATGAATTGAACACGGATGCTGGGGAATGGTACATGCATGGCTGAGCATAAGGCGGCACATACACATGTACTCTGCATATAATAAAGGCGTAGATGCACAGGACAGTAGAATATCAGTATGGAAAAGAGGACCATCTGAGCAGGCGACAAGGGTCGATAGGATGAAGTAAAATACAGTGAGATCATACAAGAGTGAATGAATGAAGCATGGGTCTACGGAGAAGCAGAGATAGAGTCGAAGACACCAAATCGCCCAAATCAGCATGTAGAATCACACAAGGCAGAGTAGAAGCTGTAACTCGCACGATCCCAAACGTTGACAAGGTGGCAGTGATACTTGGAGCTGGAAAAGCTTTTTGATACGCTATAAAACACGTTAGTGCAATCGAACACCAACTTTGCCCAAAACTACTCGTCGATGGACAATGTTGATGCACACATAGAACTTTTGGTGCACTTATAAAAGGTCTATTCTGTTGTATTGACTTCAATGGTAGCGCAGCTGGTGCTTCAATACAGAGAGCAAGACAAAACAGATCTGGAAAGAGTTATATGGTGAGAGTTGCACAAGTATATACGGAGAAGAAATTGATATGCTACATTAATGGAAAGGAATGAACAACTAGTGATAACTTGATGGGCAAGGGTGAGAGCAGTGACACAAATGCTTGAAGAAAGTCAAGTGAGCACGGAACCTGACAATGGCAGATCCGATAATGAGCACTTAAGAAACTATGCCCAGTACACTTAAATAAAACCCAGCAATGCAGGTCAGGCTGTCAACCATCAAAGCATGATAAAAAATATGTGACTTCCAGAGAATCACTATGCTCAGTTGTCAAATTGAGATTAAAGTATTGCGTATGGTGGGACTGCTTGTTATACTCTCACAAAACAAACAAATACCTTTACCTACATAGACCCAAAAACAAAACTCACAGAATCTCATTTGGAGGAACATGCTCTGACACTAAATGTTGATTTTGGTTCTAGATTGCACCAAATGAAAATTCAATTAACTTTATTGTTAATTAATTCACAATAAATAGTGGAGAGGGATCCTAAAGATAAGAAATTTGTCCTAATCAAGGATCCCTATAATCTCACTCAAAGCTATCTACCTTAGTTGTTAAAACAACTTACAATATATCAAACTATTCTTATAATGACTTGTTTAACAACTCATCACACACTAAACAAAATATTTTTATTTTTATTTTGAATAGATACAATATACTTCATATATTAACAAAAACAATATTTAGAACAAAGGATTGTACAAAAGAATGAGCTGTACAGCGGTATTTACAATGACAATCACAACTTTGTCCTTAAAGCAACAAGGAAAATAATAAACGCAAAATAATCTCTATGATAAAATGTTTAGCTTCCTTGATCAAGAGATATCCTTTAGCAAGTAATTGCATTCTAACTTCACTTCTCCAAGTGTGACGGAAATCAGCCAAATTGCATACCTCATTCCTGAAGACATAATTGCATCTACGTTTCCAAATAATGAAAAAACAAAAATTCATACACAATTCCAAATGCTCTGAAAAGGACCACGTATAAGAGTATTGGAGTCGCCCAACAAAGTTTCCCGCCAATGAAGAGGTCCTTGAAAAACGATTGATAGACTGGACTGCATAAACTTCCAACAAAATCTCGCAAAAGGACAGTCACACAAAAGGTGTTTAACATTTTCAATTTAAAGCAATAAAGACATCGACCATCAGTAAGACCACTCTTGGACAAACAAGCCTTTGTAGGAATCCCCTAATATATCACAAGCCAACCGAAAAATTGAAGTTTATAGGAGACCTTGACTATCCACACACCATGGAGCCTACATGCCCACAAAGTTTTTGCATCTAAGACAACTCATCTAGTATTAAGAACTAGTGCAAGAGTGCATTTCTTATGCAACATATTATAAAATTGATGTGTGTCATTCTGAGATATGGGGTGGTCAAAGATCCAATGTCAATCTCGCCAAATAGGACCCTTTATCTCTAGATTCAATCTAAATAGGTCCAAATAGGACCCTTTATCTCTAGATTCAACTTAAATAGGTCCTCTTGAGGAATGAGGTCTGAAGATCTTTTATGGAAGACCGATCTGTAGAGGATAGTGTTAACTCATGGGCCAAGGATTGTGAATCTTTCAAGGTACATGTGTTGGTATCCCATAAAGCTTTCCATGAAAAAATTATTTTCTTACTAAACCTACGTGCTTGAAAACATGAAATATTAGCTATAGACATATCCTATCATTTCCACATCCAAATTGGTCTATCCAAGACTCCCTAAGTATGTAAACTTGCAATTTATAGATATCTTGCAAAATACTTGCCCAAATCACACGAAATTTTATAGAGAGCTTGCTAAGGTGAAAACAAAGACTAGAAAAATATTTTTTTATTTTTCTGAGTAATATATACCTGCCAGTAATTTTCAGAAAGCCCTAAACTGCTGAAAAACTTCAAAAATTCATAAATATGTGAATACAACTGATAAAAATATGATTTTCTGGAAATAACATCTACTAAATATATAGAAATGATCCCAACCTCCAGATCTAAAAATGGACACCTGGAAACCCTAAAAAGCACTGCTGCAAATTAGGAACTGAGTAGATAAAACCCTAGAAACTAGCTGTTCCAAATATGAACTAAAACCCCTGATAAAAAATGGTTTTCCTCTTACTCTAAATCTGAGTTTCTGATTACTCTCTAGATATGATCCAAAAATCTGAATTAAACTCTAAAATAGCAAACTAGAGAGGATCTTTCACCACCAAAGAGTGCTCTGCTAGCTAGGTGTTGATCTTTCACCACCGAAGCTAGGGTTCCTGTGGGATCTTACTCCACAAGCAAAGAAAGTACAAACAACAGTTGCTCCAATATCAAAATAGGTGAGTGTATGAATGAATGAATAAATCTCCTCAAGCACTCCTTTTATAACTTCACTATGCAACAAGAGGCCCAAAAAAAAGACCCCAATCGACCCCCCTTGGGAAAACCACATAAATATAATATGATTTAAGTTACTTTTTCCCCCCATGTGCCAAAAGTAACTTAGGTGACCCCCAAGGAAGAAATAGAATAATAAAGTGCCATATAGTCACCCAACGACAAAATATAACAATTATTACCACCAAGTCGCCCAACTTAATGTCAACGACAAAATATAACATAAAGCAAGGTGGTGATTAGACATCCATACCCAATAGCCTCCAATGTTGTTAGCCCCTCGGGTATGACCAAGGCTAAGACGAATGAAAAGCCTCCTAGGCCATCTTCTCGGAATTGAGGACATTACAAGATCCAAGCCAAAAGGGATGCCTAAGTATCTAACAATAACTCTGGGTTGAAAACAAGTCTACTCGGTTGGAATCCAAGGAGGTAAAGCATCATAACCAATAAGCCAAAATTCTGATTTGTGATGGCTAACAATGCACCAAAGGCGGTGCAAAAGGTATAAAGGAAATCCCTAGCACCCACAATTGATTCATGGTTTACATGAATAGAAAGAAAATAATCGTCAACGAAATGATTATTAAGCATTTGTGAACCATCAGGGAAACGAATACCTCTAGTAAATAACCCAACACATCAGCAGTAAGCTCATAAAGATAAGGCGCAAGTGGGCAGCCTTGTCTAATGGAGCAATGAAGCACTACACATGTGCAAAGGATATTGTTGATATAAACAAAGGAGGAAGCACAAGAGAATAAGGTGCTCGCCATTTTTACAAATTGTGAACCAAAGCCAAGACATAATAGCATTTCATTAATGAAAGCCCAATCAATTATGTCATAAGCTTTATCAAAGTCTATCTTGAGGAAAAGGATCTAATGTCCAATCTCTTTTGCCCAATCCATAGCTTCCCAAGCCAAGAATACGGTGTCCAGAATGAAGTGTCTTTGAACAAAACATGTTAGTTCTTTACGGACAATTCAGCTAACAATGCTCCTCATTCTAAGTGCCACAACCTTGGCAAGAATCTTATAAACAACGCTTTAAAAAGTTATAGGCCTCCATCCACTAATGGTATCTCTGGCTAAAGATTTAGGGATCAGCTTGATTAAACCTTAATTGAGGAATTCTAATAAAGAGCCTAATGAGAATGTTTCTCCTACTAAATAGCTGAAATCATCACCAATCATGGCCCACATTTCCTTGTAGAATTCACAAGGTGATCCATCCATCCTTGAATATTTTCCATTCTGCATTGAGGAAACAGTAGTATAAAATTCCTCCTTTGAAAAATTAGAATCAAGTTTGTTGTGATCACAAGTTGTCACTTTGTTTGGGATCACCATAAGACCATTACTCTGTGTTGTCAGAACAGCAGACGAAGTAGGATAACGGTAAAAAAATCCTCTGAAAATGCTGCTGAAATAAAAGTCTACTTCCCATCAGGTATTTTTCTAAAGATCCATCTGGCCTATGAAGACCAAGCACTTTTTCAGAAGATATTTTCCTCTTCAAATAGTCAAAGAAAATTTTGGAAACTTTATCCCCCTCTTGAATCCAATGAAACAGACACGAATCCGTGCTCCTTGTGCCACATATTTCTCTTCCTTGCGAATAATATCCTCTATAAAGGCAGCCTCTTCCTATGATGATTCATTACGAACATATTTCCCTAATGACATGCGGGCTGACACTAACTTGTGCTTGGCTGCTTGGGAATCACATCTGTGTCGACGAGCCATCATACTTCCCTATCATCTAATGAATTTAATGGTTCTGCGGACAGTAGATTCCTGCCATAAAATCCATCTTGTAGCACCACTGGGCCTAGGAACCAGATTCCAAACATCATGAACCAAGGCACAAAACTCAAGAGATTGCAGATGTGACGCATTCAATTTAAACAAAGAAGAATAAATGTTAGTGTCAGAATATGCCAATGAAAGGAAATTGTAAATAGGGAGATGATCCAAACTAGATTCTCCGATCAACGCCTCGATTGGATGAGAGGGGCCTCAAAATAGAAACTCTCAAAGGTCTGTAAAGCTAGTTTACTCATGCCTGAATTCTATCTTTTCCTCTTCGCAGATTACACCAAGTATACCAACCAACTTTTGCCAAGCCTTTTTTTTCCCAATTCGGATTACAGAGTTAAAGGGAAGCCTTGCATCTATCACAACATAACCCAGACCGCCTCCCTGATCTCCTTCCCATTCAACCATATCAAAATCTCCCCCAACAATCCATTCTGCAGCAAGTAAGGAAGAAGAAATCCAATCACATAGATGAATGCGATCAACACTAAGATTTGGAGCATAAACTGAGCAAAAACCGCATACTTTATGTTGGAGTAAAAGTGTAACCCACATACATCTACCATCAGGATCAACATCATGTCCTAGAACAAAGAGCTAGAAAGAAGGGGATATCGCCAAAATAACAACTCTACTTCCCTAATAATGATTTGATGATCAAAACAGATAATTCCAACAATAGCTCATTTTGTTTCTCAACTCAAAACCAGCTGATTTGACTTCTTGAAAGAAGACCACATCCAACCTAACTCTTTTCAACACACCTCTAACAAACTACTTACAACTTCAGATAGTGATCCCTCTAACATTCCATAAAAAATGGGGAGCTTCATTCAAGAATGTAATGTCCCCAAATGGACATATAAGAGTATACAATGGATTGTTGCACAAACTGATCTAAAAATATACCATAAAATTTTCAAAGGATGCAGATCTGAATTTATTATTAGAAAATGCGACTTGCACCCAAGAAGAAAAATGTATCACAAGATACCAACAAGCTTTTCTCTTGTCCCAAAAGTAAGCAATAAATTTCAGAGGATCAATGCATGAGAAAAGTACCAAAATAGAGCTCCAAAATATCTGATTTTATTTAATATAAATCTGCAAAACCTGATCTGCAGTTACAGCTGGAAATTGAGGGTTTGGACCCTAGAAAATATTCCAAAAATAGCAGAAAAGGTGTCTGACAATCAGCTCCAAACAACAGCAATCAGATCTGATTATAATATCCTTCCTTCATGCAAAAACAGTCTATAGACTGGGTCGCTCCAACTGGAAAACATATGATACTTCAGCAAATAAATCTCCCTTGAATATTCAACACACTAGTAGATGAATCCAAAAGGAAGAGTTTTCGTTCTTCCTTATGCTTCTCATGAGGGTTTTCGTCCTCAGAGAATGCAGCTGCAAACACTCACAGCTCACAAGCAAATTTCAGAATTTTTGATGATAGTAGAATGATCCCAAAACAAGTCGACTTGCCCCTTCAAGGAAAGAAGTGACCTAAAGATGACCACCCACCACAACCAATCAGCATTCTTTGATTTTTTTAATTCCTTTTTCACTCATTTCCCACCCCAAGGCTATGTTAGAAGACGTATACAAGGAAGAAATGAAGAGAAGGCGGATTGCACACATTTTAGACTGTGTTTATCTATTTATTATAAAAGAAATAGTTACAAAACGGTTGATGTAGTTACAACCGGTTACAACCAACTTGTAGTTAGGCACCTTATAAATAAGTCTTATATTCTCATAACCCCTCTTAAGACTTATTCTACATAAAGCAAAAAAACAAACAATCTAACAAGACTAGAACAAAACAGAGCTACGCAATTTTCAGACACTTTCACTTTGCAAGCAATGCTATGATAAGGTAGGGCTCCATCAAGCTGCTTCATGACCTTCGTAAAGGTGTAGCTCCCGAGCTGAATTCCCGAGTTCCCGGATTCCACCTCCCCGAACTCCCGAATCACAGATCTCTCGAATTATTGGACAACCATCCATACTGAGCCATCCACAAGCTCCATCAAGTTGTCTCATGACCCTCGTGTGGGTATAATTCCCAAGATCCACAGTCTCCCGAACTATCTGAGCAACCATCGATACCGAGCTTCATCTACCTTGTATCCTTTCTTGCCTTCAAAGTTTAGAATAACTTTATATTGTGTATTTGTCATTGTCCTCACTACCTTCTGCATCTGGTGGGTCTTCAACCATGGCTATACTGGCTATATTTGATATGTTTTTATCCTTGAGCACATCATTGGCTCGAACATGACAATCCCACAAATTTTTATTCATAAGTTGCATTTGTATTTTCACTTTCCATGTATGAAAAGATAGACCAGAATATCTTTCTACTGGAATTTCCATAAAATAAAATAAATACAACAGCGTATTTTCCGAAATAAATAAAATAAAATACCAAGTTTCGCTGCAAGTGTGATGTGCACAGTTTTGTGCCCTAGCGCAAGTGTTGTATTTTGGTAATTTCCGAGACTATTTTATGCCCTTGACTCTTGAAAATCACGACTACACATTTTCTAAAAAAACGTGACCCTCCTTTGAAAAAACCATGACTGTTCCTTTGACTGGTTTGTGTATTTTCGTGCAAAACAAAACCGACTGTCTTCCAGCGGAAATGACTATTTTTCTTATTTGCGATTCTGGAAATGACTGTTTTTCTGATTCGCGACTCTGTTTTCTCCTTGCCCTAACAACATGCCTTTGATTTTTGATTTTGTGCCCTAACTGCGAGCCTTAGATTTCCAACCTTGCTGCAAATCTTTAGGTACAACGACTTGTTTATTTCGAACTTCAAAAATCTTCTTCAGCGTGCCCTAGATCTCTGTTGAAAATCAAAAACAAAAAATGTGTTCGTTTTTCTCCTTATGCTTCAGCTTTCGTGCCCTAATGTGACAGATTTTCTACCCTTCTCTCTTTCTTGGCTTGCTCTTGCTCTGATACCACTATTAGAAGACGTATACAAGGAAGAAATGAAGAGAAGGCAGATTGCACACATTTTAGACTGTGTCTGTCTATTTATTATAAAAGAAATAGTTACAAAACGGTTGATGTAGTTACAACCAACTTGTAGTTAGGCACCTTGTAAATAAGTCTTATATTCTCATAGGCTAGTCACATTTTTCCCTAGAGGGAATAAAAATTATAATGTGTCTTTTTCCCTTTTCTAATTTTGCTATTTATTAAGTCATAAAATTAATAGAATTGCTTTACATTTTTTCCTTTCTTTTTATGGCACTTTATAATAATTTTAAATGACTTAAGTCACCCTTATGTTCCCCCCTTAGCCGTCGGGTAGACAAAATAGGCCAAGGGTCTTTAGCAATGTTATTTTAGAAAGAGGGACATTTCAAAGAAAGAGAGGGTTAACCAAAGTACTAAATTTGTTGCTAACCACCAAGGCACAAACATTTTTTTCTGGCATTCGAATGGCGGCCTCCTTCAAAGTTTTACCCCAGGGTGGTGGACTCTCAAGGAGGATGTCTCTCCATTGGGTCTGGAGAAGGAGCCTCTTTCTGTTTATTGGATTTCACTCTCCATTCTCTTTTAGAATCTTTGTTCTGCATCTACACTGATATAAGGGACGAGGCCCTATGAGTCCCTCTCCAATGACCTAGAATGAGCAAGTCTGGTGTCCCCGAGATTTCACCCTGAAATCTGGGACTACCTCTTTAAAAAAATCGTTCTTTTTAAAATAGCGGGTCGTTTTGTGTTTTTATTGCCTGAAGTTGTCTCCATTACGTTAAGATATTCCCAGTGAATCATATGAGCCAATTTCGACGAATACCCACATGCTAAAACTCATTTTATCCCTCCGCCAGGTTTTGTCTGCGAGAATTTTATTTAATTATTTATTAAATAAATAAAGTTCTGTTTAAAATAAATTGTGTTGCAGTTGAACCCTGTTGAAGTTTTTCATGCCAGTATTCCCGCCTCTCAATAGGGTTTGAACACTACACAATTGTGCTACTACCATTCACGATCTGGAAGAGGTTGGACTTTCACAACCACATCCCTTTCTAAGTTTATCACTAAACAAAATATTAATATGGGAAGCACTAATTTCCAACACATACCTACACCGTAATGATCTAGATGAAATCACAAGCCTACTAAGAATCTGCCTACTTTGCACTTGACTAGATGGATGTTACCTGAATGAACTAGCTAGCCAGTATGCATCCATAAATGTCATCCTCAAGGATAATTTGGCTACGGCATGAAACAACACAAAACACGTAGTAAACCATAAACATTCAATAAACTTCATTGTTAATTCACAATAAATGTGAACAAGTATATATAATGGAGAGGGATCCTAAAGCTAAGGAATATATACTAATCAAGGATCCCTATAATCTCTCACTCTAACCTATCTATGTAAGTTGTTGAAACAAATTACTTCCAATATATCAAACTATTCTTATGATGAGTTGTATAACTACTCAACACACACTAAACAAAATATTAATTTGGGAAGAACAAATTTCCAACACAAACCTACCTGGTAATGATCTAGATGAAATCACAAGCCTGCTAGGAATCTATTAACTTTGCACTTGACTGGATGGATGTAACATGAGTGAACTAGTTAGCCGGTATGCATCCATAAATGTTGTCCTCGAGGATAATTTGGCTATGGCATGAAACAACAGGAAACACATGGAAAACCAGCATAGGAGAGAGATAACTTGGATGTCAAGGATTGGGTTTTCAACAAGCTACAGCCAGACATGCAACTATTTCTCAAAGCCGGAGCAGCAGAAAAGCAACAAGCTCTTACTCAAAGTCTATGTGCTAGGCAACTAGACAAATTGTCAACATGGCTTAGAAGTAGGAAACACCCACTTATTCGTGAGTACATCCAATCTTCAATCTATCATGCCTAAAGAATTCCGATGCAAACAAATCTTCTACACCTCAACAAGAAAAGCAAGATCATTGTGCACTGATCAATGATTGAAGCAGATTTGCAATAGGGCAATCACAAAATATATCACCAAATGGAAGACCCTATTGATGCTGCCTGAGAAGATGAGCAAATCATGCAGAAGCATCGGTGGCTCTCAAACATGGAGGAAAATGTTTTTTTGAAGGGTGGGTCAAATTATAGCCCTAGCCTTACACGCATCATGTATGATCTAGTTTAGGTGCTTATGGGTTTCCATAACCCAAAACTGTCTATGTATATATTATAGAGAGAGAGAGAGGGAGTGTGGAATTCGTATCTCAGCTTTATTGATTTTGGAGTTTACCCCCTTGAAGTGGCCTAGCTTTGTTATTTAGTGTTCTGGCATTTCAGCCTTCATCTCTCATCTCTGTTTGTTTCACTGAAGTTGTTTTGCACTATTCTGCTATTATTTTGCACTGGTCGATGATTGAAGCAGCTTTCCAACAAGGCAATCAAAAAATATATCATCACATGGAAGAACCTGTTGATGCTATCTAAGAGGATGAGCAATTCATGCACAAGCATCAGTGGCTCTCAAACATGGACGAGAATGCTTTTTTGATGGCAGGTCATGTTATAGCCCTAGCCTTACACACATCATGTATGATCTAGTTTAGGTGCTTATGGGTTTCCCTAACCAAAAATGCCTGTGCATATATAGAGAAGGGGGGAGGGGGCGGGCGGGTAGGCATAGCTTGGCTTATTGATTTTGGAGGTTACCCCCTTGAAGTGGCTTAAATTTATTATTTAGTGTTCTGGCATTTCAGCGTTCATCAATCATCTTCGATTTGTTTCACTGAGGATGTTCTACTTCTGCACGATTTCGCTATTGTTGCATGGATCACTACTACTGTTTCCTTGAATCTTTGGTATTTCACTAGAGAAATGTAGAAATATCATTGCAGTCATCCCAGGGATGAAGCTATGTTTTGTTCCTTTCCCTTCTGGAATATTGCTACAGTCATGTGTCACACAGTACCCAATAGCACTCCTTAGCAATGCACATCTTTACAACTCAAGATCTCGTATTGTAATTAGTTTTGAAGAATCACTCTTAACAGCCAAACTTTCCACTTTTGTCCAACATACAAACTTTCTCTGACATCTTTTGTAACATCTTTTCACATTCCAATCTTCCAAGAACTTAACTTGATTTATTAAATCACATGAAGCACAGCTCTAGATCATCTTAGAGTAGACATGACCGGTGTCATGATTTCCACTCTACTATGTGAACCATATAGACGGTGACTAAACTCACAACCCCAAAGTCAATCCGGTTTACCTCATTGACTGCCATGTTAGTCTCCACTAAAGTAGTGGCCGTTTCTCACTATGCTATGTGCCATGCAGTGGTTACATTGTTATCCAGTCATTGGTTGTTTTCCGTCAACTCAATCAGACTCCATGATACCACTACACATGGGATTTCAGCTGACCCGTAGATAGTTTTGCATCTGCACAGAAAAACCAAAAGGTGTCGAGGCAACCTCATCTTGACATGTCACCAAAATTCAAATCTAATTATAATACAGTACAAGTGCAACTCCGTGATACTTGGAGCCTCGTTGCAATGGTAATATGTGCGCATTGGGCATCATTCCATGCAGGGTTCCGTGTTGTCCCAACAATCATTCGCTAGTTTGCAGATTATACCCTTCTTATCATGCTAAACAATTATCAAAATCTCGCCTAGATACATAATAGCTATCCAAGTCCACTCTCACAAGAAACTGCATTCAAATAAGGTTGCACGCCATACACACCCACTAGCCAAACAAACACCTGTACTTCTGTGCATTATATGTACCATACACAAAATATAAAATTTATATAATCAAGAAATTTGAAGAAGGGTTTAAACACGTCTCATGCACTCATGTTCGAAATTAAACAAACAAGTTCATTCAATACATTAATGCTTGCACCTCTTAATCAAAATAAGGCCTCTGAGGTCTACACTTTGTTGTCGCCAAGCATATCATTACAATAAATTATATTAAACTTCCATATGATTGCAAATCTGTTGAGGACTTAATTTGCAATAAACAATGCTCTCTCTAAGTAGCCTGTATTCAATATTTCAAAAGGAATCATGAGATACACTGAATTTCTTGGTAGTTAAAATGATTAAAGAATTATCTTTAGAAAACAGAGTATATGAAATGACCTATAATCTCTTTGGCATAGAAGCATTCACCTGGTATTATTCTCTGGCAAAACAAGAACATCTTTGTCCTTCAGGGCTTCACAAAGCTCTTCAGCACCAAGGGCTGAATCTGCAGTAATATCGATAAAGACCTGCTTGTTGAAACCAAATACTAGATTTACATTAAAATAGTTGTGCAAAACCCTGTAGCCTATGCCATGGCTTAACAGTAATTTCTAGAACATAATTAGAAAAGCATCAAAAATTCAAGTACATTAGTTACATCAGAAATAACGATACTTACAATATTTGTTTCAACAGCATCCATCTTCACATGGAGCCCGCCAATTGCATTTAAACCTTCTGCAAAGAGGACAAGCAAGCAAGTTTATAAAGTTTTTCTTAAATAGTATATAATTACAAATTAAGAGAGAAAAATAAATGTTAATTCTTTTACTTCCAATGATACACATATAACTGCCATCATCTTCATCACAGCTCTCTGCTTCCTAAAAAAGTGGCGAAGAAAAAATGTACAACTCAACAACCTAATGCTAATGAAGGACAAAAGATGAAAGAAATTAATGAATTTGAAAGGTCCATCAGGAAATTGAAATGCTTCAGGTTCCCTATCAGAATCGGTATTGTAGTGCGTTTGTTATGAAAATAGGTACTTCTTCTAAAATGTTACAATAACAAAAAATGTAACATAAACTAACTCTGATTTTGAAGAAAATTTCAGAAGTGTACAGAACCTGCACACTCAAAGTGATGGAATGGACCTGCAATTTGTGAATATGAAGGAAACATCTTATACAAAAGAGATTTTTTGTTGGTGGGAAAATATGATATTAATACAGAAGATTAGAGAAAAGTGAAAACCAATATTTATATGGAATGAAACCCTATCTTGGATATAAAGTCACAGTTATAGGGGTAGTTTTGACATTATCGATCTAAGCTGATCGTGATTAAGCCAATCACACATAATTCTCCAAAAGAATTAGCATTCTCTATATGACCAAGCCCAGGATGTCCTTCAAGAGCTATATAACATCTATATCAATTGCCTACTAGTTGCTTTGATTATCGTCCTACTTTGTCCTTACACAAATTACCTTTTTTAAAAGGGTAAAAATATATAATAAACAGAAAGGAGGATTAGAACGAAAGGAGCATCATAGAGAGGTGCACAAGAGCCAAAAATAGTTACAAAGAGAAAATACAGACAGAGTGAACCAGGACATATGCATGGCCAAGAACTATGAACACTAAGAACAGCCAGAGCACTATGTTGAAAACCAAGCAGAATTACTTACCCTGAGGTATAGTAAATAGGAAGCTATCCTCGGGGAAAGGGCAACTCGCCCAAGCTTGAGTAGAAGACGAGGCTTGGACAGTAAAATAAGTTGAGGCATTTGAGCCACTCACCTTGAAAGTATCCAAGAGTGTGGCATCTCAGAAGGGAGCCTGAGAGATCGGCATCCAGCATTGTGGCCTCCAGCCTTTGTTTTTCATTCTTAGACAGTAACATGGAATCAACAGCATCCAAAAAATTATCTTGTTTGGTGATTATGTTTGTTAGATTTTCAACACAGTCTTGAAGAGTGGTAAGCTTGGCTTGTTGATGGATCGGGAGCTAGCTTATTGTAGAGAGAATGTCATCTAGACCCGGATGATGTATGTCGTGTTTTTTTATGGTTTGGCCAAGGCTAGATTTTGTCTGAAATCTTCAGCACAGAAACAGATGGGGTGGGTTGGTGGGAAGAAGGGACACAAGAATGAGGCAACGGAGGGTTTTTGTGGTGGGGAGGAACAATCTTCAATAAAAAACCCCCATGAATAAGGTGGGGATGGTCATTATAAGGGATAGGGCTAGTAGGACTAGCAATGGGGTTAAGGTGATGTAATGTCCCATTTCTAAGATTTCAAGGCAAACTTGGATCTATAGGAAAATCCCAACTGTTCATACACTATCAAGCACTAGACCTCAAAAATTATCTTTCTGTCAATGGACAATGCAACACTCAATTAGCAAACAACACCACCAGTGATTAGAAATCAGATCCTCATGATAAAACCCAGCCAATAGACGACTCAATTAACCCAAAGATAGGGGTTTAATGGCCTCTATTAAATAGCTAAGCAATTACCTCTCAGCGGGACTAATGGGACTCAGAAAAATCAGATCTCTTTTGTCAACAACATGAAGACCAATTATAACTGTAAATAACTTCCAACCAATACAAATCCCAAATTGTCAATGCAAGTCACTGTGACTGAGCACTCATCAAATAAACATGACTCAGCTGTAATTAACACTTGAAAATACTCTCAAATATTCTCATATAAATCTCAGCCAAGCATGCATCAAGGTACTAATCCAATCGACTTTCTACCAACAAGTATTCCCTGGTTAAACCACAGTTAGATCTGCAGTGGGGAACTTCGAAATCACCCAAATAATATAATTTGGCTATGGCATGAAACAACAGGAAAACACATGGAAAACCAGCATAGGAGAGAGATAACTTGGATGTCAAGGATTGGGTTTTCAACAAGCTACAGCCAGACATGCAACTATTTCTCAAAGCCGGAGCAGCAGAAAAGCAACAAGCTCTTACTCAAAGTCTATGTGCTAGGCAACTAGACAAATTGTCAACATGGATTAGAAGTAGGAAACACCCACTTATTCGTGAGTACATCCAATCTTCAATCTATCATGCCTAAAGAATTCCGATGCAAACAAATCTTCTACACCTCAACAAGAAAAGCAAGATCATTGTGCACTGATCAATGATTGAAGCAGATTTGCAATAGGGCAATCACAAAATATATCACCAAATGGAAGACCCTATTGATGCTGCCTAAGAAGATGAGAAAATCATGCAGAAGCATCAGTGGCTCTCAAACATGGAGGAAAATGTTTTTTTGAAGGGTGGGTCAAATTATAGCCCTAGCCTTACACGCATCATGTACGATCTAGTTTAGGTGCTTATGGGTTTCCATAACCCAAAACTGTCTATGTATATGTTATAGAGAGAGAGAGAGGGAGTGTGGAATTCATATCTCAGCTTTATTGATTTTGGAGTTTACCCCCTTGAAGTGGCCTAGCTTTGTTATTTAGTGTTCTGGCATTTCAGCCTTCATCTCTCATCTCTGATTTGTTTCACTGATGCTGTTTTGCACTATTCTGCTATTATTTTGCACTGGTCGATGATTGAAGCAGCTTTCCAACAAGGCAATCAAAAAATATATCATCACATGGAAGAACCTGTTGATGCTATCTAAGAGGATGAGCAATTCATGCACAAGCATCAATGACTCTCAAACATGGACGAGAATGCTTTTTTGATGGCAGGTCATGTTATAGCCCTAGCCTTACACACATCATGTATGATCTAGTTTAGGTGCTTATGGGTTTCCCTAACCAAAAATGCCTGTGTATATATAGAGAAGGGGGGAGGGGGCGGGCAGGTAGGCATAGCTTGGCTTATTGATTTTGGAGGTTACCCCCTTGAAGTGGCTTAAATTTATTATTTAGTGTTCTGGCATTTCAGCGTTCATCAATCATCTTCAATTTGTTTCACTGAGGATGTTCTACTTCTGCACGATTTCGCTATTGTTGCATGGATCACTACTACTGTTTTCTTGAATCTTTGGTATTTCACTAGAGAAATGTAGAAATATCATTGCAGTCATCCCAGGGATGAAGCTATGTTTTGTTCCTTTCCCTTCTGGAATATTGCTACAGTCATGTGTCACACAGTACCCAATAGCACTCCTTAGCAATGCACATCTTTACAACTCAAGATCTCGTATTGTAATTAGTTTTGAAGAATCACTCTTAACAGCCAAACTTTCCACTTTTGTCCAACATACAAACTTTCTCTGACATCTTTTGTAACATCTTTTCACATTCCAATATTCCAAGAACTTAACTTGATTTATTAAATCACATGAAGCACAGCTCTAGATCATCTTAGAGTAGACATGACCGGTGTCATGATTTCCACTCTACTATGTGAACCATATAGACGGTGACTAAACTCACAACCCCAAAGTCAATCCGGTTTACCTCATTGACTGCCATGTTAGTCTCCACTAAAGTAGTGGCCGTTTCTCACTATGCTATGTGCCATGCAGTGGTTACATTGTTATCCAGTCATTGGTTGTTTTCCGTCAACTCAATCAGACTCCATGATACCACTACACATGGGATTTCAGCTGACCCGTAGATAGTTTTGCATCTGCACAGAAAGACCAAAAGGTGTCGAGTCAACCTCATCTTGACATGTCACCAAAATTCAAATTTAATTATAATACAGTACAAGTGCAACTCCGTGATACTTGGAGCCTCGTTGCAATGGTAATATGTGTGCATTGCGCATCATTCCATGCAGGGTTCCGTGTTGTCCCAACAATCATTCGCTAGTTTGCAGATTATACCCTTCTTATCATGCTAAACAATTATCAAAATCTCGCCTAGATACATAATAGCTATCCAAGTCCACTCTCACAAGAAACTGCATTCAAATAAGGTTGCACGCCATACACACCCACTAGCCAAACAAACACCTGTACTTCTGTGCATTATATGTACCATACACAAAATATAAAATTTATATAATCAAGAAATTTGAAGAAGGGTTTAAACACGTCTCATGCACTCATGTTCGAAATTAAACAAACAAGTTCATTCAATACATTAATGCTTGCACCTCTTAATCAAAATAAGGCCTCTGAGGTCTACACTTTGTTGTCGCCAAGCATATCATTACAATAAATTATATTAAACTTCCATATGATTGCAAATCTGTTGAGGACTTAATTTGCAATAAACAATGCTCTCTCTAAGTAGCCTGTATTCAATATTTCAAAAGGAATCATGAGATACACTGAATTTCTTGGTAGTTAAAATGATTAAAGAATTATCTTTAGAAAACAGAGTATATGAAATGACCTATAATCTCTTTGGCATAGAAGCATTCACCTGGTATTATTCTCTGGCAAAACAAGAACATCTTTGTCCTTCAGGGCTTCACAAAGCTCTTCAGCACCAAGGGCTGAATCTGCAGTAATATCGATAAAGACCTGCTTGTTGAAACCAAATACTAGATTTACATTAAAATAGTTGTGCAAAACCCTGTAGCCTATGCCATGGCTTAACAGTAATTTCTAGAACATAATTAGAAAAGCATCAAAAATTCAAGTACATTAGTTACATCAGAAATAACGATACTTACAATATTTGTTTCAACAGCATCCATCTTCACATGGAGCCCGCCAATTGCATTTAAACCTTCTGCAAAGAGGACAAGCAAGCAAGTTTATAAAGTTTTTCTTAAATAGTATATAATTACAAATTAAGAGAGAAAAATAAATGTTAATTCTTGTACTTCCAATGATACACATATAGCTGCCATCATCTTCATCACAGCTCTCTGCTTCCTAAAAAAGTGGCGAAGAAAAAATGTACAACTCAACAACCTAATGCTAATGAAGGACAAAAGATGAAAGAAATTAATGAATTTGAAAGGTCCATCAGGAAATTGAAATGCTTCAGGTTCCCTATCAGAATCGGTATTGTAGTGTGTTTGTTATGAAAATAGGTACTTCTTCTAAAATGTTACAATAACAAAAAATGTAACATAAACTAACTCTGATTTTGAAGAAAAATTTCAGAAGTGTACAGAACCTGCACACTCAAAGTGATGGAATGGACCTGCAATTTGTGAATATGAAGGAAATATCTTATACAGAAGAGATTTTTTGTTGGTGGGAAAATATGATATTAATACAGAAGATTAGAGAAAAGTGAAAACCAATATTTATATGGAATGAAACCCTATCTTGGATATAAAGTCACAGTTATAGGGGTAGTTTTGACATTATCAATCTAAGCTGATCGTGATTAAGCCAATCACACATAATTCTCCAAAAGAATTAGCATTCTCTATATGACCAAGCCCAGGATGTCCTTCAAGAGCTATATAACATCTATATCAATTGCCTACTAGTTGCTTTGATTATCGTCCTACTTTGTCCTTACACAAATTACCGTTTTTAAAAGGGTAAAAATATATAATAAACAGAAAGGAGGATTAGAACGAAAGGAGCATCATAGAGAGGTGCACAAGAGCCAAAAATAGTTACAAAGAGAAAATACAGACAGAGTGAACCAGGACATATGCATGACCAAGAACTATGAACACTAAGAACAGCCAGAGCACTATGTTGAAAACCAAGCAGAATTACTTACCCTGAGGTATAGTAAATAGGAAGCTATCCTCGGGGAAAGGGCAACTCGCCCAAGCTTGAGTAGAAGACGAGGCTTGGACAGTAAAATAAGTTGAGGCATTTGAGCCACTCACCTTGAAAGTATCCAAGAGTGTGGCATCTCAGAAGGGGAGCCTGAGAGATCGGCATCCAGCATTGTGGCCTCCAGCCTTTGTTTTTCATTCTTAGACAGTAACATGGAATCAACAGCATCCAAAAAATTATCTTGTTTGGTGATTATGTTTGTTAGATTTTCAACACAGTCTTGAAGAGTGGTAAGCTTGGCTTGTTGATGGATCGGAAGCTAGCTTATTGTAGAGAGAATGTCATCTAGACCTGGATGATGTATGTCGTGTTTTTTTATGGTTTGGCCAAGGCTAGATTTTGTCTCAAATCTTCAGCACAGAAACAGATGGGGTAGGTTGGTGGGAAGAAGGGACACAAGAATGAGGCAACGGAGGGTTTTTGTGGTGGGGAGGAACAATCTTCAATAAAAAACCCCCATGAATAAGGTGGGGATGGTCATTATAAGGGATAGGGCTAGTAGGACTAGCAATGGGGTTAAGGTGATGTAATGTCCCATTTCTAAGATTTCAAGGCAAACTTGGATCTATAGGAAAATCCCAACTGTTCATACACTATCAAGCACTAGACCTCAAAAATTATCTTTCTGTCAATGGACAATGCAACACTCAATTAGCAAAAAACACCACCACCAGTGATTAGAAATCAGATCCTCATGATAAAACCCAGCCAATAGCCGACTCAATTAACCCAAAGATAGGGGTTTAATGGCCTCTATTAAATAGCTAAGCAATTACCTCTCAGCGGGACTAATGGGACTCGGACAAATCAGATCTCTTTTGTCAACAACATGAAGACCAATTATAACTGTAAATAACTTCCAACCAATACAAATCCCAAATTGTCAATGCAAGTCACTGTGACTGAGCACTCATCAAATAAACATGACTCAGCTGTAATTAACACTTGAAAATACTCTCAAATATTCTCATATAAATCTCAGCCAAACATGCATCAAGGTACTAATCCAATCGACTTTCTACCAACAAGTATTCCCTGGTTAAACCACAGTTAGATCTGCAGTGGGGAACTTTGAAATCACCCAAATAATATGCAAACACAGTCATCAAAATATGTTATCAACTGGCCACATGTAGTTCGCTGCCAATGAGACTTCAAACCATCATTAAATCATGTATTAATCCCAGTCATTGCACCCAGATATTAGAGACACTCAACATGCATAGAAATTGATGCAAAAATCAATGCTTGCACACCATAATGATGAGGTTAGGCTTATACAAGCAATACTAACAGTTCGCTTATCTAAAGAAGCTCAAACATGCATTAAAATATTCAATATTCACTCCCAGACTGAGTCACTGTTAGAAAGGAAGAACACATCATTTATTTTAATAAATAAACCCCTAAAGTGATCGCTGGAACAAGGGATGAACAGCAGTCTATATAGATAAAAAATCAGATCACTATAATCATCAAATATTAGTCCCAAACCAGTCGCTGAAATTAGCACATCCTAACTGAATTTTTAGAGGGAGATATTTAATAAATATTGCATCAAAACAGGTAGCTACAGCCTTCATCCATGTCACAATAAATCCGCCAAACCTAGACCCCTTCAAGCAACAATATTTTAGACAAATAATTTGAAGATCAAATCGATTTTCTTCAGCTAGGGCATAATGATTTATATGACACCAAAAGCACTCCAAAACAATCACATAAGCACCATAAGAGTTCGCTAGGGTAAGTAGAGATCACACAACACAAGTCGATTTGCAAAAGCACATGAAAATACTTCAATTAATATCCAAACCAGCTTCAATGAGTTCTCCCATGCAAGAGAAGACAAGTATCAAGGGTGGGCATGCATCCCAACTCCAAGCATGGATTTCAAAATAATTTCATCACAGCATAACCTTCACAATGATCCCAAAATCTCCTTTTATAAACAAGGAGCACAAAATTCGAAGTCCCTTGTGGAGGGAAATCATAATTTAAAAATAGTTTAATCTCCCTAGGTGTGGCATCCCCTTTCTAAGGGTAATTTGACATTAAAAAGCCACCCAAATATTATTTAATTAATTCCCCTTTTTATTTTGCATTTTGGGAATTAAATTAAATATCGATAATTAAATAATTAAATAAATGTTGCTTTATAATGTCAAATGATAAAAATCACTCTTCAGGCAGTATTATTTAATTACTTAGCATAATTTCCCCTTGCAACATCCCAAAAGCCCAAGGAGAAAATAGGCAAAGGATCTTCAAAAATGGGGACATTACAAGTGAGCAGCATTAGTGGATTCCAAGCTTTTGGAATGAGGTAGTTAAAAAGGGGGAGGTCTGAGACAAATGAGGGGCCAAATTCACACCCAAATTGCCAACATAGTCACACGAGAAAAACATACCGATACCAGAGTGATATTGGAGTCGTATTGAAGTGGCAGTCGGAGGCATGGATTCCATTGCCTTAGTGAGATCCTTCTCCATCATTTTGGGCTTCTGAGATGTAGCCAACTGTTGTGGGATCCCTTGGTGATGGATCTCAGTCATACTCGTGGCTTCGTCATCATCAATCACCTGAAATGGATGTTACGGAGTAGTCTTCATATAGACAAAATGGGCTTGAAATTGCTTTTGCTGAGGAGAGGGGGCAGTTTTTCCGTGTTTGCAATGTTGCTTGTTGTACACTTTCAACATTTGAGGGCTTGAATCCTTATGTGTAGTCTGAGGTTTGGCCTCACATCTATTTATAGATGTTGGGGGTCTCCTAGATTCCCCCCCCACCATTCAGTGAATGGCAAACAAATTAATGGTGTTTGGCGGGTGCCTGGAAGAAAGTAAATTGCACAGGTTAACACAGATTGTATACACACTTTAGTTTGAATTTTAAGTTGCTTGCAGAACAGTTTTATGTGGGGTTCGGTGGGCAGCAGAGGGGTGAATAATGGTGGGCAGATGAAGCGATAGTGGGTAGATGGGTATGGCAGGTTTGGGATTCGAATTAGGAGTTGTTCTAATAAAAAACATCTTCGATTTCCTCATAGGATTTCCACTTTTCTAATGTGCCAAATTGTATATTTGATAGTGTCAATAGAATGGAAATCGATTTGTGTCAAGCCTAAGGAAAGTTGCAGCAGATTTATAACATTCTTTGTTGGAAAGCTTGAGGAAGGCCTGCATTGGGCTGTTCGTTTCATATTTTTGTTTTCTGTCCGAAGGGAGCCAGGACCGCAGCCCAATACAGACCGGCGGTCCTAAGACCGCCGCCCTGGTTGGGCGGCAATTCTGTAACCGCCACTCTTTATAGAGCGGCGATCCTGTTACTAAAAAGACAGAACCTCCGTGTATTATTTTTCCTTCTTCGTGCTGACTGATCTGATGAAGTAGAGTCATTTTGGATCCCTATGGATCACACCTCCCCTACTTAGGAGGCTTTTGGTCTCACAAAAGTTTAGTGGGGGAGTAGATGAGGAAATAATTCCCTCATTTGCTCCTTGGAGTACCACCGGGCCTGCCTTGGTGTTTTTCCTTTCAGTCCAATATGCCAAGACTCCTGCGGACCTCTCCTAGTCTCTCTGACCTTCTGCTGCAGCACTACATCCTCCTCCAATTCGCCGTGTGAGTCCAAGACGAAATCCTCAATGGAAGGTAGCAACTGTAGTCCTTCATCTTCATCTAGCATGGATGGCTCATATATGTGCAAGTTCTCACAGTTTACTACAGAGTACATCCTCATAAATGACGGTAAATCAAGTCGAAAGGCATTTTCTCCAACCTGCTCTAATATGGTGAAGGGCCCATATCATAGTGGCTTGAGCTTTTGTGCTTGACCTTGCAATCTCTCCTTGCTCAAGTAAATCCAAACTCTATCTCCAACATGAAGCTTATGTTCTCTCCTATGCTGATCGTGCCTAGCTCTGTACTTGGCCTGAGATTTCTCTAGTTCTTTGAATTCGAGAATTCTGAAAGGCACAAGGTTCGAAACTCAAAGTCTGCATTTTGGAAATCTAGGTTTTGGAATTTCAGAGGTTTCACGTGCTCAAGCAGATGAATAGTAACATCAACCTCCGAAGTCAAAATGCCCGAAAGTCTAAAATTTCAGATTTCAGAGCTTGTGAGGCATTTCGGAGTCCGCAGAATAGATCCAGGCACTCGCCATTAATGTAGTATGGCACCCCAATCTTCAGACGGCCATAACTTTTGACTAGGAGCTTAAATTTGCACAAGAAATACAATCCGTCATTTTAGGGGGTGTTTCAAGTTTTCTCACCTACCACAATGATGAAGTATGGGCTTCCTTTCTTCTCCAACAAGGCAAAGTACAAGGAGGTATGGGTTTTGCAGTGGCATCCATTATTCTTGCAGGATATTTTAATGCATTTTAGGGTGGTTAAAGCAATATTTCTAGTTTCTTCCCTCTCTCCCTTCTCTCATTCTTCTTATATATTGTAAGGAGGGGAATTGTTCTAATGTTGGATAATTTTGCTTTGCACCCTCCCTTCTTCTCTTGTCTGTAATTGAATTTATGGAGTTCAAACCTCCCATCTAAATTGTAAATGCAGTCTTGCCTCTTGGCCATTGTAATGAATTGTATCATATTTGAGGAGCAATAATAGAAGTCTGTGGATGAATTTCAACCCTTTCTTATGTTCATTGTTTTTTTCCTGATCTCTCATTGCAATCTTGGTTATCTGTGCATGGTTATTGTATTACATGTTTAATGGTTAGTGAATTCTCATCAGTGGATTGATCGGTGGTGTGTTTTCATCCTCCTTAATCTGGTTTTGGTTTCCATCTCCATGCAAAGTACGTGTTCAACATTCCTTTTGGTGCATCACCTCTATTAGTTTAGGTTTAATTTCTTGTAATCTTCTTAACCTTGTCTCCTTGGTAAGTTAGAGTAGATCCTTTATAATTTGTATGTGTGCATCATAATAGAGGAATAGGAACCGATCTTCATCTGAAGAGCTTTCTCGATTGCAAAGTCCCACACTTTGGAAAATCTCCATATTATGCAATCACACTGACAGTTTCAATCTATTGAGTTGCAAACATTTAGGGGTGCTATGATTGCACATAAACAGAAGCCATAGGCATGTTATCTTCTTTGCATGTTTTTAAAATTTTGTGAGATCGATGAATAAAATTCCTGCACCCTCGAGACATAATCATGAAATTAAATAGAAACTTATTAAGAGAAATTTCTTGTGTTTTAGTGAGTTTTTCCTCATACCATAAACAAGCACGTCTAACATGTTTTTATTCAACCCCACAATGTTATAGTATTATGCAATGCTGACACTAATAACGATGAATAAATTGACCTGGGGCAAAAAATAGGTATGATTTACTTTTTCGTTTCCACTAACAAGTTTATAACCATAACCATTTGAGTGTATTTTCCATGGAAAATGATCCATATTATAATACAGATATGGAAAATTTTCTTAGAAGTCATTTTTCTATTAAACTCATAAAATGGATGTTTCATATATAAGATTCTTATTTTTAATAACCACTACAAAATAGATATAGCCAAGCAGTGGATTGGATTCATTTTTATTTTCCAAGTAAAATGTTCCAGTTTGGTTTATTTTTGCACAAGTGTTTAGTAAAGACAACGATCATAACAATACTGCATTCAGAAAAGGGAAAACCCTTATGGGAAAAAGAATGGATCAAAGGAAAAATTATCTCCTTCACTCACTAGACAAAGTATAAAGATGCGCATACAAAGTAAAGGAAGAGAAATAACCCATCAAGTTAACGAAACAGTGGACAACCAACCCTGCTTTCGATAACATTTACAGTGAGATACAATAAAGATTCATATGAATATGTTGACAAGTTCACATATCAAAAAGGATATTCTAAATAAGAAACTCAAAAAAGCAAGGTGGTCATATAATATAATCATCGAATCCTCCAAAACAATAATTCTAGATTCAAGCACGCCTTATGAATTTACTTTCAACATTTCTTTAAAAACCAACCCTCCA
This sequence comes from Taxus chinensis, assembly GCA_019776745.2. Taxonomy (NCBI): domain Eukaryota; kingdom Viridiplantae; phylum Streptophyta; class Pinopsida; order Cupressales; family Taxaceae; genus Taxus; species Taxus chinensis. Next base: position 377,977,689 of record CM034155.1, on the reverse strand, counting down.
ACAAATTAACACTTACAACTCAGATTCCATTGAGAAAACATTTCAAATGCATACAACAATAAGTGTAGTAATAAATCATCCAAATATAATTAAATAAACCCCCCAAAAAAACCTTTGAAATTCATGTTTGATCATAAAATCCAAATCCTAAACAAAAAAATAAAGATAGGAAAAAATTATATGAAATGAAAAATGTTAGCATCCTTTCATTAGACAATTTTTTATAACAGAAGCCAACAGAGAGGAGGAAACAAGGTCAATATGGGAAAGAGTTGTCAAAAGGTAAGCATAAATAAGAGACATCACCATTATTTTCACATCACATGAGTTTGGTGGAAGTTCAACGCTCTAACTTAATTTTTTTTATTTTGAAAAGTAATGATAATAATACAATTGTTACTTATACTAATTAAAGGAAAAGAATCCAACATTAAAAAATAAAATCAAACTGGCACAATGTCTATTAAAAAAGATCAACACCGGAGGAAAAAATGCTCTGCAACTCTGGAATAAAACTGAAGTCAGCTTTTCTAGGGTTTTGCCTTTGCAACCGTCATACCGCAGTCTTCTCAGGGTCTGCGGGAAATTATTGCTATAGTTTCTCCTAGGGTTTATTGCCCTTTGGGGGTCCCCTATATAATGTCCTCGTCATCTTCAAACCTCGTTGTTTCAACCATGGTAGGAGATATTGGAGCGAGGGATGGCACCACCAGCATAGCGCCCCAGGAAATTTGTCCCGAAAGTCTTCCACAAGGTAATCTTTCTCCTCCTAATGTGGTTTGACCCATTCCTGAATTTAATGTCGCTTGTCAATGGTTAGAGAAAATTTTCCTCATCGGGTATTTTGTGGGTCGAATCCCCTCTTAAAGCATGCTCAAATCCTGGGTTAACATAGTCTAGACTCCTCATGGAGTCCATCTGGAGAGCATTTAAAACATGACCAAGGGTTTTTTTTTTTCATATTTCTGACCCAACCAATGCGCCCAATATTCTGGCTAAGCAAGCCACTTGGTATGTTCGCAACTCGCTGCTTGTGCTAACACCTTGACACAAGGAATTTTTGGTGTCTAAATATACTGCCCTTAAAGTGCTTGTTTGGGTCGAATTTCCTCTGTCATGCGTGTCCTTTCTGTCGCAAATTATTGCCTTGCTTGGGCAGATCGTTTGTTTGGAAGCTGATAAGTTCTATCACGCTCATCCGCAGAAGCGAGTATGTGTTGAGATTGACCTCTCATAGGATCTCAAAGAAATTTTGGATATCCAAATGGACGTAAGTGCTACTCCTAGAGGGTCATGTACATAAATTTTCCTAATAGGTGCTTCAGTTGCTAGGCGTCTGATCACAAGATCAAGGACTATCTGCTCTATGTACCTCGTAACCGCCCTGTGGCCAGAGCTACTCCCGAGCCAGTCAAACCTCAACAGGAGGAAGATTGGAAAGTTGCCGGAGGCCGGCGAAACAAGAACAAACCCCAAAAATCCAAAGCTTCTGGCTCCCATGGTCATCGGGAACAAGTTGTTAAGGAGCATGTCTTCAGTATCCCCGCTAAGGAGCCTACAACTGCTGCTAAAGAACCAACTATTGCTGCCATCTCGATTACTCTGTTGCCAAATTACTCCAGCACAACCCTTGCGGCGTCGATTCTCATGGACCAAACAAATTCTATTTCCCTTGTTCCCATCCTACACTCCATACCCCTGCTGCTGCCAAACAACTCACAAGGGTCCTTCCCGCATCTCTTGGGACCATAGCCCGGCACGGAGTGTGGAATCCACCGAAGCATAATACAATATTGAGTACGGCAACTGGAAAAAAGTTGATCTGCGGTATTTTTCACAGCACAATTCTGCTCGTTTCCTGCACAATCAACATGATGCCCTTGATGGCTTGGAGAATGGGGATATGGCTTTGGATCAACATTTCACATGAATTATTTATCTTGGAATGTTTGGGGTCTAGATGTTTTATTTTTGCAGGAAGTAAAAATTACAGGTTTTTAGTTACAGATGGTATGTAAATCCATCTGGCCTAACAGCTTGGCTTTCTGTAGCAATCATGAAGCAGGGAGTGGGGGATTAATTTTACTTTTTGCTCCTAAATGACGGCATTTATTAATTAACCATGGCATCGACCCCATCAACCATGCCATATGGATCCTTTTTAATGTTAATGGCTGCCCTTTTGGGCTCATTAATATTATGCCTCGAATGATGCGGCCGAAAGGGCCGATCTGTGGCGGTGGATAGCCAACTCCATTCCTGATGCTTACTGGGTCACAAGTGGTGACTTCAATATGGTTGAGTCACCTATTGATAAATGTGGCCACTTGCCAATGAGGTTTACACCTGGTGAAAGGGAAGCGTGGTATTTCATGCGTAATAAATTTAGATTTTTTTATCCTATTTCTTCTCGCTTCCCCACCTCTGCAGCTTTGTATACATGGACCAATCTACATGGAGGTACAGATCGCTTTCTTAAACGTATTGATAGGGACATATTGTCAACTCAAATTTTTTTGAATTTGATAACATTTATTCCATGCTAGTGAAGGTCATGCCTAACTTTGTCCTTTCATACCACTCTCCAATAAGATTTCGTATTTGTTGGCATGATGTGCACCCTTTTTGTCATAAAGGCCAATTCTTTCTTAATACTTCCTTGATGGAACATGGCCCCACTGTCATTCATATGAAGCAGGTTTGGAATTTAACTCTACGACCCAGTCATTGTCAATGGTTTCATCCACCTATGCAAGCCAGCTGGATTCAATGGTGGGAATACGCGCTGACTCAGACGACTAGATTTCTTCAAATTTATGGTAGACAGCTAGCCATAATTCGGCATCGCTCGTACTCTGCTAACACCTCGGCCCTCATCCAGGCGGCGATGGTGCTTCAAGGTGATCCTATCTCCGAGCCCCTGCAACTGTAGGTTGCAATGCTTCAGCAAAAAATCCAAATTGTTGATAACTATAATGTCAGGGGTGCCCAAATACGAGCTCGGATGCATTGTCTCAAAGTTGGCAATCGGGTCTCGAAAGAATTTTTTCTTTCTCTCAGAGCCAAGAAGCCTTCACAACAAATTCATGCTATCATGGACAACGAATCTCAAATTATAGACCTGCAACTTATGCTGCAAGCCTGCTGGCCGCTTGTTGGATATCATGTGTTCTTTTATTCCTTCTCCTGCATTGTCTCCTTGTTTTAATTTTCTTTCTCCTCCCTAGGCGTGTGCAGCTACAGCATTGACAAGTCCTCTCTCCTGATGCTCAGGATTTCATGGTGGTGGAAGGCGCCTCTGCCTTGGCCTTGACTGTAACCTACTCACGCCATGTTGTCTGGCTGCGTGGAGAATTCTGGTGGGGAGCCTTGTGTGGAGCGGCGTGTATATTTCTTAAAGCTGGCCGCGTGAACCTTGGGGAGCAGTTGTTGGTTGCTCAAGGATTAGCAGGGTCATTTTTTTTGCTGGTCTTGTTGTGCTTATCCTGCAGTTGTGTCATTTCCAGACCACATCTCTTTGAGGCACTTGGCCAGGCAGTCCACCTTCCCCTTGTATTACTCTCCCACGTTTTGCATGCAATCCAAGGCACTGCAACTGAAAGGTGGGCTGAGCAGGTTGGACACTGTTTTGTTGGTCATTTATGGTGGGAGAGGGGTCTTAGCTCAAGCCGTTTGTGCACAGATTTCTATCAGTGTCATCCTAGAGACCACTTTTCCTTCAAGGTATTGTGGATCTATGTTTTGGGGACTCCATATCCTGGTCGTAACTTTCTTGTGCCAAATTTGGTTGTGAGAAGAGTGTGGACCACCCAACAAGTTGGAGGACAGTGGAGTGTGGGCTTGAGATGTTGTTGCAGACCCTGTTCATCTTGTGCTCGACTGCGGGAGCTTAATCAGGCACGATATGCTCTATACCCTTGAGTCTTATGTTGTTATTTAAATGATTCATTAAATGACCCTGCTCTTCATATAAACGTCTCGTGTGATGGTTTTGTTGTGTGGTTTCTACTTTCCTTGCTCTTTTGTAATTTCTAGGAGGATATTAGTTTCCGGCGTTGGAAATGACGATGCTGCTTGAAGCCTTTTATATTGTTTTCTGAGTTTTAATAAATACCAGTTGGGTCAACTTTGTTCATAAGTTTAATAAAAGAAAGGGGGGGGGGGGGGGGGGGGGTCCTGTAATAAAAATTCCTAGTTCTTTTTTATGGTCTTACGATTTGAATGTTTTATCAAACATTGTTGTTCGACTCAATTCTATAGTGCCTGTTTTCAGATTCTTGTTTCGGTTCGAAATCCGTCGTTTTGGCTTATGTTGGGTATTTGCGAAATAGTAATTGAGCACTGTAAGTGCATAGTGTATAGGTGAATGATGCTATTTCTATCTCTATCATTTTCTTTTAGTTCGTTTCAGGTTCTAGTTACCCTTCTCGGGTCGGCTTAGTGTGTGCTTAACTTGTCTGATTTTTGAATTGAACCAAGTTGGTATTACTCTCAAAACTGGGTTAGCTATTTTGTTATTTGTAAACCCCTCGAAGAACTATTTTAGTCTTCAAGCGTCATGCGTGATCATCATAACTTGGTAGCAGTCCCTGTTCATCTTTTGGAGATTCTTGTCTTTGGGATCATCTTTACTCCCTTGGTGACTGTTGTATGTTTTGAGGAATGTAGTTGACCTTACGGAATGTCTCCTTGAGACGATACTCGCATATTCGGGATAACTTAAAATGTCGGAGTAAAGACTCTTGTTTGTACCTTGTTTTTGTCTCACATACGTTGGAAGATGCGAGATCTACTTGACCATTATTGAGGAAGTTTTCAAATCTTAAAACTGGGATCTTGGTTTTATGCGTAAGAAAGTACTCTACGTTTTGATCCTTAAAAAATGTCTAAATTTCATTCTCCTGTAGCTTAGAGGTTGGTGTATTTGGAAATTCATTGGTTGACTGGTTATCGTGATGCTCGTTGTGATACGACCTTCTTGTTATCATTTTAGTAGAATGGTTATGTGTTGACCCGATAGGTTTGATGTCAACTTGTTGTTGATGGCAGATCCTTTAGAAGCTATGTATCCTATGTTGTGTTCTTGTGAATGACTGAGTAAACCTCCTATAAGATATATAATGGTTATGTTGGTGTTGTCAAGTTTGTTCTTTTCTTAAGGCATTCTCTTGATTAGAAGAAAGGTTTTAATAGTAGGATTGTTAGGATAGGATGTGGCCCATACTGGGTCATTTGTGCGTTTCATCCATTTTCTTTTCCAATTTATTTATTTTTGTACTGATATTAAATTAACTGTTATAGGCACAACGTCTTAATATTATTAAGTCATTTTGTTTTTAGATATTTTCGTGTTGATTGATTGTTTGGGAACTGACAGTGGTATAGTGAATCTTTGGCTTGGTGAACTAACTTAAACTAATGGGGACAGATCACATTTTGAACTAATTCTCTTCTTGTAACTGTTTTCTTTTTGAAATGTTATCTTGTTAAAATGATGGTCATTATTGTGATATAGGTGGAATTAATTATGATGGTTTATTAACTTCTCCTATGAGAAAATGATTATCAAATAGAGTTAGTGCTTTCCTTTTAATTCTGACATTTTATCCTTTTGGACAACCTTTTTATTACTCTTGTTTTAGACACTTGGATTATTTTCATAAGCAACAGTGTTCTTCTTTTTTGAAACAGTTAGATAACAACACATGTTCTTAATGTTATAGCATTTATCGTGCTCAGTTCTCGCGAACTGACCCGTGCTAACAAATGTGCAGGTGGATTTCGTGAGTAGAAAAAAAAAGGAAAACGCTTGTAGAAAGTGGATTCGGGTTTTCTTAGGAACTGCTATTGTATGAATGCTTATTTTTGTCATAAAACATTGGTATGGAAATTGTGGAGATTATTTAGAAGGCATTGCCTTATAATTTTGTATTGTTCTCATGTAGGTTGTTGTTATCGTTTGAAAGTCAAATTGAGAAATATTATTGTGAATAAGATTAAATGAACTTTGTTTGACATGCGTATCTTTTGTTATAATTTCACTTTTCGGAATATGGTTTATCCTTGAATTGTCCAACCTAACTCTATCTAAACTTGAATCAACATACATCACTTTTAGTTACCTTTGGTTGTGTGTCGTTTGGTAGAGGACTATGTATTGAATCTAGCAAAAGCAAGAGAAACAAATATACTTTGTTACCCCACGTTAAACTAATCAACAATATCTTTATTGTGGTGAGTCCTTAGAACAATCTTAACGTGAAATCAATGATTAGATCTTGGAAGATAATAAAATTATAATAAGTAGAAGGAACTTGATTAAGAAACTCTTCAATCTATCTTACCCGTTGAAAATGTAATTTGTATACTTATGTCAATCTCTTCAAGTGAAGCCTGAGTGAAACCTTTAATATTTCTGGTTAGATTCTTAGCCCCAATGAAATCATGATTAACAACTAATAAGATCTTAAAGAGGAATCCAAGATTTAGACAGTCATGCACTGTTAAGAATAACCGGTTGAAAAGGTAAAACATATATGTTATAAGCACAATGTTGTAAACAAATTGATGAAGTTAAGAGCCTTGAGAAATTAATTGTCCTCCTAACAAATGAATAAGTTAATCAAGCAAATGAAGCAATCTCTTACCACCCAATAATTGGTTCACACTGTAGATTAACATTAACAAGGTAGGGGAAATTTTGTCAAAGGAAACATGAATTTCAGCTTCTCCTAACATGAGTCTTCTAGGAAAAGCAAAGAATTTAAGAATCCTTATAGCAAAAACATGATTCTAAAGAAACTTTCTGTGGGAAGACCTTGTTTGTAAAATTGTGTATTATGGATGAACCATTGTGTCTTAAGTGTGTGCCTCACGTTACTTGTTTCCAGTGTGGGTCCGTGTTGTGCAAAGCATGTCATTAGTTGGTTGTTTTCTCTTGAGAGCTCGTGTAGTGTCGTATTATCTTCAAGCAAGTCAAAAAAAAAAGTTATCCTGTATTTTACTGTGTTGTTTAGTGTGTGTGAAATTGTAGGGTGTTACAAATGTAGTAAGGAATTCTCTGATTGATATTTCTTTTCACCTCAGAATGACTGCCAACAAGATGGCAGATCTCTTTGGCAATGCTGAAGCTGAAATAGATATGCATGCAACCATTACCGGAGCTGCAGATATGAAAGGTGTCAACGGTAAGAATTATGGCATGATGTGGACATTGGTTCGGGCGGAAATGTGAGTGGATGGATTGGATCTGGATGTTTCTCTAACACACCATGTAACCTCCTAACATTGAGGTGAACAACTTGGGCATGGCTGTGTACAGAGAACCGGACTTTGGAATGGAGTTGTTGATGACAAACCTCGTTACATAAGAACCAGAGTTTGGCTTCAACAACACCGCCAAATTTTGCTTTAAAAGGTTATCGTCCTGACATGGAAGGAAGATTTTTATGTAAAAATAAATTGGTGGAGTTGTTGACTATAAAAGGGCAGGGAGAAACAATCTAAAGCCGGCATTGCAAAGAGAGATTGGTCAAAAGATATAGCTAGGGATGAGCATCAGCTGACCGATGAGTTTGTCATGTACAATGGACATAATGAATAAATTGATTTTTTGTCATCTATGTAAAAAGAAGGCAATATCAGAGATATCTTGCTATAAAAGTTTTTTCAGACATCTATCTACGTTTTACAGAGACACTAGCAAAAAACAGCAGCGTTGGCATAGATTTTTCACAGCATATTGATATTATAACTACCTTCTAGGATATTCAGCACGTCTAAAGAAGTAACAATAACCATAGTGCTTGTGAAGGTTTCATATTGGCTAGAAACAAAGGGGAAGGGATCAAATGGATGGAAGGGAAGAAAGGGAAACAGAGTTCAACTTCCGACTATATGAAGGGGCGAGATATGAAGGAGATATGGCAAGCCAGTATGTTAGAAAACAAACTAAGAGAAGACAATATTTGGTGGATATCACCGTAAAATTTATGGTTAATTATACCTCATAATAGTTAAATTATGGATAGATGTCTGAAAATAAAGGATAGATCTCTGCAAATTGTGGACATATGTAACCTACTTCTTGTGTCTCTGTAAAACGTGGATAGATGTCTGAAAATTGTGGATAGATTGTGTGAATAAATGTTCAAAAATCATGGATATATGTCTGAAAAATCACGGATAGATGTCTGAAAAATCATGGATAGGTGTCTAGAAATTGTGGTTTTTAGACCAAGTCAGATTTGTGTATAAAACACACTGATCTGTTACTTTTAAGCCCTAACCTATGCTTCTGGTGAGCTTATCTTGGATTTCTAGGCACAAATCTGCCCTATCAGACACTGATTTGCAGCTTTTGGGCACTGACCTGCAAGTTTGGAGCTTGCACCGATCTGCCATTTTTAGGAATTGATCTGCAATTTCTGGCCACAGCTGCAAATTTTTGGCACATATCAATTTCTAGGCACAAATCTGCCCAATCAGACACTGATTTGCAGCTTTTGGGCACTGACCTGCAAGTTTGGAGCTTGCACCGATCTGCCATTTTGAGGAATTGATCTGCAATTTCTGGCCACAGCTGCAAATTTTAGGCACATATCAATTTCTAGGCACAAATCTGCCCAATCAGACACTGATTTGCAGCTTTTGGGCACTGACCTGCAAGTTTGGAGCTTGCACCGATCTGCCATTTTTAGGAATTGATCTGCAATTTCTGGCCACAGCTGCAAATTTTGGGGACATATCTACTCTCTTTGAACATCTGGTCTGAAACTCCCAAGCATACACCCTGTTGTATTTGAGCCCTTCAATTCCACCATTTGAGGAGGTCATGGCTTCCTCTGTTATACCATCCCTGAAAATGTTCAAAAATCATAGATATATGTCTGAAAAATTATGGATATATGTCTGAAAAATCATGGATAGGTGTCTAGAAATTGTGGTTTTTAGACCCAGTCAGATTTGTGTATAAAACGCACTGCTGTTATAAGTCCTAACCTATGCTTCCGGTGAGCTTATCTTGAATTTCTGGGCACAAATCTGCCCAATCAGACACTGATTTGCAGCTTTTGGGCCCTGACCTGCAAGTTTGAAGCTTGCACCAATCTGCCATTTTTAGGAATTGATCTGCAATATCTGGCCACAGTTGCAAATTTTGGGCACATATCTGCTCTCTTTGAACATCTGGTCTGAAACTCCCAAGCATACACCCAGTTGTATTTGAGCCCTTCAATTCCACCATTAGAGGAAGTCATGGCTTCCTTTGTTATACCATCCATGAAAGTCAGCTATAAAGGTATAGTTTCCACTGAAAGTCCTGTCATAAGCACAGCAGATCTCCAGCAAAATCTGCAAGATCATGCTCACTGTACCAACACAAGGCCCTTCTTTCCTGCCAAGAAAACCAATGGTTGCTATCTCAAAAAGGAAAAGCCATCCAAGATCTCTTTCTCCTTAGCTGAAATGGGAAATTGCCTCTACCTTTCAAAGAAAAGGCCCTCATTCACAGATTTGTAGGAGCTTTCCCAGCACCCCAAACCCTCAAGATTGGGTCCACGCTAATTGAAAAGTAACAGGAACTGTGGACATTCTTATGATGCCCAAGGTTTATTTCATAACAATCTTCAGAACCACATACGAGCAAGATCGGATCTTTCAAGGAGGACTTGGTTTTACAATATATCGGGAATGTTTATGAATCATTGGTTTCCGACACTTAATTCCACAGAAGATCTCCCAAGTGTGGTCCTTGTATGGGTTAGGCTACCGTTGTTACAGACTGAATACTAGCATGAATCTAGTCTTTGCAAGAATGTATCCGCCTTGGGAGAGTACATCACAGCATCAAAGTTTACTAAACATCCAGGAGTTCTTATCGACACTCAGATCTGCATCAATCTTGATCTCAAACAGCCTCTCCCTAATCGCACAATTTTGGATATGGAAGGAATCAAATGGAAGCAATGTTTGGATTATGAAAATATTACCTTCCATTGTAGGACCTAACATGAATACAGGCATCTTGCATGTGTCTGTCTCCAACAAGAAGATTTCGGCACCCTGCTCTCTCCATCAAACCCAGAATTAACAGCAGAAACCATTTCAGACAAATCAGCGAACTTTAGGTCCCCAGCAACACCAAATCAGCAATTTTCTTCCTCTATCTCTCCTCCAAGTATGGTCTCTGTTATTTCTCCCATTCTTCCACTTACCAAATTTTAGGGTGCATACTCCCACAAAGGAAACAACCATCCATTACTGCAATCCTTCTTCCCTTGCATAACCCATTCCAGGCTTTGATAGACCATGCCTCCCCCATATAACCTCCACCAAAAGCCAATTCCAATTATTCGTCTCAATTATAAATATAGCCTCTGTCACCCCCTACATGATTACCCCTAATAGGGGTAAAAAATAACAGTTGCATTCCCCAAAGGATTTCTTCCCCACCAACTTTCAACTTGGGGAATCAATAAAAACTCTCTTGGACACTACCAAAAAGAGGAAAACCCGCGACTCAAGGACAACCAAATATGCTAAGGAGACTCCCAAATTCCTTAAACCCCCAAACAATCTGCTACTAATCATGGCATTTTCTACAGCAATTTCCCCAGAAAACCCAGGGGAACCGTCCACCCAAATGACAACCTCTTCAACTTGGGGAATCAATAAAATTATAAAAACTCTCTTGGACACTACCAAAAAGAGGAAAACCCGTGGGGCCACGACTCAACGGACAACAATATATGCTAAGGAGACTCCCAAATTCCTTGAACCCCCAAACAATGTTACTAATCATGGCATCTTATAGAGCAATTTCCCCAGAAAACCCAGGGGAACCGTCCACCCAAATGACAACCTCTTGATGTGGATCCTCACATTTAATACTCGTGGTTTGGGTGCAACCTGTAAATGTAGTTTCCTCAGAAATCTTATCCAACCAGACGAAACAGATATGGTTTTTACACAAGGGGGTAGACATCTTTCTGATCAATTTAATACTCGTGGTTTGGGTGCAACCTGTAAATGAAGTTTCCTCAGAAATCTTATCCAACCAGACGAAACAGATATGGTTTTTACACAAGGGGGTAGACATCTTTCTTTTCTATTAGACTCGTGCAAACTGCAATTATGTAACTTTGTGTTGATGTTCATATTGTTCATAAGACTCTCTCTGATTCATTGTTTCCTTCGCCCTTTCTCATCCCGACCTTTGCGAAATTTTGTAGTGTTCTTCAGCCCTATAATTGAGGAAGTATCGTTGTATAATATTTATTATGAGTAACATTTTTTTCCATTTAAAAAAATTTATAATAGTTGTAAGGGCCTGATAAAAGCAAACAAAGGTTTTATTGTGTAATCACATAAAACATGAAGTGAAGAACAACGTGGAGATAAATAGCTTGCCCACAAAACTTTTGAAGGACAATGGTTATGGGGAGGGGTGTTTTTTCCAAAACCCTCTCCCCCAACCTTGAAAAGTTCCAAACAATTCTCATCAAAATTGACTGCAATTTCTTTTCAAAAAAAATCAAAACGAGCAGCTATTTGTTTTATATGACAATGAATACCTTCTCCAACACATTCCAAAGAAAATATCCTGACCATTACTGACACAAAACTTTAATAAAAGAAGGTTAGATTACCAGCTAAAATCCGACTATTTTTGTGGTCGTTTTGAAGCCTGCCAGCCACATTATCCAATGCAACAAGACCTGCAGCACATAATACTCCAACCTGTCTCATTCCCCCGCCTAAAGTCTTCCTAACCCATTTTGCCTGCATGGAAGTGTGTGGAAGTTCTTAAAGTTGCAAGTGAAGTGGGAAACATTTCAATGATTCTTACTTTGCTCTAATATGATTAAAATTAACAGTACAGTTCTTTACAAAGACAGCAAACAAACATGCACTACAAAATATTTCATGGCCTTGTTTGCCAATATGTTAAAAAGCATAAATGCAAACCTTTGTAATGAATTCTTTTGAACCAACAATAACACTTCCAACAGGAGCTCCCAAACCCTTTGACAAGCACACCTGCATTCACATATGCAGTAGAAGTGTTGTTGAAGAATTTCAAACAATAATTGTACTAGTTAATAATCCATACGTTAGGAAGTTTTTGTTCTGGGATAAAAAGATGGATATGAAGAACATAGCATTAAAGCTAGCAAATAATTTTGTTGTTTTTTTGGCTAAAATCTTCCAAAGAAGTATATGAATTTATTGTAACAAGCACAAAGAATATATTCAAAAGAGTTCACAAAACTGGAAAAAAAATAGACCAAGAATATTATTTAAACAAAGTATACCGAAACAGAATCAGCAGCCCGAACAAGCCTATCCACAGGAACCCCCAATGCCTGAACAAAAACCAAATGCATTAGAACCAAGAGATGGAAAAGACGCAAGAAGCTCTATGTACTTGAATAACCATTTTATTACTACATTTGATCCAATACATGGAGAAAAAGAAATAAATAGGTTCTACTTATGATTACATGATTTGAATTTGTCATAGGAAAAACCCAAAGTGGGATTTTGAGATATGACTTTCAAATTAGAGGTTGCCCAATATCTAACATCAATGACAGAAAACTATGTTTAGCCTAAAGCTTAGAATCGCTTGTTAGAATATGTTAAAAATTACAGGCTATAAGCTAGACAGCCACCAATAAAAGATTCCAACTGAATAAGTTGGGATGAACCGAAAACAAGTGAACTGCAACAATGTTAGATAAGACAGTTTCGTGTAATACAAACATTACAAAGAGTCATGCAAGAAGAAGCCCTATTGTGAAAGAATATAATGCTAATGAAGACCATGTCTGGACGCAAATGACGGCCTTAATCTATAGTGAATGTGGCAGACAAAGAATCAACATCTTCATCCACAACCGTGAAGAAACCAATACAAGATCTGATAATGTCCATAATGGAATGGCATGGATTAAGTGGGCCTAGAAGCGCAATCCTGGGTGAGTGTAATATACATCTCCAGGAACATTCCTAACATCCACGGGTGATGACCCTCCAGAAGGAGAGAAGAAGCTAGTAATGTGTGCCTATCTGAATCTCCTAAAATGTGGACAAGGAGTACCTGACCCTCTATGCCAAAGAACGATGTGTCCGCCACATCTAGTTCAAGAAAAGGAGGATGGAGATGCTGTAGTTTCTGATCATGGAAGGAGCACATTCTCAACAATCTATCACCATCTATGTGTGCAATTATATTATCTAAAAAGAGAATTAGAGAAAATCCAAGTACTCTATTCTTGAATGAGTAGCTTCATTTTCAGTTATATAATTTGAGTTTTTGAATATATAAGGAATGTATCTCTCTTTAAGTTGAGAATGAAATCTCTCTCTATGAACACAGAGGAAAGAGCCAACAAGTGGAGACTGAGAGTATGCAGTCCAGCACAAATGGAATAGTTTTTGTAGTCAAGGCAGTTTGTCGGGTCTCTGGCATGTGTTTGCGGAAGATGGTTTCTTTCATTTTGAATAGTTGGGAGTCAATACACTGCTCCACAGCTCGTCTTTCCTCTCTAATACTTCATGTAAGAGAAAATGAAAGGCAAAATAAGGCTGAGAGAAAGGCAAAAGTGGGCAGGTCATGAACACAGCTGAACAGATTAATACTAGTATAGATATCTAAAATATACCAAGCGATATCAGTCTTGAGGCAGCTATCTAGCTATGCTAGTGTAGTGTATGTAACCAAAAAATAACAATTAAAAATAAATATAGTATAATAAGTATATTATAATAATGTATCTATATGAAATACATCAATAGATACAATTTCAAGGTTCTTAGCTTAGATTTTTCACATACCACTTTGATCAACAAAACTTCATTAAATTCTCTCTCAGTTTCCCATTGATTTGTGGCAAATGGAATCATTTAGCTACGCAATTGTGTCAGTCTCAAAAAAATCCATTCAAGAGAAAAGGCCCGAAAAATTATTACTTGGCCAAGTTATTATTTTTTTATTTTAATTTTTTTTATGGCCAAAAAAAGGTAAAAAAATGACTTAAGTGACAGTGCATTGGAAGTCAAATTTATGGATGAACTGTCACATGACGGTCAAATGAATGTCAAATCTAATGTCAAGAATAAAGTGAGAAACTCACTCCATTACAGCCCTAGCTGCCATTGTAGGAACGCCTCTCAGTGTAATGAGGCAGAATGGTATGTAGAAACATGGATAAGATAAGGGAAAGTATAATTACCAAAAAACCTTTCCTCCTGAGTAAAGCAAACTCGTGGGTTTCATGAATTTATCCTTGCAATTTGAAAGGTGACTAGTTTAAATTTTCATGGAGTCTCGGGCTAAATTGAGCTTCTTTAAACGCATGGACTCCATGGATAGGTTGGGACAGAGATTAAAAGTTTTGATCTTTTATAAAGTACAAGGGTGGGTTTGATTTTATTACTTTAGTGAGACATTTGAAATCCATATCCGACTTCCATTTCCAAATGGGTTATATGGTGGCAGTTAGGTGGTTTCTAAGAAAAGAGGTGATAAGGTGTTTTTCAGCTTGTGAATAAATGGTACACATGAAACGCTTGTAGCATACTTACATTCATAACAGGTACCTGCACACCCTTACACTCATAACAGGTACCCGCACACCCAAGAGAAGGATTGTACCTCTCTCCCTCCCTCCCTTGTAACCTATAAAGTAAACCTTAGTGAAATAGTAAATGTATAAACATTCAAGAAGATTGTGAACAAGCTCATGGGAAAATATACATTCATAGATAAATCGCTAGATTTACATTTCAGTGTTCATGTAAACATAGATGGAGTGAAAATCGTATGTGTATGTATTCCTGCAAAAGATGCATTAGTAAAATTATTTTACTTTCTCCAAGTTCATGGTGTTTTGTTCTCATGCTTTCATATTTAATTCATGAATGTTAAATGCTGCTTCTGAGAATATTCAAATTACTAGCTAATGATACATTTTCATTTGAGGACCTATAAACTACTTACTTACTATGGAAGCATTGAATATGCGAGCTCCATCCACGTGCAGTTTTGCTCCATAGCGCTTGGCTAACTCTCCTATCTTATCTGTATACTCTGCAGTAATGCATCTGCCACCGCAACTGCATAACAATAAAGTAGATACATAATCACTTTATTCACTCTAAGATTATACTTGTATGGTCTTAATGTGTAATACACCACCTATTTTTCAAATTATCCTCAAAGACAAATTATACACATTTCAAAATTTACTCAATTCCAGAAAAAAAAAATATTGCTGACACACTTTCATCCCTAAATATAATTTTCATAGTTAGACCACCAATCAAACTCTTGTCAATCTTCTCATTGAAATCAAAGGTGTAAAGTTCTGAGATTGTTTGTAAGGTGCTGCATGAGTGGTAAGAAAATTCTGGAAACTGCTGCATAAACTACCAGTCAAAGGTGTAGTTCATCATTGACCCTCAGCCTATTGTGAGCAGTGGACGAAACACAGGAGAGGACCAATACTTAAAGATTCTTCTAAGAAATAGGTCAGATTAAAAAGAAAGAGAGACATTACATCAATGTCCGTACAAGACAAAACTAAGTCATGAAACTCAAAAGTATACCCAGTAGAAATAACATGGAGGAGCGAAATGAAGCCACAGGCTGACACTAAACTAAACACACACTAATAAAGGAACCTTGCTGATAAGACAGAAAAATGATAAGGGTTTAAAGACTACAATCAGGCTCCCTTTGTCACAAGGCGTTCTGGGTTAAAAGTTCTACCATTGAAGCAGTAATTCTGCATTTCCGACAATGATCTTACAATATCGTAGAAATATACTTTACTTGTCCTTCATATATACATAGACAATTCTTAATTACCAATATATGAATGTTTATCTTATGCATAGTAAAATGCCAAGTAACAATAATGTCAATGTCTCTATAAACAAGGACCATGCTTTATTGTATTTTATGTAATCTGTTAGCATTCTTTTCTACTCTTTGAGTCTGCATTTGCACAACAATGTTTCTTGTTAGGAACTGAAAACATGAAGCTTCTGCCCTTGTCCAATACAGAGGGTTGAAAAACAATTTTCCCACATAGGGTTTACCAGCTAAGTTAAACTGTTTTAATCAAATTCATGAAGACAAGCATCTATCAGCATGCAGTTTTTACTAAATAATATTTAATATAGCTATAATTTTAAAAACAGCACAAAAAATCCTGAGGCAGGACAGAACCTTACTTTGCATGTGTGTTTTCTACACATATAAGGCGAGTTGTAGGGTAATACACATGAAAACCCATAGGTCGGATTGCAGCTTCAACTTCTCTCAGGTCCATTGTACCATCCTCTTTGTTTTCAACCAAACGGGGATGTACACTACCAAGTGCCGAAATACCGCCATTTTCGTACACATGTATGTGGCTATTTGAACCAAGTATTACTTCACTACCACGCACCTGCCACAGGGTCGTAACAACACAGTGAGCTTTCAATTAATAAAATAATAAGTTCCAAACTAAAAGATAAAGATGCTTATCCATATTTCCAGTACGGAAAATTTCAAAGACAGCTAGAAACAGCCACCTCACATTGAAAAAATCATTACCTTCGATAAATCGAATTTAAATCAAACCAATTTAAGTAAAGTATCAATAATTACAGCCACAGTGGCCCATATTCAAAACATGGCAGGATCATGTTCCCTGTGATAATGTAGCTATGTACCCAAAGTGACAATATTAGTAGGAACATGGTCACTGGAACAGACTACAAAAAGAGAGGTGCATAGATACCCTTGCCTTAGCGTTACACGGTGTACCTTTTATATGATGGGTTGGCTAGCAATGGGCAACGGCAAGCAACAACCAGCTTGAAACCATATTATTGCATGGATGAAATAGCACAATCTATAAGTCTATAAGATCATGTGCAAATTACTGAATTAGAGTTGAATACTCTGTTCAAGGTTATATAGAAGGGTGTGTCAATAATTTCCTATGTTGCCAGGAAACGGAAACGGAAACGGCAATTTTCAAAAAACCTTGGATACGAGACGTCGACGGAAACATCCGTACAATATATTATTAAAAAATAATATATATATATATATATATATATGCATAGTATAAAATATAAAATAAAAGATTAAATATTAAATATAAATTATAAGTTAATCTCATTATATAATAGCTGTTCCTTGATGTCTCTTTGCTCTTCACAATGCTAAATGCTAGTTTAATGAAAACTGTATTTAGCAAGAGAAAAATGAGAGTGTGATTTAGAATGGACCCAAGAGGTCATTATATAGCTTTTTGGAAGTGTGTTTAGCAAGTCTAGGTAGTTGTATTAGGGTTGGGGTTCATTTAATGCAAGATTTTTTTTTATTTTAAAAAGAAATGATGTTTTTTAAAGTCAAAAAACATTGGAAACGCCAAAAACGTTTCCGGAAACGTTTTTGGCGTTTCCCCCTCGTTCCATTTCCCTGAAACGTTTCCGAAACGTTTCTAAGGGGAAACGTGGCCCCCCTCTGCGTTTCCTGGCACAATGTATAAACTCATAAATGCATTATGCTCATATAAAAATTCGGCCTACATGGATGGCATTTGCAGTATTTTGCATCCATGGCCATGCCCTCGGTTAGACACTTCAGAGCCTCGTGTTAAACCATTACAACATAGTTAGCAGGTCTGGATGAACCTGGATGAAGTACAGTCTAGACTTTTTAGTCTGGCCAAACCAGTTGGGTTCAGACTTTTTAGTCTGGCCAAACCAGTTGGGTTCAGACTTTTCAGTCCCGCCGAATCAGTTTGTTTCAGTATGAACCAAATATCTTTTTGTCAACTTTGAAAATATAATTGTTTACATATGATAAATTAAAATTAAAAGATAAAAGGGTTCAGCCTGGGGTGAAGCAATGACATGCAGTACCTCCTCGCACTCGGACTGAGCAAAAGATACATTGCAAGCCAGTGACGGAAAAGAAAGAATTTCAAATGTAATGTAAATGCTGGTTCGTAGCTCCCTGAAGAAAAGGATTTTTTTTAAATCAAAAAACATTAACCTATATAAAATAAACGCTAAAAGAAATATATATACCTCATTAATTATATCATCTATATACATTTGATATGACTTCATGAAAAATCTCATGGATCGGATATGTATCTATTGCATATTGTGATATTTTTATGAGACTTAAATAAAGTTCTACAATTATTTATAACTTTCTGGGAATAACCAAACTTTTAAAAAACCCTGAACATTAAAGCCTTTTACCCTGGAGTTCATACTGAACTTTTCAGAACCGTGCGTTAGGGCATTTCTTGAGAACTTTAGACTCCTTGCAGAGACAACAGAGGAGAAAATTTGTATGACATCCTTACAATAACTTTCAACATGTAAGAATTGATTGGCACAATTGATATCATGCGAATTTTCCCATTGATAGTCCCTTCCTGCCTTCGCAAAACTCACTTCTGACTCTTTAGACTCTGTACCCTCAGTACCATCTAAGAGTCTATTGTTGACATCCCTCTTCCCCTTGAGGCAATTCTATCATTATAATCTGTATATGGACTAAACAAAATTTAAATCAAACCCCTTAGAATTAAAAACAGGCATTTCCTTGCTCAATAGATGAGAGCTTTAGTGATAAATCATAGGAACTTTCATAGTAGAGCTCAGGTTCAAATTTCTAATAAATGTAGTAAACATTGAAATAACGAGCTCAGGTTCAAATCTAATGAGGCATGCAAGTGTTCAAATTGGATCCTCTCCCAGTGCTTCCTGCTGACATCCAGCAAAAACATGCAGGGACCCCTCACACTGCAGAAAATCTGGATGAAAAGGATAGTGAGCAGCAATGTTTACCTGCCCATACTTCACAATCTATCATAATGAATGAACTTGGATCTGCTGATCCTTTGTATTGTACAGCTACTACTACGCATTATTTTGCATCTGCTCCCTTAGACTGCAGTACACTCGGATATTTTCTCTCTGTATATGACAGTTACTTAGGCTAATGTTTCTGATATATCAGTACCCTTCAGCATTGTCCTGCTGATTATGTAAATTTGCATCTTTAAATGTAAGTGCTTCTATTTTAACCTAAAATATTTTAACATATACAATGATGACTTTTAAAATGCTGCAAACTAAATTGGTTAGAAGGCCTCAAAGTGTGTCTTACTTAGGCTGATGCTTAAGTTATATCAGTGTCTTTTCAGCATTGTCCTGCTGATTATGTAAATTTTTCTCTTTCGATATAAGTGATTTCATTTTAACCAAGTTCATCTTAGTTTGGATGATGCTTTGGTTATGTCAGTCTCTTTCAGCATTATCCTGCTGATAATGTAAATTTTGTCTCTTTCAATATGAAAGTCTTTTAATTTTAACCAAAAGTAAATTACAGTCTACGATGGTATCTGGTTAGATAGAAGATGGTTTCTATGATCGTTAAACTTAATGATAAACTCCTTAAATTTTGTTTGATTGCCTTGATTGAAGGGCTCGTATAATAATTAATAATTTATGTTTGCAAATGTTTTTATAATGAAATAGAGTTCAAACTCAAGCTACACCGTCTGTAAGACTTATCAAAGAATGTTTATATAAATAAAAGATTGTTTCTATGATTGTTAAGTTTTATGATAAGTTCCTTAACTTTGATATGTGTATCTTAATTTAGGGTTTCATGTACTAATTTATGATTACAGATGTCTTTCTTATTGAGCCTAATATTGTTAAAAACGTGACAGGTTATTAAAATTAGAGTACTTAAACTTCCACAGTCCATGTCAAGTAGAAGAATGTTTCTGAAAAACCTATGTCAAGAATTTTGTTAAATTCGAAGTTTTGAGTCACCTTATGCGACTCATCATCAGAATCAAAGCCGATCCAACAAAACAAATTACACGTTTTCAAGAAACACTTTTGTAACTTACTAGAAATTGCACACCCTGCAAATTCTTGGTTCTCGCACGGTCACACGGTCTTAGGACGAATCCATCTAACAGTTTCAGAGTGTACTCTATGTGAAATTGTTGCTAGCTTTGACGGAATTATCACTCTTTTTTGTGGCTTCTAAAGATAAAAGAGGGGAAAGGAAAAGTTCTTTAAGGGTCCACAACATGTTATCCAGCTTGGGGTGGAATATAATTAAACTGCAGGGTAACTTACAAAATAGGAAACCACCCCGCATTCCATATCTTACCGTTCTTAGGCTATCTGAAGAAAATATACACATATTTTCAACTCAGTCATAATTAGTTAACCAAAAAGAAAATGAAATCACCTCGCAATGAGCAAGAACACTTATCAGGTTCCCCATGGTACCCGAGGGCACGAACAAAGCAGCCTCCTTGCCCATTATTTTGGCCATTTGCCCCTGCAACTTGTCCGCCGTGGGATCCGAACCCAGCACGTCATCGTCCACGTCAGCCGCCGCCATTGCTGCCCGCATGGCATCCGTCGGCCTTGTCACCGTATCCGAACGAAGATCAACCACCCTACGTGCCAATTTCTGGCCCTGTGCGCCGCCATTTGCTGAAAACTCTTCGCCCGAAGTTAATTCCATGGCTTTAGTTAAGTTAAGAGCAACGGGAAAAAGTAAGAAAAGAGTATCAGAGATATTATGTGCCGAAAGTTGTGGTGAAAAGGTAAGAGCCTAATCCAGGTTTAAATTTTGTTGAAGTTCTAGAGCTCTGGTAAACGTGGGCCAGAACAAACATTTGCCCGCGTTGTGTGGAGGTTTGAAGTTGAAAGTGGGGAATGAATGAAATTGGGATTCGAACCCAAGACGTCCAAGAGGGAATGAATGGGACAGACAACAGGTCAAGGCGGCTGACGCGGAGGATCTGAATGGAATGTTTTGGCATTGGGCTGCGGACGGCGAAGAAGACTCAGAAAAAACGGGAAAAAAAAAGAAAACAATGGCAATTTGGTGCTTCAAAGTCGCTTACGGCACGCAACAACACTCTTATGGTTGGTTTGGTTTGGTTTTTGTTTTTGTCTTGGTTTTTTCCCTTGTTTTTATTGGGTTCTGTAAGCTTTAGAGGTGAAGAACGTGTGCTCTTGAAATAGAGGTCACAAGTTCAAATCCTGCAGTGGGTAGGGTATGTACGCCTTGTTTGTAGCAAAGTTAGTTGCCTCCCGCATGTGAGTACAAGGTAGTCCCATATGCTATAAGCCGCTTGTAGACCCAAAAACACGCTGCCCGGCATCGTGGACTGTAAAAACCATTATTATTATTATTATTATTATTATTATCTAGCTTAATTTTTAAATATTAATAACACATCATTTTTTCAATTTTAACTGAACAAAACTATGTTATTTTGAAGAATATTTATTTTATTTTTTTATATGAATCGAAAATGATTAAATAAAATACATAGTATTGAAATAAATTTGTTTTCAATACAAAATGATTGGCACTTAATGTTGTGTATTGGGTTATGCATTGAAAGGTGGTAGGTGTATTTATTATTGTCAAAATAAGCACTCTGCTTCATTTTGGGCAACTATTTTTTTACCTCCAAGGACTTAAAGGTTTTTATCATAGTTTAACAAACATTTGGGCACCTTAATGTTTTTAAACTCTTCAATCTTGCTTGCAGAGGGTTGGCTTTGAGCTCATATGCGCTTGATCAAAAGGACTTAGCCATTTTCGAGCTTGTTTTGGCCTCCACGCTGCCGAAGATATCCATTTAACTTAGTTTCCTTCAAGGAACAGACCATCAAGTTTATTTGAAGCAAAATCGGTTACATGGTACATCCACAAAACTGGGACTTACCTGTTTTCACAGTCTTCAACGCCCTCATCGATAAGCGACACAATGACTTCTATCAACACCCCCACATCCCACGAACTTGAAGTTTTCCCTTACCTTACTTAGAGTTTTATGCCTTAAAGAGCCCTGATAGACAACATGTCATCAAGATAGATATGTGGAAGTCATTGACCATCCTATTATCCGCAAAATGCTAAAGACTTAACCATTTGTTCGAGTTTCTAAACACTCTCCCCGATGGCTGACATCCGCCAACAATCAGTACATGGGACTCTCACGAGGTCAAGGTCTTGGCATTAAAGCTTTGTGTTTTGAAGGCAACTGATGCACAAAGTATGGCAGAAGAGTGGCAGTGATCGGTTCCTAGAGCTATCTCGATGTTTGTTGAGGGTTACCGGCTCACCTCCTAGACTTACAGCGCACCGATGGTTGACACATAAGCGTATGGTGGACACATGGCAATTTTCAATTACATGTGTAAAGGAATGGGAAATTTAGACACTCAAATTTGGTAATTTCTGTATTTTTTGCTTTATCCTCTGAGCATCCCAGACACTACCGTCCATTAGGGACAGGAGCACCCAGGCGCTATTGTCCCCTTTGGGCACTTATGTCCTTTTCCCTCATTTTCTCAAATTTGAAATGCCACATCATTTGTTATCTTTTCTAAAACCTTTCTTATCACTTTAGGTTGGCCTTTTTGGTTGCTAATGACGAAATTCAAACAAGGGAACCATATATATACATGATCACTATTATTAGGGGTTGAACAACTTGGACTATTACTTAGTATCTATTACTTTGGCAAAGAGAGAATTTCAAGAACTACATTTGGGTTGCATTATTCACTACATAGGAGGGGTTATCTCTTAATTTCATCTCACACATTCATCTTGGGGGTGAAGTAGTTGTAGCCCGCTATGTTAATGCGACTGGCACAAGGGAAACCTAGCTTCAAAGGACATGATTCAATCACACACATATTAGAACCACATGGAGTCTGAAATGTATTGCAGTTCTCAATGATAATCACATTGGAGTGATCATCAACGTCATTCTGACTCAAACACGTGCATTATTTGTCTCATCTAATATTTTACAGGTTCGGGTGTGACACAAGCACCCTACAACGAAGTGTATGTGAAAAAGAGTGAAAGGAGGAAGACAAGTTCAAACCTTGAGAAGATCATAACCATAGTTGCTCCAAAGACATTGGCGCCCAACTCAGACACTAGCTCCTGGGAAGATGACTTAGTTGATTTTGTGCAACCTGAGAATGATCAGGACTGTGTATCTATTGGAACAAGTTGGAAACAAACTTGTAAATGATAGATGAGGGTTCAAAACCATAGGAATGCATAAGACAGAAGCGCCCACAAAAGGATAGGATCGCCCTAGGCGCTAGTGATTGATATGGGCGCATGTGTCTGCTCAAATACTTGGAACTTGGTATTTTCTGGGTCGGAGAATCTTCACTTCTATTCGCTCTTTGTCACTCTAAATTTGTTGTTAGATTATTGGTCGTACCTGTAACCTACACAACAAATGATTATTTGCACATGCCCACAAACCATATCAAATCTAATAAAAAAATATGTTGAATGGGGAGTCAGACTAACCCCGGCGGTCACCCAAAGAGTGAACTTACAATCGAGTGTTGCACTACATCTCAAACTCCATGTAGTTCTCCATGTGTATGTATCCTTTTTCTGTGCCCTTGGTTGCCCTTGTGCAAGTTACATGATGATAGCATGATAGATATAGATTGTACCAAATATGTATAATATGTGTGATGGAATAGAATGAACTCCCCTCCTATGATGTGTATGCAAATAAATGCAACCCTTGTCCCTTGTATGGATGTGCTAGATGTATGCTTTATAGTGCTCTTTTACCTTTGTGCAAGCTTAGGTGGTGATATATAATGCTTATATTGCTTGGCCCCCTTTATTTGAAAGAAGTAACTAAGTATATATATATATATATATATATGATTCCCTTTGTTTGAATTTTGTAATTGACAACTGAAAGGCCGACCCAAAGTATTAAAAGGTGACCAAGAAGTGAAAGAGACCCAAAAGAGTAAGAAGAATAAAGAGAGGGACATAAACACCTAGGAGGGACAGAAGCACATGGACACTTCTACCTTAACTAGGCGCTAGTGTTCAAGACCATCAAGATATAAATCAGTCAAGTGTCGACAAAGTTGTAAGATGTGTAAGGTTAGTAAAGTGTAAGAGATAAAGTAGCCGAAATGCCAAAAGGAGTTGTCAACCACTAGTTTTCTTGCTTAGGAATCATGTATACATTAGTATCCTTTAGGACCTAGAAATGTACTTAAGTGTATAGATCTGGTGTCTACAAGATCCCTTGTCATGTCATTATATAGTTTTGTCCCATATTGCGTTGGTCTAAAACCATATAGATGGGTCAGGACCATACATACGATCCTAACCTAGTTGTACGATCATAGGCCCCTTTATTTTTCTCTAATTTTTATCTTACGAGTCGGTCCATTACTATTTTTATGGCACCTTACTTATATTTTAGGTCAGGCTTTCACGCCACAGAGGTTTGAAATTCAAGTTAAAAAATTTCATATATACAAGTCTAATGTAAGCATTTATTATCTAGCAAACACTTATCTATCTACCATCCACTGAGCTAACGAGGCAAAAGATACATCTGCATACTACATACATAACATAGGATGACATAAATCTAATTTTGTGATCTACGCACAAGGGTTTTTATTGGGATGAAGTAACATAGCCTGTTATTAGTGTCAAGGTACATGGCTTAAACTAGGTTAAGGGATAACTACATACACATCAACATAAAGCACTAGGAGAAATACATTGAGTCTGAAATGTAGTGCAACACTTGGTGACTCACAAACGGGGTGACTACCAAGGTCAATCTAACTCAAGCATTTGCATCTTTATTTTTAGATGTAATGATTGCTTGAGTGTGTTGCAGGATATATAGGGTTTGTTTAATAGGTTCAGCTGCGAGATGTAGGGTATTGTGTGAAGTTGAAGACACTAAAGAGCGACACACAATGATCATTATTAGTTGCAGATTCCTATGTTTTATAGGTGAAAACCCATACATTTTGATTTGTATCATACCATCAATTCCTACCCTCTTTGTACGGTCTTGAACAAAGATTTATAGATCCACAAAAGTTGATTTGATCAGTTCCCAAAATTTATTCATGTATAGATCATCCATCGACCTATTTTAACAAATTTCTAAACTAGTTAAGTGCCTCTCTCCATCTTTTTTACATTTTGAATTGCATGTATAGGCTAATTTGTGATAACCATGTTGTATACTTCTTCTATCTAATATATAGCATAAATTTGAAGTGTATTTATAAGCTTAGTTACAATAATATCACATATAAGCCTAATTAAAATTAATTAGGTGATACATTTTTCCCTTTATGTGTTTCAAGCAATCATCTTATCATTTTATCATAGTTGTAAGTATTAACATGTTATTCTAAATGTGCATGGCTAATGTTGATTAATTAATTTAGAATAATCTCTTGTGGCAAACCCTTACATTCTTGGACATGGATATATAAATGTTTGGCATTGATCATTCTCGAAGGTATCCTTTCTACATTGAGGGCATAACCATGCTATGGGCACCTTAGTTGTACTAAAATATTTATCTTTCCATGTTGTTCGATGAGCCACTTGAAATATTTATAAACAACTTGCTCTTTGTTGTATCTTTAAAGTCCATTCTTCCATGGATATTCTATTTTTCTATAGATGATGATGTCATTGGTTACTTATGGGTACTAACATTGTTTGCTTCCTTATTACATTACTTGTTACTAATGTAAACTTATATTGATTGTTTGATGCATATGTGTGATTACATTTCTTGGTTCATATTCTCAATTGTGCATATTTGTGTGTGATGTCATGTGTTAGTTGTGTCATAGAATCCTTTTGTCAGTCTTTCATCTCAATTATCATGTCACATGTTTCTTATGTTCCTTTTAATCAAGATGTTTTCTTATACTTATTCACTATGATGATTCATACTTGTGTGTCCTTACATGATTTTATCATGGAACTCATGTACTTGACTATAATGTGTGTTATTACATGTTTGTTGTCATAATCACATCACACATATTTATGTTATTTTATATCTACTAGTGCTCACATTTCCATGATACATATCTACATGTATGGGGCATATATTATCATGTGCTTCATTGGTATATATTATTGATACTACCATCTGTCTCTAGCTATTTTTTCACATGATGTTATCTTACATGCTACTAAGAAACATTACATGCTCATGACTTATATTATAAGTTTCAGACGTTCTTGCACTTATCATATATATATATATATATATACATATATATATGTATGTATGTTCTTAACTTTAGACACAAAATACTGCACATTAAACAATATTTAGCCCAGTCTTATACTACTATTTAGAAGGTTCTCAAGTGTACAAAGTACTAATTAATACCACCTTTTGGCCATATTTTTCTTATATTTTGTTTCATCATTCCCGTGTATTTTCCGATACCCATCAGCCCATTTCATGACTTTTCCGACATTCTAGCCTGAAATCAGGGCGCCCCAGCCTATGTTGGGGCACCCCGAGGCGCCCTGGTCCCATTCCGAGTGCCTCGGTCTATGCACAACCTCTTTCACTTCTTTTTGGGTCCTTTGTAGTTGTTGGCCATCCTTATCTTCTTCTCAGTCAACCTTGTCAGGATTAATTACAAAATTAATCTTGAGAGCCCTATAAATATAAAGTTATAAGACCATAATGAGGGTCCTAGGTCATAACATCATATCACCACTATCACTCCATCTAGAGTTACATCCATTGCATCACTTGCATCCACATAGTATCATGCATCAAGGCTAGGAGATATGCATCACACACACTTTATAGGGGGAGGGATTTCATTCTATTCCATGCACACATGCTACTTACATTTCTATAGCTATTATTGCTCGCTACTTCACAAAGTGCGAGAGCACCCAAGGCACGACACACACACACACACTAGAACTACATCCAGGTCTGAAATGTAGTGCAACGTTCAGTGATAAGACCACTAGTTTGGCGGCTGAGGTCAGCCTGACCCATTCATATGCATCTTTTATTTTTCTAGGGTTTGATACTCCTCTTTGCATTGCAGGTCATTTTCCAGTTCATTCGGTGAATCTAACGCGACAAACAGGAAGCATTCAAAACCAACTTGCGACCATACCAGATTCAAGTTTCGAGTATTTACAATGTTTAGAGTGCCCAAATTGCAGACCCCGGGGTGCCCCAGTACCCTCCCAGGCACCTGTGTCATCTCAGATCTTCCAAATCTGCCCTTCGCAGAGTCCCTGAGTGTTCGTTTTCACTGTCTGATTCCATTTCCAAATCTGCGACAACCTACAACAGTCATCTCTAATCAGATGAGTTTTTTCCTTACTCTTTTCTTACACATTATGGTTTTATTTCATTAATTTACATCTATTTCATATTGTCTTAGTTTATTTACAACATTTTAGTCCTCCTAATTAGATTAACATTAATACCCTAGATACCCCTTTAGGCCCTCTACGACTTTTCATTTTTGTTAATCATTAACCCAATTACTTGTATCTTTATCTACATTTTACACATGATTGTAGACATAAAATCATGCACTTTGGTACATTTCTAAGTCCTAAAAGCATGCTAGCATTTACATGATTCCTAAGCCAGAAAATTAGTGGTTAACAACTATCTTTTGTCTCTTTTATTTGTCTATTGCTTTCTCTTTGGTCTTACACACCCTACAACCTAGTCAGAACTTTACTTGTTTATATTTTATGGCTTCAGATACCATTTCCCAACCAAGAAAGAAGCACCCAAGCGCTCTTGTCCCCTCCGGGCGCCCCTGACCCTTTTCTATCTTACTCACTTCTTTTGGTTCTGCTTTATCTTTTGGGCATTTTTGTAACTTATGGGTCGACCTTCTAGTTGTTAATTACGAAATTCAAACATGGGAATCATATAAATACATGGGTATGTTTTCAAAAGGAAAGACCAATCACTAAGCATTACTGGTATCACCTGAGCTTGCATTCAAAGGATGCTTAAATCACTCTAAGGCATTCACATCCATTCAAGGGACAAGGGACTGCAACTCTGCATACACAACATAGGAAGAGGAAGTTTATTCTATTCCATCCACACATTTGCATTATTGAGAAAATTTATCCCGCTATTAATTGCAATTTGCATAAGGGCTTCTTATGGTCTCATTTCTACACACACACACAAGAACTACACGAAGTCTGAGATGTAGTGCAGTGCTCGGTTGTAAGTTCACTTTTTCGGGTGACTATCATGGTCAGTCTGACTCCCTATTCTGCATTTTCCTTTTTAGGTTTGATGTGGTGTGTGGGCTTGTGTAGGTGAACTTCTCTTTTGTAGGTTACAAGTACCTTCATTGATCCAGGAGTGACTACCAGGTGATCAAACAAGGAACAACAATGAAGACCTTGCGACACATTAGAAATCAAATCCTGAGCTTTTGCATAGTCACAGATGCTCAGAAGCAGTCTTCAGTGCCCAGACACCCTTGCCCTACCATAGGCACCCATGTCTGGACTTATCCCTACATCCTAATATTCACATAGAGCATTTATGACACTTTATCCATTCTGTTCATCGTTATCCTGCCCAGGATACTTCCAGATTGCACAGAATCTAGCTAATTCATATTTTCTCCCTTCTTTATTTAGGGTTCTATGCTTTACTTACTTATTTGCTTGTGTCATATTGTACTTTAGCATTTATATCTCATTGTTTACATCATTTACTCTGCAACAGGGTTTAATAATATAATTTTTATTAAATCATTTAGTGAACCCATCCATTTGAACCCAACCTTTCTTATAGGAATTCTTGCAATCTTTCTGCCATGGCTAAAACATATGAACCCTTTACCGATGAAGACCTCCATGATCTCTAGGACCATATTGTTGCACATCCTCAAGAATTAGATCTTCTCTTATTTGTTTCTCATGAGGAGGCCACCAACCTAGCTGACCTCAATGCTCCCGCATCCAATATTTCTTCCATTCCTATTGCTACACAACCTCCTAATGATATCCTTCCACCTGCCTCAAATGTTCCATCCTATATTCCTACTCCTACCAACCATTTCACCCACGGCCATTATCCTCCTCTGGCACTCAAGACTTAGCTTCCTTATATCAAGATCTGCAAGTTCAAATCCGTCAGTTATAGCAAGCTAATTCACGCTCCTCTCCATCTATTGAATCTTCGTTGCTCCTTCACGCCTCTTTTACACCTGTCATCTCCACTTATCAACTCCCTCCTAACTTTGTCACCCCTAAGTTGCCCACCTTTAATGGCCAAGGTGACCCTCAAGATCATCTCCTATATTTTCATGTGGCATGTCTTGACTATGCGGGTGATCATACTTAACTATCTAATTTATTTCCTTGCATTCTAGAACATTACGCTATGTGTTGGTTTTACGATCTACCTGTTCACTCGGTAACATCATTTACATACTTAGCTGATGCTTTTCTTGCACATTTTTCTATCAATATTGGTACTAAGATATCATATGCTCAACTTGCACAAATCAAACAAGGATCGAATGAGCATCTAGTGGACTATGTTTTGTGTTATAAGAACAACCTAGCTAAGATAACCAATGTACTCGCTAATTCCAAATTGCAAGATCTTTTTGTTCAAATTCTCTTACCTCCTCTACAAGAGAGTGTTATCTTTGAGACCGCTCCATATTTTGATCAATTATGTCATACTCTCAAGTTACACAAAACTAAACTCTTATTTATGGGAAAACTAAAATATTGTGATTGTGCTTCATCCTCATCTTCTAATCGATTTTAAGGAAAATCTACTTTCAAATCATCTCCTAAGCCCACCGAAGCAAAGTTCATTGCTAATGTTATTTCTACATCAGATAAGCTTCAATTGTATCTTCCTAAACACACATTTACCAAATTACCTTATGCACCTCACTTTCTATTACCTCAACTTATCGAAATCAATCTTATCACTCTTCCTCCACCACCCAATATTGATCCTTCTCACCACCATGGCCACAATTGTGATGAAAATGCTAGATGTGACTATCACCAATGCGTTGGGAACTCCATTGATTGTTGTTTCAAGCTTAAACATTTTATTCAAGATCTTGTCGATAACAATGCAATTGAGCTCCCTGAGCCCTCTGCTTCTAAACCGGTCAATGAAAATAAAAAGGTAAAAATCCTTAATGACCTATTGCTTAAGCATGCCAAGTAAGCTACTGATTCTTTAGCTAATCATACATATCACGTTATGCCTCCTCCTTAATAGGGGCCTCTTGATTTTCTTGTTTCTATTGTTGATGCATCTCCCCCAGCCATTACGTTCTTAGATCATGATTATCATGCTACACTTACTTTTGATTCATTGCATATTAATGCCTCTATTGGTTCCTATACTATCAACAACACCATGATCTATCCATCGGCTCCTATCAATGTGTGCTCCATTACACTCCTCATGGCTATCAAATGTCCAATATCTAGTATCTCATATCCATTTCCTAATTATTTTGGCTACATCAAGATTCCCATTATAGTTGGGCCTCTTACCACATGCTTGTGTCATTCATTGTGGCATCTTCATTGAAAGGATGTGACATGCTCTTATGTCTCTTTTTGGCTCCACGCCACCTAAGTAATTCCCTCCTTGAATCATTTGTGTCTCAAGTTCATTCACAATAAGTAATTTTTCACCCTCAAATGCATTCCACCATGCACACCATTTCCTTTACCTCATATTGATGACATTTATAAACTAGTCATAGCATCTAGGCCTCATAGACCTCTCAAATCTAAGGCACACTTTGCACATAGCTCTCCTATTCGCACACAACCTACTTCATGACCTTTTCATCTTCATCGGTCCACTAGCCCACCTCACCGGCCTAATTTCCCTACTTGGGTGGCCCCTTCATATACGTGTTCATCACCTCCTTCACCACATAGTTCTCCTTCACATGTACCTCAGTACTCCCATACACCACCGATCTTAGAGCATTGTCACATGCCTTTATCTCCTCAGACATCGAGCGGAGGACCCTTTCCCTTCACTATTGTTGGATAACCTACTATTCATTACACACTTGGGGGGCATCATGCTTTATTCCCCCCTTAAATTCTTTTAATTTGTCTCTAAATGTCTCTCATATTATATTTTACACTCTATGCATCACATCTAATCTTTATTTGCATTCCTCAATACATTGATACACACCTTGTATCATCATTACCCTATGACGCACTCTAGTTCCATGGTTAATACTCGACTGCTGAGGGTCTAAATATGCAATGAACCTTGCATCATTCAAACTTCATGCTTTATGCTTCACGATACATTTTTCCAACACCTATTTTCAAAACTATTTCCTGATGGCGCACTCTTATTCTATGGTTCATTTTTTACTGTTGAGGAGGATTTTATAAATGAACCTCATCTCATACACATCTTCTGGGGGAACGTTGCTCCTATAATTTTCACATCTTTCATACCATTCCAAGTACTACATTCACATATCTTGGTTGCACTTACTCTTGCTTACTTATACTACTTACATGTCACACTTTGCTTACTATGTTAGACATATACTCAATATGTCGTTATCTTTCTATATATACAACCATGTGTGTTCACTTGGTATTTTGAGGTGAATGCAAATCTCTTATAGGTTTTCACGCGCTATAATGATGTTTGGAACTGTACCTTTTACCAATCCCACAAAGGCTCCTGGGGGCATCTACCTTTACTACTCTCACATACTACATGTGTTATTGTTTCATTATTTACTACTTCTTTCTAGCACATTACTTTCCATTGATACATACATGTCTTGACATAATTTATATCTTTCTAACATGCTAATGGGTGCTTCATGTGTAGCATTTACCTTGCAGGACTATATACAACCATGGTTCTCTGATACACTTTGTTTGTCATTGTCTTCTATCGTATCCTATCATTTGTGGGCTATGAACTATGTCTTGTATGATTATGGTTGCTTCGGTCCTAATTTCTCTATGCATTGTGAGCGATGTCCCATGTTTGAAACTTACTTTTCACGTTCTATCTTGTCTTCTTACTTGCTTATTACATTGTCTTCTATATGCATACTAGCTTTGTTCACACTAACACGTGTTCTATCCTACTTTGTTTGCATGTGCCTTGGTTTCTACCATGCAAATCCCCTAACCCTTGCAGGTATACACTTCAGACCAACATCTGGTTCTCTCCTTTGAGCCACATCCTCCTACCATTGTTGCATGCACCCCAAATGGGGGGCATACATTGGGTGAA
This sequence comes from Taxus chinensis, assembly GCA_019776745.2. Classification (NCBI taxonomy): domain Eukaryota; kingdom Viridiplantae; phylum Streptophyta; class Pinopsida; order Cupressales; family Taxaceae; genus Taxus; species Taxus chinensis. The sequence continues at coordinate 377,945,473 of CM034155.1, read as the reverse complement.
TAAATCACCCCTACAACAGCTCAGAGATACAATATAGATTTACACAGTACATAAACAACATATGTTACAGTCAAAAAATTGGCTCAAAATTAGGATTGAGTCAAAATCACAGTACATACACCAACGCCCAACATCAGACAGTAGCGCCTAGGCGCTTGTGTCCTCCCCTAAGAGATAATGTCTTAGGGGAACATACAGTTATCTTTTTAGATCAACACAATCTACATAAGTCTTCAGAGAAATTCTACATTTACAGGCACATACCTACAGTTATAGAATGCATTCTATTTTCTTCAATCAGAATAACCAATACAATAAAAAAAAATAGAACTAATTCAAGACAATCGGGACATACCATCTATAGTGGTGCTTATGGGGGAAGAGTCATGAAAGGAGAGTAAAGTTGGAACTATCTCCCCAACACTCGCTCTTGGCGTGAGATCGCCCAAAAAAATTGCACTTGGCATGTGATTTCCCAAAAAACTTACACTTGGTGTGAGATCTCCCAAAAAATCTCACCCTTCATAGCATTTGAGAACATTTTTCTATTCTTTACACTTCTTTACAGCAGGTGCACACTTTCCTTTACTACCACTTTTACACACTTTTACACACTTATACATACTCTACTCTGATTTCTCATATACAAGACTTTGACTACGCCTTTGTTATTCTTTTGCAGGTCTATCCTTAATATGCAACAAGAAACAACCTACATCAGAAAATTCAAGCACAACAACAAGTACAACCTATGCATACACTTCACCCCTAGGGTCAATTTCCTTTCCTAGTTTCTATGCTTCATTTTGCAATCACTTCACGCTTCACTTGTCCACTTGGCACGCCATCGGCTACAATCTCTACATAATCATAAGGTACACATATTTTATCTACTTTATATTATTGAGTATTCACTCAACAACATAAAGTGGGGAAAAATGTAGACATAAAATCACGTACTTGGGTACATTTCTAGGTCCTAAAAGCATGCTAGCATTTACATGATTCCCAAGCAAGAAAACTAGTGGTTGACAAGTATCTTTGACCTCTTTTATTTGTCTCTTGCTTTCTCTTTGGTCTTACACACCATACAACAAAGTCGTAACTTTACTTATTTGTCTTTTATGACTTCAGACACCAACGCCTAATTAGGACAAAAGTGCTCAGGCGATCATGTCCTCTCTAGGTGCCCCTAACCCTTTTCTATATTACTCACTCCTTTTGGGTCTCTTTTATCTTTTGGGCATCTTTTTCACTTATGGTTCGGCCTTCCAATTGTCAATTACAAAATTCAAACAAGGAAATCATATAAATACATAGTTATGTTTTTAAAATGGACCAAACACTAAGTATTACTAGTATCACCTAAGTTTGCATTCAAAGGACACCTAAAACACTCTAAGACATTCATCTAGCATCTATTCAAGGGACAAGGGATTGAAATTCTGCATACCCAACATAGGAAGGGGAAGTTTATTATATTACATCCACACATTCGTATTTTTGAGAAAATATAACCCACTATCAAGTGCAACTTACACAAGGGATTTGTTATGTGACAAATTCCCCATTAAAATATTAAAGTTCTAAAAGTTAGTCATACTTTTTAGCCTCACCAATGCACTCATCAATTATAAAAAAAAACCCTTTACATTTTTTTCTAGAAGAAATAAAAAATAAAAATCATTAAAAATAAAAAAAACAATAGTTCAAAGATTAAACATAACACAATGGGGAGGACTCTAATTGCCTCAAGTAATCCCTACGTGATACTTTAGATATGCATATCTAGGTGAGGACTATGTGTGGCTCAGGAAACTCCCAAGTGATACCAAAGATTTAGTACCTCAAGCTATGGCTGCATTATCAGGAGGAATTCAACATTTAAAATATCTTCTTGCCCTGGTCAGGGACCATCTTAGGTTATACTTTACATACCCCAGTTAGGACACCCCTCTACAATGCCCCTCTCCAATGCCCACCACTTTCCTTCACTCGGTACCAAATAACAATTACTTGATCACACATATTCCTACGAGTATTAAAACCTCGCACCACAATAAAAATAATTTTCACTAGGTAGCGTTTCAAAACAACTTTTATTAATTACTTTACTAAAGTTAATATATTATTCAAATAGTACCCATTAATGACCCTTCTCAACACATTTGTGTTCCAGAAGTTCTTTTTATTTTATCCACCCTATATTAAAGGGGTCCTCAAATATTTAGAATATTTCCATATAGGTATATCCAATCCGCATTCATTTTTCGGGTTTAAATAAATTTTACCGAATGACATCTTTTCAAAAAAATAAATTCATAATTAATTACATACACCCATAATGGGTCCATAATTATTAATTTTAATCCCTCCTTTTAAAAAGGAGTTTGAGAAATTATTTAACTCTTTATTACTCCCCATTTTAAAGGGGATTCCATGTACAAAACTCCCCACCCTATTTTAAAGGAGGTCTTCTTTTATATTTTTCCTTAAAATAATTTTAGAACTTAATTTTATATTTTTTCTTTTTATTAAACAACTTTATAATAACTATTTTATTTTTAAATTAAATAATATTTTATCTTTGTTAAATAATTATAGAATACATTATAATTACTTTATTTTATTTTGATTAATCACTAACTTTTAGAATTTTAATGGGAAATTTGTCACATAACAAGCTTTATAGGGCATCATTTCTACACACACAAGAACTACATGGAGTCTGAGATGTAGTACAGTAATTAGTTGTAAGTTCACTCCAAGTGACCACTGGGGTCAGTCTGGCTCCCCATTTTGTATTTTCCTTTTTAGGTTTGATGTGGTTTGTGGGATTTTGCAGGTGAAATTCTCTTTTGTAGGTTACAGGTACCTTCGGCGATCCAGGAGCGAATACTAGGCGATCAACAGGGAACAACAGTGAAGACCTTGCGACACATCAAAAGTCAGATCATGAGCTTTTACACAGTCACCGAAGCCCATAAGCGGTCTTCAGTGCCCAAGCGCCCTTGCCCTACCATAAGCGCCCATGTCCAGCCTCATCCCTACATCCCAATATTTACAGAGAACATTTACGACACTCTGTCAATTCTATTCATCGCTTTATCGTGCCCATACTACTTCCAGATTGCGCGGAAATTAGCTAAGTCATCTTATCTCCCTTCTTTTCTTAGGGTTTTATGCTTTACTTTCTTATTTGCTTATCTTATATTGTACTTTAGCATTTATATCTCATTGTTTACATTAGTTACTCTGCAATAGGGTTTAATAATACAATTTCTTAATAAATCAATGATGCACATAACTCTTTCTTTTGAGACGATTTAATCACAAGCTACATCCTTCTTTCATAATGCCATCATAACATTGGCTTATTTCAAATATTCAAACCATGTCAGACAAACAATTTCACTTTGAGAGATAAATTACATGATTCAAATTGAGGTTATAGAGACATTCCACATGATTTTGAGGGATAATTGATTACACGAGACATGGATTTCATCCATATTTAACACATTTTAGATGAATTTGAGGGAAATTTTATCGCATTAAACATTAATTCATCACATGAGACATTAATTCTAATTATACTTATTCTTTGAACATCTTAGTCTATACAATAACACTTATAAAAAATTACATAGAATTTCTCCATTTCTTAAAATATTGTTTTATCCCTCTAGACAATACCATCCACCTCAGACAATAATATCCTCTTTTGTTGATAATGTTCTTGGATATGCAACAAATAGTTTTCAAATATAGGTACTTTCATCAGGTATACCTACGATTAATTCATGGGCTGACTATGGTAATAAATTAAAGAATAGTCACCTATAGATAAAAATAAACCCTTAGATCATTATCCATCCACACACTTGAAGAGACTTTGAAGATTAATTTACTAAAGGTTTACACACATTTCAATTTTTTCAAGAGAAACCCTAAAGCAATCTAACGATCTAGAATATAAATTACAAAGGGTTAATGTTGCATAGTTCCTAGTGTCAAGGGTCAAAGGAAGGATCACTCTATGTTGTATATTATTTTTAGAGTTTCAAACTCACATAGGAACTAGGATAATTATGTGAAAATTGATCCCTCCTCAGAGTATTGGTATGTAGTGTAGTTCTCAAATGCATTGGGGCATGTTAGAGGTCAATCCATTCTAATAGCTTCAAATATATCTTATCATACATTATTGTTCAAGTGTATTATTAGTGATGGGGGTTTTCAATACTCAACATTAATAATTTCAATCCAGGACTGATGTCTGAAAGTAATATTCATTAGGGGAAAGAGATCTCTAGAAATGGGCTAGACATGCTCAATGATAATGCTAGTGTCTGAAATCATAAAAGATAAATAAGTTCAATTCCAACTGGGCTATAGGGTCTGTAAGACCAAATAGAAATCAAGAGCTAAAGAAAATATGCCAAAGATAGTTGTCAATCACTAGTTTTCTTGCTTAGGAATCATGTAAACGTAGTGCATAATTTTGTGTCTACATTTGCCCCAAATATATGTTTTTGAGTGAATACTCAATAACATAAAGTAGATAGAATATGCATACCTTATGATCTTGTAGAGAATGTAGTTGATAACGTGCCAAGTGGACAAGTGAAGCATGGATTGATCAAAGTGAAGTGTGAAGACTAGGAGAAAGGGAAGTGGACCTTAAGGGTGAAGCGCATTCATAACTTGTACCTATTGTTGTGCTTGTATTTATTGATGTAGGATGCTTCTTGTTGCTTATTAAGGACAAACCTATAAAAGAAGTGAACAAGAGTAGTCAAAGTCCCGTTTATGAAAAATTTGAATAAAGTATGTAAAAATGTGTAAAAGTAACAATAAAATAAATTGTGCACTTGATGTATAGGAGTGTTAAGGATAGAAAGATGTTCTGAAATGCTATGACAGGTGATTTTTTTGGGCGATCTCATGCCAAGAGTGAGTTATTTCAGTGATCTCACGCCAAGTGTGATTTTTTTGGGTGATCTCATATCAAGAGCGAGTGTTGGGGAGATAGGTATGGTTTTAATCTCCTTCCATGACTTTCCCCCCATAAGCACCAGTGTATATGGTACATCCTAATTCACTTTAGATTGTCCCAAATTGGTTCCAATTGTAATAATTTTTTTATTAAAAGAGATGGAACACATTATGTAATTATAGGCCAGTGCCTATTATTGTAAAATTACTCTATAGATTGTTATAGACTGTGTTGATCTGATAAAGTGACTATGTGTGCCCCCAAGACATTAACACCTAGGGGAGGACACAAGCACCTAGGCACTACTGTCTAATGTTGGGTGTGGTGTCTGTTCTATGATTCTAACCCAAGTCTAATTCTAAGCTAGTTCTGCGATTGTAATTTATGTTGTTTCTGTACGGTGTTGTGTTGAATTGTGGCTCTAAGCTACTGTAGGGGTGACTTATTCACCCAATGTATGCCCCCCTCATTTGGGGTACATGCGACGATGATAGGAGAATGTGGCCCAAAGGAGCGGACCTGATGTTGAACTGAAGTGGATACCTGCAGGGGGTAAGGGATGTGCATGGTAGAAACCAAGGCACATGCAAACAAGATAGGCTAGTAACAAGTGTTAGTATAAAATCTAGCATGCAAGAGAAGACAATGTAACAAACAAGTAGTAATATAGGCTGCAAAAAGTGGGTTTAAAACATGGGACCACTCACAATGTCACAAGAAAATTAGGTTTGAAGCGGCCAAAAGTATACAATGATCACACAAGACATAGGGCATAGCCCGCAAACAATGGCATATAATAGAAAAAACTATAGCAAACCAAATGTATTAGATAACTATGGTTATGTATATTCCTGTAAGGAAAATGCTACAAATGAATCACCCGTAAGCATGTTAGAAAGATAAAAAGTATGCCAAGATGTGTATGTATCGATAGAAAGTAAAGTAATTGTAATGAGAAATGGTGAATAATATATTAGTAGAACCTATGATGTGTAGAATGTGAGAGTAGTGAAAATAGATGCCCCTAGGAGCCTCAGTGGGAATGGAAAATGATGCAGTGATGAACATCATTACATCATGTGAAAAGATGCAAGAGATATGCATTCACAACTAGAGACCAAATGAACGTGCTTGTGTATATGATAAAGATAATGAGATACTGAGTATCTATCTAGCATAATAAGAAAAGTGCAAGATGTAAGAAGTATAAGATAGTAAGAATAAATGCAACCAAGATATGAAATTGATGTGTGAGTCTGATGGTATGGTATGCAAGATGTGAAAATGACAGGAGTAGCGTGCCCCCCAGCGGATGTGTATGAGATGAGGTTAATTTATAAAATCCCCCTAAACAGTCAATAATGAACCATATAATAAGAGTGTGTCATCAGGAAGTGGTTTGTGTGAGAATAGATGCTAGGAAGATGTATCATGAAGCAAAGAGCGTAAAGGTGTAGGTGATGTGAGGTTCATTCAAAAAATAGACCCTTAGTAGCCGAGTGTGAACCGTGGAACTAGAGTGTGTCACAAGGTGGTGACAATACAATGTGTGTATCAAAGTATGTAGGAGTGCTTATAAATATTAGAGATGAAACACGAAGCATAAAGTGTCGTAGTAGAAAGTAGAGACAATTGATAATAATGGAAGGGGGGAGAAAGCATGATGCCCCCCAGTGTGTGATTGTATAAGGATCGAGTGAATTCATCTAAGATATCATCAGTGTCGGAGCGTAGCCTATTGTATTTGTATTGGTGACTTGGTAAACAATGGTGTGTGGTTGATCATATAAAGAACATGTGCACCATAAATTGTGCATGCCCATAACATATTATTCATCAGTAAAAGGTGGTTTTGGAAAATCATGTGCATACAAGCGGGTGATATTATGAGTATAGAAAAAGAAGGAATCAATGCAAATGGAATTACGGACAAAAGGTATGGGAAATATGATATTAGTATGATTGGGATCCAAAGTGCCACCAATGTAGTCAAGCCAAGACTTCCCAAGTGTGAGTGGAGAGGAGTGAGGAGTACATGCAAGGAAGACTAATAAATGGAAAGTGTAAAGGCCATAAGTAGCAGTAACAAATACACATCCATGATAAAGTTGAGAGAGTGAGGAGATCGACAAGTGTGAATCCTAGTCAGGTTAAGACATCATGTGTGTAAACAATGTCAACGTGGGTTTGAATGGAATATGAGGCTAATAAGAATCATGTATGAAGAGAGTGCATGTAAAAGGATCAATGTATGATACAGAGTGAACTTGGGGAGATGAAGGTGGTGGTATGATGTCCAATGTATGGATAGTCCCCTGGAAGGGTATCATGGCATTAGTGGAAGGACAAGGTTTCTTGAATTGATATTCCCCAAAAACAATAATAACAAAAGTTTCATGAAATTAGGATTCATCCATTTTAAGAGGATTAAAGTTAATATGACATAATGTGTCATCATTAAGTTCCACAACATCAACCTCATCATCATAATCATTTGTGCTATCATTTTCATGTTGGATAACGGTATCAAGAATATTGGTAGGAGTGGAGCCAGATGTAGGAGTGGGAGGATCTGTGACAGGTGGGATAGTGGTAACTATAGAGGTAGATAGGGTGGGTGATATGATATAATTAGTATGGGTAGGAATGGATGGTATGTTTGCAGAGGTAAAAGAAGGATGTGAAGCACTAAATTGACCAACATCATATGTACTAACATTATGGTATAGAATAGGTTGTGATGGAGGGATGGGCATGGCAGTGACGGGGTCTATGTGGCAAAAATTGAATGGGTCATGATCAACAATAATGGTATGTTCATAGCCATCATGTAGGAATTTAACTCACCTATGAACTGTAGAAGGAACAACATGCATTACATGAATCCATGGTCTACCAAGTAAGTAATTGAGTTGAAATGAAGCGTCGATAACAAATAATATAGTAGGAATGATTGTAGGCCTAACTTTTAGAGATAAGGTGATAGTGCACACGCATGTGCGAGTAGTGGAATCATATCCGTGAATGAGAGTGGATGTTTTATTGATTAAATCCTAAAAAATTCCTATTTTCTCGAGGAGGGATAGAACACATAGATTTATAGCAGATCCATTGTCAATGAGTACATGTTTGATACAAATGGCGCCAATAGTAGCGGTGATAAGCAAAGATGCAAAGGGATTATCAGAAGCAGAGGGAGAGATATCCTCATAACTAAAAGATATGAAATGTGGTATATTTTTGAGGGATTGAATGAGATGGGTAAAGACAACATGTGAATTATTATTTTCGATATGGATGGAACAAAGGGTGGCCTCCAATGTATGACGATAATTGGGTGCACTACCCAAAAGATCATAAAGAGAGATTTTTGCTGGTGTATTCTTAAGTTTCTCAATAATGTCATAACCCTTAGAGATGGTGGTAGGAACTATAGAAGTAATAGGTGGTAGAACAGATATAGGTGGAGCTATAAGAGGATGAGTGCGGTAAGTAGACACTACATTGATGGTTGTAACATGCATTAGAGTAATGAAGTAGGGAAGATGTTGAGTATGGACTTGCATAAAATCAGTAGTGGTGGCAGTCATGCCAGAAACCTTAGTTGGAGTATAATAAGGATAAGAAGATTTGTCCATGAATTCAAAAGAAGGAGATAATTTTTGATGCATTCTCAGAAGGTAGAGTTTGAGCATTGGGTTCACCAAATGATTTAATAAAAACTGAATTAAATCATTTTTTAGAGTAACAATTGTATTAAATGATATACAAATGCTAATATAGAATACGACACAAGAAAAATAGCATGTAAAGTATGAAACCCTAAGAAAAGGAGAGAGATAAGAACACTTAGCTAATTTCTGTGCAATCTGGAGGTACCATGGGTAGGGTAAAGTGTTGAACAAGCTGAGAAAAACGTCATAACTGCTCTCTGTAAATTTTGGACTTCAGGAATAATGTCAGAAAGGGGTTCCTGCAACAGGTTAAGGGTGCCTGGGTGCTAATGAATGGATGTGGGTGTTGGCATATGAGTATGTAGTGTTTTCATTAATGAAAGAGATGTGTACCCATTAATGAAAGAGGTGAATGAGGTCTAGAGGAGGCTTGGTATGTTGATGACATGGTCAACTAGATGGTAGCATGATGGCATGAGTGGAAAAAGTGAGACTTCTTTGGTTCATTTGGCCTAATCTTTAGGCCTAGTCAACAAGATGACTTGGAATGATGGAATGAAGCATGGTCAAGGCATGGAAAACATCAAGAGACAATATTAATACATGTTTATGGTAATAATAAGGCGGATTCATGATTTATGAGGTGTTACAGGCTCAAAATTAAGAGATCTAGTACAAGCACAACACAGTGTATGGGGAAAATCAAGCTAAGGAAGGACTCCAAAAGCATGATAAATGTGTAGAGACATTTCCAAGTGTCCTCATGTGAGGCTACAAGTAATAAATCAACACTTTGAGGCATTTTTAGGGTCATTTATATGACTGCCCTTGAGGACAAACAAGTTTAACAGGCCCAAATGAGATGGGGTTGGAATTTTCAGAGTGAAACATGAAAAAGTAGACATTAGAGACCATGGAGGAGGTATTCATGAAGGTGTGGACAAAATTTGAGGACCAGAGGATGAGTTTTATGCAAGATATTGAAATTTTGTCAAAATCGGGCTAAGCAAGGTATGCCAAAATAATGCCCTGACTTCTTAGCATTTGATATAAATTGAAAAACATTCTTCGAATAAATCATAAGATATTTTTTTGAAGATAATATAGATACATATATTTTTCAAAAATTTTGAAGTCAAAAGGATGAAGGACAAGAAAGTTCTATCCATTTTTGTGGCATTGGCCAAAACCCTCCTAAACCCCAATTAGGAGCGGTATGGAGAAGATTGATTGGTTATGCCTCCAAATGGAATTTTTTAACCTAAAAAATGATTTGAATGTGTAGATAACTCATCATGTTCATGGTGGTTTGAGTTTATGACACATGGTGGAACCCACAAGAAAATGGCTATTTTTTGAAGAATTCGGTGTACAGGAAACATTTGCAAAGGAACCCATGATAATTTTTTTGGTGAAGAATGTTGGGGATGTTATATTGATTTTCATGAATCCATTTATTTTAGTAATTTGCAAAATATTTATGATACATGTTAAACAAGGTGGCTTACTTCTTAAGGGCTAGATAAGCCAAAACTAGTCAAGTTGGATTGAGAGGACCATTGATGTAAATGCAAGTTATTGAAGCAATATATGACCATGAAAAGATGATATTAGTCTCAAATGAAATTTTTGAGAATATTATTTTATTTTGTGAAGTTATTTTCTGTTCAAGTTACAATGGCCAAAACTACCCTTTTAGGCCTGTCAAGTAGGTATGAGAAATGGAAGTGCAAGCATGATTTTCTCCACATAACCCCTAAATGTGAGTGTTTGAAGTTTAAGTATAGGAATCATTTGAAGTATTACAATCATTGGTTTGTTCTTAAAGTGTGTTTTAGTGTGTTGGAATCCTTCTTGAACAATAATAGTTTTTGTGGTTTGAAACACGGTCAAAGCTATCTCAAAAATGAAAGCATCATCATGCTAAAATCCTTGAAATGAAATTTTATTATAAGTTTAAAAGATGCAAAAGATCAAGATATTTAAAAAAAGGTATGGTACAATCCATGAATAGGTGTCTAAATGAATTCATACCTCATTTTGTGAAGACTAATTTTATGGGTTTACAACTCCATCAGGACCTTGTTGAAAATCAACGTGTCTTGATGAGAATGTAGGTGTTTGAATAACTCCAATTTTTTTAAGGTGAATAATAGGTCCCTAACATCACTCTCCAAGAATTTATAAGTCTTGAATGATCATGCATTGTTGTTGGCGAGGAAATATCTTGTTCGATTTTTGAAGAAACCATGTCTGTGCACCCCTGCTTGATAAAATGAGCTATAATGGAGGCTTGTGGAAGAAATGGTGAGTTTTAGAGCTCATCAAGGAATTAAAAGAATGTGATATTTCAATTTCAATGTGCACAAAAGTTTATTACACTTATAATAATTTACCTTTACTAAAATATAAAGGAATCCTTGTTAAGAAGAAAAATACAAAACTAAAAATGACAGTTACAAAGCCAAATGTCAATTTGAAAATGGTATCTTTTCAATTACTTCAGAGGGATGGTGAGTTGAGGATATTTTTATAACTCATATTAGGTGTTAGACGTGTCATGAAAAGATTATGGAAGGTCAGATCTTGTAGCTTATAAGTTACAAATGCAATGATTGCATATATGGACACTTTTGATGATGTCATCAAAAGACTTGCATTTGAATTGAATGGACAAGAAGTTGAAGGGGTAAGAATGAAAAGTGCAAGAGGATGTTTTCCTTGAGTATTTGAGAGGCTAAGTGTGTATGAAAATAATTTTTTGAAGTCCTATGTTTTTATGAAGTATATTGATATGTAAAACTAGGTGAATTAGGGAGTATGTAAGAAGCCTTCTTTAATGAAATATTTGCAGCAATATGTATGATTGAGAGAGGAGAGGTTTGAATTTGTAATCTAAGGAGAGATACTTGGAAAATATTTATGTGAAAGAGGGCATTGAAGTCTATTATTACAGAAACATGAAGTGAAGAAAAGAGGGTTGAATCTGGAGGTAAAAAGAGAAGATAGAAGAGTTGATTTGGTGATCACAATTTGTTGTGTAATAAAACTATTTGAGAGTGATCAAAACCTTGTTAGACGACTAAGTGGTGGCATAGAAGATAGGGATTTTAATCTTCTTGGTAACTTATAGCTTATAGAAGAATTAGGTAGAAGATTGATTGGATTTTTGGGAGTTGTTACTTCCAAGCAAGTTGTGGTTTGCAAAAATTCAAGTGGTAGCTTGACTAAATTTTAGAGTTTTAGCTTCATATCGAGTGGATGATCAATAGTGAAATCACTGTAACATTTGTAGGACATTTTTGTCTAACTTAGTTCTTTGGTTTCATTCCCACATTAAATCGTGTCTCTCTGTGTGTTCTCTCTTGTTGATTGCTTGTGAATGATGTTATGGTTTCATCATAACAAAGATAAGTAAATTGAATTGTCTGTCAAATTTTGAATAAACACTGATTCACCCCCTCTCAGTGCCTAAAATTTCCAACATTGGGTGCCTATGACTGTGTAAATGCTCAGGATATAGTTTTTGTTGTGTCACAGTTATTCCGTATTGATCGTATGATAGTATCTCCTTGATCGCCAAAGGTACCTGTAACCTACAAGAGAGAAGCTCATCTGCACATACTTACAAACGACATCAAACATAAAAAGGAAAATGCAGAATGAAGAGTCAGAATGATCCCGACAGTCACCTCGAGAGTGAACTTATGACCGAGCGCTGCACTACATCTCACACTCTATGCAGTTCTTGTGTGTCTATGTAGAAAATATCCTTTAGGATACCTTTGTGCAATATTCACTAGATAACATACTAGACTTGCTCAATGATGCAAATGCGTGGACGGAATAGAATAAACTTCACATTCCTATGTTGTATATGTAGAGTATGCACTCCCTTGTCCCTTGAATGGATTCTAGATGGATGCCTCAAAGTGATTTTTATGCCTTTATGAATGCAAGATTAGGTGATAATAGTAATGCTTAGTGCTTAGTCCTTAGTTTTAAACACATAACTATGTATTTATATGATTCTCTTGTTTGAATTCTGTAATTGACAATTGGAAGGCCGAACCATAAGTGAAAAATATGCCCAAAATATAAAAGAGACCCAAAAAAGAGTGAGTAAAGATTAAAAAGGATCAGAAGTGCCCAAGAGGGGCAAGAGCGCCTAGACATTACTGTCCTAGCTGGGTGCTAGTATCTGAAATTATAAAAGATAAATAAGTTCAATTATGACTGGGTTGTAGGGTGTGTAAGACCAAAGAGAAAGCAAGAGCCAAGGAAAATAGGCCAAAGATAGTTTTAAATCATTAGTTTTCTTGCTTAGGAATCATGTAAATGCTAACATGCTTTTAGGACCTAGAAATGTACCCAAGTGCGTGATTTTGTGTCTACACCAAAACCATTTTTGTGCCATCTATGCATTTTCTCATCATTTTATCTTAAAAGGGTATGCTTTGAAATCTCCTTCACCGACCCCTCCTCCCCCTGCCTCAAATATCTTCCCAAAGTATTCCATGTGGATATTAACAAGTGTCATTTGAGATGATATTGTTGTAGACACTAAATCATGCACTTGGGTACATTTCTAGGTCCTAAACACATAGTAGCATTCATATGATTCCTAAGCAAGAAAACTAGTAATTGACAGTTGTCCTTGGCCTCTTTTCTCTGTTTTTTGTTTTCTATTTGCCCTTATGCACCCTACAACCCAATCGTTATTTTACTTATTTATCTTTTATGGCTCTAGATACTAGCGCCTAGCCAGAATAGGAGCGCCCAGGTGACCCTGTCCCCTTTGAGTGTCCCTGACCCTTTTCCACTTTACTGACTTCTTTTGGGTATCTTTTATCTTTTGGGCACTTTTTTCACTTATGGGCCAGCCTTCCAGTTGTTAATTACAAAATTCAAACAAGGGAATCATATAAATACATGGTTATGTGCTCAGAATAAAGAACCAAACACTAAGCATTACTATCATCACCTAAGCTTACATTCCAAAGGCACTAAAGTACTCTAAAGGCATTCATATAACATCCATTTAAGGGATAAAGGTTGCATACTATTATTTTTGGTTCAGATTCGAATGTAGAAACAATAAAATATAACACACTAATAAAACACTGAATATAAAAATATTGCATTTTAATTCATTCAGAATGATTTACAATGGGAGAGTATAAAATTATATAGGTTGAGCAACTTCTTAAAACAAGGAGTCAACCTTAATCTTGAATCCCATAGAATCCTCAACTTCTCCCAAAATATCTCAACACCCCATCCCACAATATCCTCACAAACTTATCTACGTGAGTTGGTTTACCAACCAAATAACTCACTTCCATTATTTAAATTATTTAAACTCACACATTATATTATTAATATGAGTTATATTAACTCATTATTAATAATATACACAATATTAATATACTAACCCATACTAATGTGAGCAATAACATGTATTATTCCTAACATTCCCCCTCTTAGTGTGAACATGAGGAAAACATTATCATGTACTGCTAACCAACTCAAATGATGGTTTTACACTCGACTAACCACCAACCTACGAATGACCATGATGTTTTTACACTCGGTTTACCAACAACCTACAAACAATCATGATGGATTTACACTCGGCTTACCAACAACCTACAAACAAATGATGGGTTTACATGTGGTTAACCAACAACCATAACAAACGATGGTCTTATAAGGTCAACCAACAACCTAGATATAACATTAATATTTTAGCTCTCATCACCTTCTTACATCCAGGGGAAAATAAAAGAAATTGCTCACACATTAGAATTTTGAACAGGTATGATCCATCTGTTCTTATTTTCACATAGCAGAAATCAAACACACAACTGAAAAAATGCCACAACTTCATTGTGCGGTCCCATCTCTTACGGCTGCCGAGAGGTCGCTGATTGACCTCCTTCCTCCATTGCCTCCGTCCTCCATTTGTGATGCTACTTAGTTAGCAAATGTAGCTTTTAAGCTCAATATGAAGTTCCCTCCTTAATTTGAACTTGGTCGTCGCGTACAAGCGAAAAATGCGACCAGGAGAAATATGAGCAATAAATTATTATTTTTTATAGTTTTTGTAATAATCACCTAAATGACACAAAATGACTTTAAAATTTTGACTCGAATTTAGACAAAAGAAGATGAACAAGAAAATACAACAAAACAATTTAACTTAAGAAGACTTTATGATGTTTGTAATGATACAAATAAAATTAACAAATAAACATAATCTAAAAACGAAATAAACAAAACAATCAAAATAAAAAATATATAATAACAAATTTTAAAAAATAAATTACAACTTAGACTTACGTAACTACACAATAAATAATACTTATTCCCTAATGAATTAATTAAGAGAGAAAAATACCACATTTCTTTTTCTTCTTAAAAATAAACAAAAACCAAAACAACACGTGGACGGTAAAATAAATAAGATACTAAAAAATAATGACCAAATGACTACATGACTGGAAGGAAGGTACATGTGATCCATGTGGCATGGCAGGTGTACAATCTCCCATGAACTGACCACGAATTGAATACCGTGAGGCAAAAGAAACATTTACAAAAACTCCTATAATGCAGGCTCGGTGAAATGTGTTTTTCTCCAAAAATATTATCTGGGTTCTACTGACATTTTTTTTGTAGTTGTATTACCCATATTACGTGAAACCCAATAAGTTTAAGAGAAACCCAGATCCTAGAATGAAAACTATAAACTATTCTTCAGACAGATTTCTTACAAAATTCTCTTGCTCAATCACAGAAAATCCATCGTCAGGTTTACATACCTGCTCTAATACCAAATATTATTTTTGGTTCAGATTCAAATGTAGAAACAATAAAATATAACACATTAATTAAACAGTGTTCATACAAAAATATTACATTTTAATTCATTCGGGATGATTTACAATGGGAGAGTATACAATTATATAGGTTGAGCAACTCCTTAAAACAAGGAGTCGACCTTAATCTTGAATCCCATAGAATCCTCAACTTCTCCCAGAATCTCTCAACACCCCATCCCACAACATCCTCACAAACTTATCTACGTGAGTTGGTTTACCAACCCAATAACTCACTTACATTATTTAAACTCACACATTATATTATTAATATGAGTTATATTAACTCATTATTAATAATATGCACAATATTAATATACTAACCCATACTAATGTGAGCAATACCATATATTATTCCTAACACATACTTCTACATACACTGCATAAGAAGGGTAAGTTTATTATATTCCATCCACACATACTATTATATTGCTAAATTCTAGCTACATCTCGCTATCAAAGTGCAACTTGCACAAGGGCATCCTAGGGCATCATTTTTACACACACTCACAAGAACTACATGGATTTTGAGATGTAGTGCAACAATCAATTGTAATTTCACTCTCAAGTTGACCACCGGGGTTAGTCCGACTCCCCATATTGCATATTTCTTTGTAGGTTTGATGTGGTTTTTGGGTTTTTACAGGTGAGCTTCTATTTTGCAAGTTACATGTACCTTCAACATTCAAAGGTTGACATACAAGTGATCAACACGAAATATTTGCGACACTTGTATGACACATCAAAGATCAAATCTAGAGCTCCTGTGTAGTCACCATCTCCCAGGAGAGGTCGTGAGTTCCTAGGCACCCCTCTCCTGCCGTGGGAATCCATGTTCGACGTTGTTCCTATAGTCTAGAGTTTATCCTAAGCATTTATGACATTGTTCACCTCATGTTTAACAATTTTCCCAGTCTAGATAATTCCCAATTCAAGTGCACATCAGCTAAGTCATTCTTTCTACATCTCTTACTTAGGGTTTCATACTTAATTACTTCTTTTCTTGTGTCATATTGTACTTAGCAGAAGTATATCATATTTTACATAAGTTACTCTGTAATTATGGTTTAATAAAATTTTATTTTTGTTAAATCATTTGGTGAACTCACATTCGAATACACTTGGATCCTCATTTTTCCTCTCTCATGGCTCCTAAAACTCCTCTAATCTCATTGCATGACTTGCTTCAAATGTACCCACATTGCAAAAATGTTCTTCAAAAATCCTTAGACACTATGTATCTACCTCACAATACGCCACTTGATCAAGTAAGTGTCATCTTCGATTGTCTATATGATGACTTTATTATTCCTAATCCTCCATCCAATCAACCCATCTTAGAGTCAATTAAAGCTTTGCCTTATTTATTTCAAGATAAAATTCAAGCTATGGAAACAATGATCACATCTCTTGAATCTCAATCCAACATCTCAAGGATGCTTCTCAAGCCCATGATAGTTCTTCTTCTACATCTCATCTCACTTCTATGTCTTCTACATGTGCTCATGTCAATGAACCTCAAGTATTACCATTACAGACACCTCTTAATTTTGATCTCAATACTACGCAACATGATATTCTTCTTTAGCTCCTCGCTCATCAATTGATCAACTTGCCATATACTCATTATCATCTTCCTTATCAGATTGCAAAATACAAAGGTCACCCATATTGCAATTATCATAGAATCAATGGACATAATGACAATGATTGCTATGCTCTTAAGCGACAAATCGACCACCTTAAGCATTATGGTATCATTTCATTTGCTATAAAAAATGTTGTTACATGTTCATCTCCAATTTCTACACCCCACTGGGTTCCTAAATCTGATTCATCTATGTCTAATGAGCATCATACCATCATTACTAATGTTCCTTCTACAGTAAGTCAAGAACCAATTAAGCAAATTCCTCTCAAAATCGGTCGAATCTCTCCTCCTCTCAAGTCTTCTACCACATTATTAACTCCAACTAAGCAACTTCCTCTAAAAATTAATCCAACATCTCCTCCTTTCAATTTTTCTACAACATTACAAACTATACATAAGCTACCACCATTCAAGATCCCTCCCCATCCTACTCCACTTCCACATCCAAATATATTTTTTAAACAAATTATTCCTTACATTAATGGCCAAGACACATCTCAAGCTAAACCACCTTGGCAAGGTCTCTCCCACATCATCACATAGATCCACATTCCTCGCACACTTGGGGGGCATTGTACTTCCCCACATTCTATCACTCGTAGTCATCTCTAGAACCTACTATCATACTTCATGCTCCACGCTTAATGTCGAATCTTTCTAAGCACTTTCAAACCTTTTGATACACACTTTGTATCATCATTACCCTATGACGCACTCTAGTTCCATGGTTCATACTCAACTGCTGAGGGTCTAAATTTGAAATGAACCTAACCACATTCACTCTTCATGATATATGCTTCATGTTCTATCTTTCTAGCCCAAATTTTCAAACGATTACCCTATGAAACACTTTATTTCTATGGTTCATACTCAACTACTGAGGGTCTAAATCTAAAATGAACCTCACCACATTCACTCTTCATACTTTATGCCTCATGTTCTATCATTCTAGTGCACACTTTCAAACCATTTCCTGATGACAAATTCTTATTCTATGGTTCATTCTTGACTGTTGAGGGGTCTTTTATAAATGAACCTCATCTCATACTCATCCATTTTCATTGGGGGACATGCTAATCCTATCACATTCACATTGCATACCATCCCATTCACACCCATACACCACATATTGCATATCTTGGTTGCACTTACTCTTGCTTACTTATAATTACATACACACTTTGTTTATGATGCTAACCAAATACTTATTATGTCAATATCTTTTATATCTACACATGCACATTCACTTGGTATTTTTGATTGAATTCAGATCTCTTGGGCTTTACATGCTGCAATGATGTTTGACATTGTACCTCTTATTAGTCTCACCGAGGCTCTTAGGGGCATCTACTCTCTCACACAATTATAAGTGTTATCATTTCATTATTTACTACTTCTAATTTATAGTGCATTATTTTCCACCGATACACACATGCTTTGACATAATTTTTATCTTTCTAACATTATAACGGGTGCTTCATGTGCAACATTTACCTTGCGTGACTCATTTCTACAATGGTTGTCTAATAAATTTTTACTTGTCATTGCTTTCTACTTGTATGATATTCTTTGCAGGCTATGCCCCACATATTATTTGATCAATGCTTGTATGATTTTTTCCGCTTCATCCCTGATTGTCTTGTGACATTGTGAGTGATGTCCCATGATTGAAACCCACTTTTCACGGTATAACTTATATGCACATTTTCTTGTTACATTTTTTTCCTATGACACGATTGCTATTTTTTCCACTAACACATGTATCTAGCCACTTTGTTTACATGTGCCTTGGTTTCTACCATGTACATCCACCCCCCTGCAAGGATATAGTTTAGATCAACATCAGGTTTTCTCTTTGGGACACATACTCCTATCGACATCACATGCACAACAAACGAGAAGGCATACATTGGGTGATTAAATCACCCCATATGGTATCTCAGAGCTACAACACAACACGATATAACACATAATCAACACAGGTTACAATTACAACACTGGCCCAAAATTAGACTTGGGTTATCAGAACAACATAAACACTAGCGCTGAGGCTCAAACAAGAGTGCTCGAGCACCTGTGTCCTCCCATGGGAAATCATGTCCTGGGGGCACATATAATTTGTTTCTAAGATCAACATGGTTTACTTAAGACTTCAGAGTAGTTTTACAGTATCAAGCATAATCCTCCAGCAACAAAATACATACATATTTAGTTTAATCGGTACAACTTAGAACAAAAAAATGACACAACATTTGTCATGGTGTTTATTAGGAAGAGCCATGAAAGGAGAGTAACACTAGACCTCTCTCCCTAACACTTGTTCTTTGGCATGAGTTCGCCCAAAAAACTCACTCTTGGCGATAGATTACCTAAAAAACTCACACTTGGCGTGAGATTGCCTAAAAAAACATTCTTAGCATGAGATTGCCCAAAAAGCTCACTATTGGTGTGAGATCACCCTAAATACTCATTCTTCACAATAGTTCAGGACATTTTTCTATCCTTTTACACTCTCCTACATCAGGTGCACACTTTCGTTTTACACACTTTTACACACCTTTACATACTTATGCAAATTTTTCATATACAAGACTTTGACTACTCTTTTGCTCTTCTTTTTGCAGGTCTGTCCTTATAAGAAACATTAGTCATAAGCTACAACAACAACATGTACAACATTTCACAACACATACACTTCTCCCCCTAGGGTCACTTTCTCTTCCTAGTTTCCATGCTTCATTTTTGCATTATTTCATGTCTCACTTGTCCACTCAGCATGTTCTTCTCCACACGCTTTACATGATTACTAGGTACACATATCTTATCTAATTTATGTTATCGAGTATTCACTTAACAAAATAAAGTGGGGGTAAATGTCGACACAAAATCACACACTTGGGTACATTTCTAGGTCCTGATTAACAAAAATAGGAGTTTTCTTTACTATTTTATGAGTTAATCTAAATAGAAATTGAATGTTATAATGAAATATTGAAACTAAATATTGTACTTTAATATTTGAAGTTATAATGGAAAATGGGAAATGAGAGGGATATGTTACTAACCTCAAGTTGACTTACCTCGCAATGTGTCAGACTGTAGCAGACTAGTGTGTAAACTAGGAAAGTTACGACTGAACAGACTCGAGAAGGGAAAAAGCTGACTGTTTGACTATACTGAGGCACCTGGGATGATACTGGGGTGCCTCGGGGTGCCCTGGTTTGTAATCTGGGTGCTGCAAAATGTAGGAAAGCTCATGACCTAAGTGCGATAGTTTTGCAAGACCTCTGAAATACCTTCGCTCTTATTGTGTAAGTGTCGCACTATTGTCGCATGTGTTGCTGTAGATGATGTATGGAGATTTACCTGCAAAACCCTATCTAAATTCCTAAAAAATAAAAATGCATATGAATAGGTCAGACTGACCTCAGCTGATGAGGCCAAAATATGCCCTTAAATGTATAATACATGATCTCATCTTACTCTCCTTTTTATTAAATTTGACTGCATTTTGTGACTTTTGTTTGATTTGATATAAGTTAGGATGTAATTGTCCATTTTTTGTTGATTATGATTCTAACGTTTAAAAGCTCTGTAATTCCTAACAAAGTGTTTTGGAAATTTAGTTTTGTAATAAAGCATGTCACAATCAGGCGGAAGAATGAAGTATGAAGCGGTCAACATGTTTTTGAAAGCATTTGTTTCAATACAACTTATTTCCAGAACTTCCAAGCTAGTTCCGGAACTCCATTACATAGTCACAAGCTTTATCACCTAGTTCTGGAACTTCGGACTTAGTTCCAGAACTCTAGTATTTAGTTCTAGAATTTTCAGACTTAGATCTATAATTCCTGTGTATAGCCCTGAAACTCTCATGGTTTTGATCTTGAATGATTTCCTATAGTTCTGAAACTTCCCTGAAGTTTCAGAACTGATGGGAGTTTGTCTATTCCAACAACATCCGATGATTTATCATCAATGACCCTTTTAATTAGAAATGGATTAAAAGATTTCTGATCGCAGATCCAGGGATAGTTATCTTATAGCTGTACGTCTAGTCACATTTCGATTCAACATCTATCATGGGAACGATTCGATTCCATCTGAATCATGGGGGAATCTATGAATGTAAATGTATCTATGGAGGAAGTATATATATATATATACACACACACACACAGATCTACAGATAGAGAGAGAGGGAATCTAGATATAGAACAAGAGATAGATATAGATTGATATACACAGATCCATCACGTTTTGTAATGCAGAACGTTTTATCAATAAAATAGCCATTTTGGTTTTGAGAGAATTTTAAATTGTCAAATCATGATTCAAGGAGGAGTAAGGGCCCACTCCCCCAAGAACCAAGATCTTCGTTATTGGTATTTATATTTTTAGAGAAAATAGTTTAGATCTGTTAATTCTGCATCGCTTTTAATTCTTCAAGTTAAAATCTGTTGTATACTGGTTCTTGTAGGTGTCTAGATTAGATTCTTATTTTATTTCCATCATTTTCTAGCACTTTCAATAGTGTGTTTATTTCCAACAATTTCTTTCTCAAAGAGTGTTTACTTCCAAGGTAAAGTGTGTTTATTTACAACAATTCATTTATGCAAAGTGTGTTTATTTCCAACAATTCAGTTTTGCAAAGTGTGTTTACTTCCAATAGGTTTTCATAGTTTGATTCCAATAAGGTTTTTAACCAAGAAGTCCTTAAGACATTGAAAATATCCCCCAGAAAATACAAAATACCTACAATCAATTACTAGATCACTAAGATTCTTCTTGTTGCATATAGCTTTAGACACACTCCTAGTTTGCATATGACATCAACATAAATTTGATTAAATGAAGGGAATAACGACACCCATCATTTTTGGTGCCGTTTTTGGGGACCAACTAGTTAGAATTTTCTAATTAGGTGTCAACAAGAGCAATAATCATACATCTAGTAGTTGAAGGATCTTCCCTATGTTATCATAAAATTTATGAGTAGACTAAGAGACTTAAAGGGTATATTCATCCCAAAAACATCTCCACAAGAATTAACATCATCCTCTAGTTTAAATAAGGAAGTTGACTAAGAATTGGAGGCACCATTATCCCATGTAAGACAAGAAGTAGAACTACCAACTTTGGAATTCTTGGATCAGTTACCAAAAGGAAGTAGAAATTTTAGGAAAAGGATTATTTCTCAAGATCCATTTAGGGTAAGTTTTGATTCTCAATTGAGTAGTCAACCTCCTACTCCTGACTTTTTTCCTTCCCTAAGGCATACCGCATACCACATTGATTAGGAAAGAAGTTTAGAAAATACTTCAGAAATGGCACGAGAAGCTGAAAGGGAACCTGATAGGACCTTTACTTATCCAATTCAATTGGATGATGATGATACACCAATGAAAAATATTTCACCTGCACATTTACCCACATTTAGAGGGATGTCATCTGAAGACCCTGACCAATTTCTGTTTGAGTTTAAGGTACTATGTCAGACCTATGACTACAAAACAGATAATTAGAAATTCAAGTTGTTTCCATCCACTATGAAGGATGCAACAATGAGGTGGTTTATGGGATTAACATCTAATTCTATTACCAATTGGGCACAAATGGAAACTGACTTCCTAGACAAATATCAAGATTACTGTAGAGGAAGAAATAGGAAGGAAGAATTTTTAAAAATCAAACAGGAAGAGGATGAAAATATGGAAGATTATTTGGACAGATTCCTCTTTATGAGTAAAAGGTTTGGATTTGTACTTCAAGAAGAGTTAAGTAAAATGATTTTTCTTAAAGGTTTGGATGATGAATCTAGGGAAGCTCTTAACTTGATAGGAGGTGGAAACATTGATCAATTAAAGATGAATGAAATTAAAGACATTTGTAGAAGCTATTCCAGAACAAGGGGTGGACCTAGGAAGGGAAAATCAGTGAAAAGTTTGAATCCAGATATGAAAAAACTAATGGATGAATTAGCAAAATTTAAAACAAACATTTTAGTTCAATTAACCTCTACTATGGATGGATTACAAGCTAAAGCAAATGCCAAAACTGAACCATTAGCCATGTATTGTCCTAGATGTAGGAAGAAGCATGCAATAAGGGAATGTCCTTTGGATAAAATAGAAGTATGTCTTATCTGTGAATCTAAAGAACATGATATTCACGCTTGTTCTCTTTTTCCACTTATAAAGAATTAGCCCAAATAAACCAGTACATCATCCACAACAGAAGAATTGAATTTTGTTTAGAGACAACCTAGCCAAGGGCAGTTTATGCCAAGAACAATTCCTAATCCTTGGATGTTGCCATGGGCTGCTCAAACCGTACCACAAAGTTGGGGAAAACCACCTTGGGCCCCTCAACCAGCTTGGAATCCCCAAGATTGGACAGATCAATCTTGGTATGCTCAAGGACACCAACAACCATGAACTGGTCAAAATAACTAGTATGTTTGGTCACAACCTAGATGGAGCCCTAATAACTATGCTCAAGGGAAGACATATCCTAATCAGAACCAACAAGCCATAATGGGTGTCCCTACACAAAATTCAGAAATTGAAAAATGTGGTTCAAACGCAAATGTCAGCACAGCTAGTAGCAAACCCAAGAAACAAATAAACAACTCCTATCTACATAAAAAAACTAGAAAAATCAGTTGATCTAAATGCCATGGATTGTAAGGATATTCAAACTAGATCTGGAAAAATAGTTAGCAGTCCACCTGTTATAATCACTAAAATGAAAGAAGAAACTGAAACCCCTAGTACAATTGTTCCCAAGAAGGATGTAAAATAGAGAGATAAGGAGCCAGATAGCAACTCTACTGAGACTCCAGTTCCAGAGAGATTTAAAGAAGCTACAGAAATCAAGGAATTTGAATTGGTGCAGGAACTAAGGAGATTGAATATTGAAATACCACTGTTACAAGCAATTAAGGACATTCCAAATTTGAACAAATTAATCATAATGCTATGTTTGAAAAGGTCTGGAAGAAAGAAGCAGTACCCCATGACTATTAAGGTAGATGGGAAACTTGCTGATTTATTTGCAGGAAAGCTCCTACTTCCCAAATATGGAGATCCTGGAAGCCCTGTTATTTCTGTCTCTATAGGGAATAAAGATATACATAACATTTTGGTTGATTTGGGAGCAGTTATAAATGTAATGAAAGTGGACACTTTGAAAACATTACCATTAACATGCATACAACCTACTAACACCATATTGCAAATGGAAGATCAGTCTGTAGCAAAACTAGAAGGAGTTATTGAAGATGTGGCAGTTATGGTAGAGTCATGGGAATATCCAGTTGACTTCCTTATATTGCAGCCAAAAGGTAAAACATTGGGTTATCCCATTATTTTGGGCAGACCATGGTTAGCTACATTTGATGTCTTAATTGATTGCAGGTCAGTTGATATGACTATCTCAAATGGTAAGAATTCTAAGAAAATTTTCTTATATCCTTTTGCATGACCTTTTATTGATAATCAAGAACAGTTGTGGGTTGATTCTCCTGATACTAATAAGAAAAAAATGTCTTTGTTGGCCATGATCACATTGCAGGATCACGTACGAGAAGTAGAAGATATGATTAATCAACCATTGAATGGACACCAGTTATCCTTGAGGAAATCAAAAATAGTTCTGGAACCGGTAAACTTAGTTCCGGAACTTGCAGACTTGGTTCCAAAATCAACACATTTAGTTCCAGAATCACAGCAACAACAATCACGACAACAACAATTCCCTGTGACTGTAAATAATTTTGCTCCGGAGGAACGAGATTTCTCATGGGGAGAGGAAGAATCAGTAGCCTCAGTTTCAAATACATCAGTAAATGGTGAAGAATTTCTGGAAAGCAACAGTGACGAAGAGTTCGACCTACAACAAGATAAGAATTTATGGAATTATGAAGTATCATAATTCTTCTTACTGTCATTTTTCCAGTATCCTGTCTCAAGGAACTTTTGGAGATATTACTACATATCATATGTTGTTGCCACATGCATGTCCACTAAATAATTTAATGGAACCCTTTCAACAAATCAGTTCATCACACATTGGGACCAAACATGTTGAGATTCTGCTGGGTAAAATTTTAAACATTAACAACTGGTTGAAGAATGATGACGAAGCTAAATTGTTTGATGTTCTGAAAAACCATACTAGATATTTTTCTTGGGATTACAAAGATATGAAAGGAATCCACCCAAGTATCTGCACTCATCACATCTATACTGAAAACATTAGACTAGTTAGGCAACTTTAGAGAAGGATTAATCTAGCCTTAAGGGATATAGTCAAACAAGAAATTGAAAAACTATTACAAGTAGGTTTTATCTACCCTATCTCAGATAGCCAGTGGGTGTCTCCTCTTGTAATTGTCCCTAAAAAGAATGGAAAATGGAGAATTTGTGTTGACTATAGGGAACTAAACATAGCCACACTAAGAGATTATTTTCCCTTACCATTCATAGATCAAGTCTTAGACAACCTTTCAGGTAAACAATGCTTTTCCTTCTTGGATGGCTTTAGTGGATACAATCAAATCAGAGTTGCTGCTGAGAATCAGGATAAAAATACATTTACATGTCCATGGGGTACCTTTGCCTACAATTTATTACCATTTGGATTATACAATGCTCCAACAACCTTCCAAAGAGTTGTGTTAGCAATTTTTGCAGATCTTACAAATGACTGTGTAGAGGTATATATGGATGAATTCACTGTGCATGGAGACACATTTGATGATGCTTTGAGGAATTTAGACAGAGTATTAACAAGATGTGAGCAACACAATCTGTCTCTTAGTCATGAAAAATGTTTAATGCTGGTTGATGAGGGGATTGTATTAGGACACCACATTTCAAAACAAGGAATTCAGGTTAATCAAAACAAAATCAAAATTATTTCAGACTCACCTATTCCTCAGACCCCCACTGATATTAAGTCATTTTTAGGACATGCTGGATACTATAGGCGCTTTATCAAGGATTTTAGTAAAATTTTTGCCCCCATGTTCAATTTGCTTACCAAGGAATGTGAATTTATTTTTGATGAAAAGTGTCAACATGCTTTTGAAGAAATCAAAGAAAGATTAATCACTGCCCCAATATTGAGAGGACCTAATTAGGAAAAGCCTTTTCATATCCAAACAGATGCCTCAAACAACTCCATTGGTGTAATTTTGGGACAGAAAGATGAAGAAGGGAAAATGTATGCTATCTATTACCTTAGCAAAAATCTTGCTCCCACTGAAAGAAATTACATCACCACTGAAAAAGAATTTCTTGTTGTGATCTATGCAATTAATAAGTTTAGACATTACATTACAGGGTACAAAATATTTGTACATACAAATCACTCAACAATTAAATATTTGATGAACAAACTAGTGGTTGGAGGTATAATAATTAGATGGTTATTGATTTTACAAGAATTCGATATTACCATTGTGGACAATCTAGGTAAATCTAATGTGGTAGCTGATTTCTTGTCAAGACTAACCACTACATGGGAGCAAGATCCAGTCAAGGACAACTTTCTAGATGAACAATTGTTTGTTATTTCAGATGATACACCATGGTTTGCTGATATAGCAAATTATCTTGCAACAAGGAAGTTTCCTCCTTCTTTCACTAAGAAACAAATAAAGAAGTTAATCAAAACCAGTGCATAATTCAAGTGGTTAAATGGAATGCTATTTAAATGTGGTCTTCATATGGTTTTACGCAGGTGTGTAAGAGAAGATGAAATCTTTGACATCCTCCGGGAATGTCATGATGAAGCAAGTGGAGGACACTATTCAGTGAAAAGAACATCTCACAAGATACTTGGCACTAGTTATTATTGGCCATCTTTGTACAAAGATGTGAAGAGATATATCAAGCGGTGTGATCCTTGTTAAAGGATGGGACAACCAACCTTTACCAATGAAATGCCTCTGCAACCTCAAGTAGTGATTGAACCATTTGAGAGATGGGGGTTGGATTTTTTTGGTCCCTTTAGTCCTTCACAAGGTAAGGAAAATATTCTTGTGTGTACTTATTATGTGACAAAGTGGGAAGAAGTGTAGGCTTTAACAAATGCCACTGAAGAAGCAGTTGCTAATTTCCTTTGGCACATAATTATGGTAAAGTTTGGAGCACCAAGGAGCATAATTTTAGACCAGGGACCACAATTTATGTCTAATATGATCCATACTTTCACAATGTATTATCAAATCAATCATAGGAATTCATCTCCCTATCACCCACAATCAAATGCACAAGCTGAAGTAACGAGCAGAGAATTGGAAAACATCCTTACCAAAATAGTTGAAGTAGGTAGAAAAAATTGGGTAAAGAGACTACCTGAAGTTGTCTGGGCTTATAATACAACTTGGAAAACCATAACAGGGTCTTCACCATATGAGTTAGTCTATGGGAAAAATCCCTTGTTGCCTATTGAGTTTAAACTACAAACATTGAGGACAATAGTTAAGGTGGGTATTGAGATGGATTCAGCTCAAAAGGAGAGAATCCTTCAATTCAATGAGTTGGATGAATTGAGGATGGAAGCACTTCAGCAGACGGAGATAATCCAAGATCAAAGGAAGCAATGGCATGATACACATATCAAGAAAGGAAATTCAAAGTAGGAGACTGGGCATTGCTGTTTGATTCTAAGTACCAACAATTCAAAGGAAAATTGAGAACCAGATGGTTGGGACCCTATCAGATTGAGTAAATATTTGACAATGATTCTATTTAGTTACTTCCCATTGATGATAGTAGAAGAACACTCCTGGTCAATGGACATAGGCTAAAAATTTATAGGAAACCTCCTACTAAGGATGAATTCTTGAGGCAGATTGAAGTAGACAAAGAATTTGATCATATGGAAGAACCCAGTTCTTCCAAAATGATCAAATAATTTGATGGATAGATCCAAAATAAAGGGAATAGAATGAAAACCAGTAAATGGCGTTCTCTTCCCAAAAAAAAACAAGGGAAGAGAGTGAAAACCAGTAAATGGTGTTCTCTTCCCCCAAAAAAAATCTCTCAGAGATCAATTGAAAACCAACAATGGTGGTTGATCTTCTCAAATAAATGCTAATTCAAAATAAAGAAAAATTCTTTGGAATTCCAGCTTTTTTTTTAAACCATTTTTCTTTTGTTTCACTTTTTAGGGATGATGAGTCATCATGATGGAGGGATTACATCATCAAGGACATTAATTATGTCTTTAACTTATTAAAGGTTAGATTAAAAGTTCGCATGTGTGATTAGATTAGATTTAAAAGATTGGTATGATGAGTCATCTATTGTACATCATGATTAAAAGTGAGTAATCATGAGAAATATATTGATGGAATAAATTGGCGGCATAATTATAATGAGTTATCATTAGTGTGGAATCAACAAAGTGAAAACTAGTTGCAGAGAAACTTCAAGGAAGAAGCAGTGAATTAGGTTTGCATTCCTCAACTACAACACAAAAGTTCCATAGCTAAGTACAATAGTTCCACAACTAAATTTGTTAGTTCCGCAGCTAAACGAAGAGTTCTTCAGCCAATTAGCACAAGATTAAAGGAGAACAAATTTTAATCACCTCTATATCATGGGGATTAAAAAGAATTCAGAACTATAGGATGATACCCAGGTCATTGTAGATGAAGAAGTGGCAGCTATATTTCAACAGGCAGGATGGCTGGAATTTCTGAGGAAGTTCCCCAAGTATAACAACGAATTGGTGAGAGAATTCGTTATAAATTTAGAGCAATCTAGGACAAAGGTTAGAAATGTTTTCATTCCTTTTTCTGTGAATACAATAAGTAATATATCTGGAGTGCCAATTGTGCATGTCCCAAACCCTGTCAGAGGGACATTAAAAGAACTGGTTGAAACCCTGCTGAAAAAAGGGGGAAGCTGAACCCCAACATATTTACAACATGAAGAAAATCATAAAATGGGTCAGAAGGGCCAACTTGCCCAAACCCTTTGACAGAGTCGCATTTTGGATAGTCAAGTATTTAACCTGTGATGGTCAGTTCGGGTCAGTAGGAAGAGAAGTTCTGAAGATACTCATATACCTTAAATATGGACCTACAAAACCAGAATATATAGTAAACCTTCCAGGGTTTATTTTTTACTCCATCCATACAATGGCCCAGAGGTATTCCTGGGGTGTGGGAACAATTAGAATTCATGGGTTAGTGCATTTAGTGTGCCAACACCATTTTCTTTTGAAGAAAAATGGAGAAGAAATGTGGGAGAAATTTCTTAGCAAGTTTAAGCAGAACCTTGATATTCTCAGGAGAGTAATAGAAACTCCTTCTACTCCTGCAACTAATTTGGAAATTGATGCCACTGCAGAGGAAAAGAAAGAACTAGGTGGAGAGGAAATACCAAAAAGAAGAAGATCTGGAAGAAGGACTAAAACTGCAGAACCTACTGTGCCTCCTAAAGAAATTCCTTCCTCTGCAGTAGCTACAAGAGAGATAATATCTGTCTCTGATAGTGACAGTTCACCTAGGCAAGAGCAAGAGGTGAAAATCAGAAGAAGCTCTAGGAGGAGACCCATTTTTGTACATTTTGAGGCTCCTCAAAGAAGAAGAATTCATAAAAGGTCTAGAGAAATACCAGAGGAAATGAGAGAAAAGGAAAAGATAGAAAAAGAGGCTACTGATATTTTGGGCAGCATGGCCATGAATCCTCCTGTACCAAGCCAAGATGAGATGGAAAAAGGAGATGAGATATTTGAGGAACAGGTTTTTCAAGAATTGGGTGAACCAATATCATTATCACATGAAGAAGAAGATTTGGCATCTTGGAGATGAAAAGGGAAATTTCCTTTGGTAGAAGAAGAATGCTCAACTCCCCAATAAATTTCAGAGAAAGAAGAGAAACAACAAGTTAAACATGCTCTATTTTTGTCCAGAGCAGAACTCATTATTAGAGAAAAGGATGAGGAGTTGAATTTTCTCAAACTTAAATTGGAACAGAGAGAAATGGTCATTGGGGAATTAACAACTCAGCTCACTGACAAGATCGAGGAATTGACAAAAGTTAAACAACAGATAATGGAGAAAGAGGAAGAATTTCAAAATTCTAGAAAACAAACTCTTCTATCAACAGTCTCTGCACAAACTGAATTAACTTATTGGCCACTTAAACAACTATGGGATGATACTTGCAGAGAACTCAGTGAAGCCAAGACATCCAATGAGGACTTGAAAAGCAAGATAGAAGAAGAGAAGAAAGCAAGAAAATAATGGGAAGAAAAGTTTTACAAAGAAGAAAAAGACAAATTTAAATATCTTGTGAAAATACAAATGATTTGCATGATGAGTGAGAAATTGCTTACATGCAGGAGACCTTCTCCTGCATATAGTGTATTTTTGAGGAACAATTCATTTGCTGGCAGTTGTCAAGGATAACATGTGGCCTTCCACATGAAATAAAAGATGAAGCTGATTTCACGGCAGACTATTCTTCAGCCAGTACAAAGCACAAAAACCTTCTATGTGAATTCTATCTTTGTAATATGATGCTAGAAAAGAACACATGATTTATGATCAATTTTTATGTAGGAGAAATTCAGCTTAATGCATTTGTCTCTATTCTTCAAAATCATATTGCATGGAAGGAAAGGGATTCTAAGTTTCCATTGAAAGCTAGATCGAATGGTCTTTGCATGAGAGATCACTATGGTAAACCAACTACTTTCTTCATACATTTTAGAACCCATGCCTTTGATGAAAGATTCAAGACACATTATTTTTCTATCTTACAAAAAAGTATTGATGCCTTCACCTCCTATGAGGAGGAAAAGTTTGAAGACACTTATGAGGGATGCTTGAAAAGGTGGGAGCTTCTCATGGTTTATTTGAGAAGAAGGGAAGTAATATCCCCTACAAATTTGATATGGAGTCTAGAAAGAGTAAAAACTTTATGCATAATAATTCCTCAGATCAATGAAGCCCACAGAGAACATATGGATAGGAATGCGAACAAGGTCCCTTCTACTTCTCACCCCCATATCTCCTTGGAAAAATAGAGAACCTCAAGATCCTACTCAATTTGAGGAATGACAGAGGAAAGTAGAAGCAGGAGCAGGGTATAGTACCTCTGAATTAAAGCATTGGGATATTCAGTTCTAGCCATTTGACCTAAGCAATCAAATGGAATGCAGAATATATAACCCCAAATTTGAAGAGTAAAGTTTGTAAAGGGACTTACAAACAAGTAAGTATGGGGGAAATGATGAGGCCAAAATATGCCCGTTAAATGTACAATAAATGATCTCATCTTACTCTCCTTTTTATTAAATTTGACTGCATTTTGTGACTTTTGTTTGATCTGATATAAGTTAGGATGTAATTGTCCATCTTTTGTTGATTATGATTCTAACGTTTAAAAGCTCTGTAATTCCTAACAAAGTGTTTTGGAAATTCAGTTTTGTAATAAAGCAGGTCGCAATCAGGTAGAAAAACAAAGTATGAAGAGGTCAGCATGTTTTTGAAAGCATTTGTTTCAATACAGCTTAGTTCCAGAAATTCCAAGCTAGTTCCGGAACTCCATTACATAGTCACAAGATTTATCACCTAGTTCCTGAACTTTCGGACTTAGTTCCAAAATTTTCAGACTTAGACCCAGAATTCCTGTGTATAGCCCCGAAACTCTCATGGTTTTGATCTTGAACGATTTTCTATAGTTCTGGAACTTCCCTGAAGTTCCAGAACCGATGGGAGTTTTTCTATTCCAACAACATCTGGTGATTTAAAATCAATGACCCTTTCAATCAGGAATGGATTAGAATATTTCCATACTCGTAGATCCAGGGATAATTATCTTACAGCTGTACGTCCAGTCACATTTCCAATTCAACATCTATCATGGGCACGATTCAATTCCATCTGAATCGTGGGGGCATCTATGAATGTAAATGTATCTCTGGAGGAAGTATATATATATATATACATATATATACGACCTATAGATATATATAGAGAGGAATATAGATATAGAACAAGAGATAGATATAGATTGATATACACAGATCCAACACGTTTTTGTAATGCAGAACATTTTATCAATAAAATAGCCATTTCTGTTTTGAGAGAATTTTAAATTGTCAAATCTTGATTCAAGGAGGAGCAAGGGCCCACTCCCCCAAGAACCAGGATCTTCGTTATTGGTATTTATATTTTTAGAGCAAATAGTTTAGATCTGTTAATTTTGTATCGCTTTTAATTCTTCAAGTTAAAATCTGTTGTATACTCGTTCCTGTAGGTGTCTAGATTAGATTCTTATTTTGTTTCCATCATTTTCCAGCACTTTCAATAGTGTGTTTATTTCCAGCAATTCCTTTCTGCAAAGTGTGTTTACTTCCAAGGAAAAGTGTGTTTATTTCCAGCAATTCCTTTCTGCAAAGTGTGTTTACTTCCAAGGCAAAGTGTGTTTATTTCCAACAATTCATTTATGTAAAGTGTGTTTACTTCCAACAGGTTTTCATAGTTTGATTCCAATAAGGTTTTTAACCAAGAAGTCCTTAAGACATTGAAAAGATCCCCCAGAAAATACAAAATACCTACAATCAATTACTAGATCACTAAGATTCTTCTTGTTGCATATAGCTTTAGACACACCCCTGGTTTGAATATGACATCAACAAAGAGTTGATTAAATGAAGGGAATAATGACACCCATCATCAACTGCCAAATTAGTGGACTTATGATTGAGTGTTGTACTACATTTCAGACCAAATGTAGTTCTATGTGCGTGTATGTGGATAGTGAGATGCCCGCCCATAATGTAGTGAGTATACTATGTTTATATAGGGATCTCTTGTTCAAATTTTGACACTAATGAGCCTAAAATACCGACTACGACCTAGGGGAATACACGTGGTAACCATTAAGACCGACCTTGAACAAAGAAATTAAGACCACAAATTATGATGACACGGGTGCGTAAAATCACAAATTGGGGCGCCTTAGTGCAACCGTAGGCGCCCCAAAGTAGACCTAAATATGACAACTGAGCTAATTATGACACCTGAGATACCTTGAAAGATGCCCCAAATTACAGAGACAAATGATGACTGAAATGGAAAAATAACAATGACGCCTGAAAAACTGACAACAAGACTTAGGGATGGTTCATAAGTGAATAATTTTATTACACAAGATCCATATATAAAATAACATACCCGGTGGTATTAATGTAATAGTTAGTGTGTGATTTTGTGACTATATTTTCCCCCACTTTATGTTGGTGAGTGGAACGCTTGGTAACTTAAAGTAGATAGAGATGCGTACTTGAAAGAAAAATCGAAGAAGCCCAAGCCGTAGAAGAATGCGCAAATATGTAGTAGAAGCATGACGATAGAATTATAAAAGTGTGACAAACCATGGATCAACGAGTTGATCCATGTAATGTATCAAAAAGTGTAAAATGTCGTGATGAAATGTGAAAAATGAAAATGATGATTAGGGTATAGGATGATTTTGAACGCGGTTGAATAGGTGGGTTGGGAGTGATCAGTTCCTAACCCAAATGCTTGTATATGAATGGAATGATTGAAGGATTTGGCCATCGTGCCGCCATAGGAAAAGTGTAGGGAGAAAAGTGTGTTATTCTCCAAGCCACTGCAGACAGACTCAGATCAAAATGTTGATATTTTTAGATCCAAATGATTTTGATTAAATGGTTGATCCATATAGGAGTGATAAAGGGAAGGCACTCTTTCCCCCACTCCATGGGTGTCGCCACAATATAAGGCTTCTTAATTAGGTCATCTAGAAGTGCACACGATAGAGGATGAGATGGCTTCCAAGTTGGGTCATTTGAAAGAGGATGCGATAGAAATAGATAGCTTCTAAGCTAGGTCATTAAGAAGTGAACGCAAAATGACGGAGACAACTTCCAAGTTGAGTCATCTGGAAGCAAATGTAGAATGACTGAGATGGCTTCCAAGTTAGGTCATCTAGAAGCGAACGCGGAATATAGAATAAAATCCCAAGTTATGCCATCTGGGAAAGAAGTGGTAAATGTAACTCCTAAGTCAGGTCATATGGGAGATTGTTTATAGATTTGAATGATTTGATTTGAATGCGTTTATTTTGATTAGTTGATTGAGTGTTTTGGTTGGTTACTCATGGAGAGGTTTTTCACTAATTTCCCCTAGGTTAGGTCATTAGGGGAAATTTAATAGATTTTTTGATGAGATGTCACATAAAAGGATTTTTAGTCGCTTGTTGCCCCCAATTTAGGCCATTAGGGGGAATTAACAGGTTATAATGTGTGATCGTGTTTATAAAGTGTTCAATGATTGTTGCCCCCAAATTAGCTCATTAGGGGAGGTTGATGGTGAAATTTCACAGTATAAATTATAAGGTGTTGGATTCACGATATTGGAACACATGGTAATGTAAAGGGGATTATAAGGGGACCCCCAGTAATATGCCCCCCCTTTTGGCGAAAGAGGGAGTGATGCGAAGAACATACTCTAAGCCGAAAGTAATGACAAGAGGTTAAAACACAGATGCAGTGAATAGAAAAATGTGATGAAGATATATAATGTGTGTTAAGAATGTACTATATGGTGATAGGTAGAATTCTAAAAAATAATGCCACAAATAGGGTGTAGATCGGAGTAAAAATGATCAAGATGTAACTGAAACAATATAACGTGTATTAGTTGTGGTAATAAGTGTGAAATATGGACCATAGTAAAGGTGACATTTGAAATGTGCTTATAAATAGTAAAGTGAAAAGGTAACTTATCACTTCATTTGTCTTTTGCGCAAGTCTTAGAGTGTGTTTAGAGTGAGTAGATATGCCTCAAGCGAGACCATTACGCCCTAGCCGGTTTGAGTGAGTGATGACTACTATAGCGTCACATACTACGAAAAAGTTGGTAAGTGCATTATTTTTGGCAAAAATGTAGGGTGTACTAGGCAATTTAAGTGAATTTTTGAAAATTTGGGGTTTTTGAGTTTCTCAACATTTGGGACCCAGACAAGAGCGGTGAGGGCACTAGTGACCCTTGGGACCAGAGTGCCCAAAACCAAGCACTAGTGTCTTACTCTAGGGTTCCCCAGTCCTGTATCTAGGCACACTAGTCCATACAATTTTGTTTTCATGAATAATGCTAGAGAAGATGTTTGTAGTATATTAAAAGGTTGTTGTTGACTGTGTAAGGTGTTCTAATGCCGTGTTTGTCATCATTTAGTGTTGTGCAGAGGGATATCCACTCGAGGGAGTTCTGTGGTGGTCAGCACTTGAGTAAATTGTTGGGATTGGGATTTTCAGATGAGGAGTGGGATTTGTTGGACCATACTGGCCTGTGGCATATAACACATATGGGGGATGTGCCCCATAATATGTCTATGTTGATTCCATTGTGCGAGATATGGTGTTCAGATACGTGTAAATTTTGGTTGCCGATGGGGGAGATAACGGTGACACTGGAGGATGTGTATCACATAGTGAAATTTCTAGTGGTTGGAGAGAGAGTATGAGAGATGGTGGTAGTGGATATGGAGCACTAGATGCGCTTGACTAGATGATATTTTACAGGGGAACAGGTACTTGCTGAGGCCCATATTAGTTTGGATGTGATATTATAGTCAAGGGTTCCGTGACTGCATAAGTTCATCACAGAAGTGATAACATCGTGTGTAGCAGTTGAGGGAGGGGGTGTCAGTATCTTGTATAAGATGCACAACATATGTCAGTGTATAGAGGAGGATGGGACAAGATACACTTGGGCATGGTTTGTATTGGCCCATATGTATATGGAACTATATCGATTCACGTAGGATAACCATGGTATGGGTATAGGTGCCACCACACTGCTACATGTGTGGGCATATGAGCATATAATCATACTGATACCAATGTCAGGGCCACAAGGAGAGTAATCTCGGCTAGATATATTTGTGTGAGGTTTGGTGGATATCTGCGGCAGGAAGATGGACATAGATAGTTTTAGAGTGTTGATAGATAGGATGGGGCTAGAGTCTATGATATGGAGGCCCTATCATGATTATGGGGGATGGCCTGAGGATGCTACATAGTTGCAATGTATTCAGAGGACTATGTGGATGGAGGACCGATTTCCAAGAATGGCAGAGTTGTTTCAGGTAGAGAGGGTATCATGACAATTTGGTATGGCTCAGGTTGTACCCCTAGAGCCATACATATGGTTATGAGTAGTTAGGGCCCCTTGGAGGGTGGGTGCTAGTCCCATGCCCACGATAGAGCAGTTGATACCATAAGAGCCAGATGTAGTAGACCCAACGATACTAGTGGTAGATGGTGATAACGTGGATTGCACATAGGAATATCAAGCATGGTGGGTAGCGCATTGGTGGGTACTACTATATCTAGTATTTACGGGTGCATGGAGTTGACAACAGGAGGAGTGGGTGAAGGAGGTGTCCCTGACCCTGTGTCAACGACTATGGCAGATTGTAAGTATTTGTTTATGCCTATATTATAGTTAATGAATTTTCCATGTTGTGTTGTACAGATTTGACTAACAAGGGGTTGTATGTTGTGTATGCAAGGGATGTCTATTGGTCGTTAATAGTAGACACATCGATCCGCACATTGACGTGGAATGTGCCTAGCGACGTACTATGCGGAGGGATACTAAATTGTGTGGACAAAATTGTAGGTGAGCATGCCCATTTATTTGAGCCAGTAGCCATAAGAACAACGACATATATAATGTTGATTAGTGAGAGGGACGAGGCATGTGAGGAGACTTGACATGCCCGTGAGGAGATAGGTGGTGGTCCCTTGGCCTAAGATGTGTTTTGGAGATATGTAGATTTACAATGTCAGTTCTTAGAGAAAAACATGAAGATTGCCATGTTACGCAGACAGAGGGACATGTTTTGGGGCCACGAAATGCTAC
Source organism: Taxus chinensis (assembly GCA_019776745.2). NCBI lineage: Eukaryota > Viridiplantae > Streptophyta > Pinopsida > Cupressales > Taxaceae > Taxus > Taxus chinensis. Next base: position 377,908,344 of record CM034155.1, on the reverse strand, counting down.
ATCATGTTGGTGGTGAAGCATCGAGTTCTAGGGCTATCACAGTACATAAGAGAGATAATGATGATGAGGTTTGATAGTGACGATTGTATATGATGTAGGGGTTCCTTGGCCCCCAGTGATGAAACATATTTTTGGGATGATGATTGTATGGACAATATATGTATGGCCATCCAATTTTGATATATATATATGAGATCAAGGTTGATATGTGTTGTCTTTGTGATATAATGGACAACGTATGGTTTTATGGTTTTGTATTAGGCAGTTATATGTGGATTGTATGTGATGAATGATGATGTTAGTAATGGTAGATAAAATATGTATGGTGAATGATGTAGTAGATAACTAGGATAATAGATGAAATATGAGATGAGTAAAATGTGTAGCACGTAGATAGTGTAATGATGATAAATAGAATAAATGTGAAAATAGATGAATATGTGAAAATGTAGCGTAATATAAATAGTGCAAGGTGATGAGAATAGGAGGAGGGATTAATGATGCCCCCCTAACGTATGGATGAATGGGCTCATGTAGTAATACCCCTCAACAGTAAAGGATGAGTCATGTAAGTAAGAGTGCATCATTGGAAAATGATTGAGGTGCGCTAGATGAATGACGAACCACATGATGAAAGGTTCTTAAAACTAAACCCTCAAAATTCATGTAAGAACCGTAAGAACACAAGTGCGTCATCAGGGGGTAAGGTGATAATGATCACCTACCAATGACCAAGGCGATGGGTGGAGGTGGAAGCGTATGGAATGGATGGAGCATGAGTGTATGAACTGAAGTGCATGTCATATGGAGTGACCATGGGATATGTAGATACCGGTGGAAATGCATGAGATGGATAGTGCGAATGAGGTGGATGCAATGGATATGGAGGTGAAAGTAATGGAGCGTGGTGGATAGTGTGCATGCGATGGTGGTGAATGATAAACAGAAGTGAGTACCAGCTAGAGAGACTTGGGGGTGTATGCCCTATGTGTCCGTGGTGAGGAGATATGGTTGCTCATGAGATACAAAAGAAGACACCAGTGTCCTCTAATTGTTGTAACCCTCACTGAAAGCTAGACAATCATCTTACGATGGCCACTAATACGATGGTATTATAGTTAATACTGATGATGTTTTGTGTTTTAAATGGTGTGGAGGGTGGTGTTGTTGGACGGAAGCAAAATTAATTGGCTCATCAAGTAAATACGTAACACATCATGAGGTTGAGAATTAGGTCACAAAGAAAAAAAAAACCAAAAAAATAAATTCTCGCTCACGTACCAGAGTTGAGTAGTATATTAGTACTTGTCGCGGACCTAGAGAGGCATGTGTAGGAGGTGAGGAGGGGAATTAGGGTTTTTTTCCCTTGCACTTTTTGTGTTGAGATACATATTTTTGGGATGATGATTTGTATGGACAATTATATGTATGCCATCCAATTTTGATATATATATATGAGATCAAGGTTGGCTAGTGTTGCGTTGTGAATAATGGACAAAGTATGGTTTATGGTTTATGTACTTAGGCAGGTAGTTAGTTATATGTGGATTGTTGTGATGAAGATGAGTTAGTAATGGTTAGAATAAATATGTATGGTTGATGATGTAGTAGATAACTCGGATAATAGAGAAATATGAGAGAGTAAAACAGTAACCAATGTGGTAGAACGTAGATAGTTGTAATGATGATAATAAATAAATGTGAAAATAGATGAATATGTGAAAATGTGCGTAATTAAAATAGTGCAAGGGATGAGGAATAGGAGGAGGGATAATGATGCCCACTACGTATGGATGAATGGGCTCATGTCGTAATACCCCTCAACAGTAAAGGATGAGTCATGTAAGTAAGAGGCATCATGGAAAATGATTGAGGTGCGCAGATGGAATGACGAACCAAAGGATGAAAGGTTCTATAAAAACTAAACCCTCAAAATTCATGTACGAACCGTAAGCAACACAAGGCGTCATCAGGGGGTAAGGTGATAAGGATCACCTACTAAGGACCAAGACGATGAGTGGAGGTAGAAGTGTATGTAATGGATGGAGCATGAGTGTATGAACTGAAGTGCATGTCATCTGAGTGACCATGGTATGTAGATACCGGTGGAAATGCTATGAGATGGATAGTGCGAATGAGGGTGGAAGCAATGGCTATGGAGTGAAAGTAATGGACGGTGGTGGATAGTGTGCATGCGATGGTGGTGAATGATAAACAAAGTGAGTACTAGATAGAGAAGACTTAGGGGGTGTACGCCTATGTTGTCGTGGTGAAGGAGATAATGATTGCTCATGAGATACAAAAGATATGACACCAGTGTCCTCTAATTGTTGTAACCCTCTCACGTAAAGCTAGACCAATCATTGTCTACGATGGCCACTAATACGATGGTAATATAGTAATATTGATGATGTGGTGTTTTTAATGGTTGTGTATGGGAGGGTGGTGTTGGTGAGAAGGACAGCCAAATAATTGCTCATCAAGTAATATACGTAACACATCATGAGTTTTGCGAATTAAGTGATGAAAAAAAAAAGGATCCCCGTACCGAGGTGAGGTAGTAGTATTAGTAACTTGTCGCGGACCTAGAGAGGCATGTGTAGGAGGTGGAGGAGGGGAATGAGGTTGTTTCCTTTGCACTTTGGCTTGAGATACATGTTGCTTTTCGTTGTTGCTAGGAGGTGGAATAGGAGGGGTACATTTTGTTTATATTTTATCCAAGGTTGGGGGTTTCCAAGGATGGACAACTGAAGGTGCATGTGGAATAGCAGTGTATATAGGAGTTTGAGAAATGTAAGAAGGCTATGCTAGAGGAGAAGAAAGAAGGTTCCATTCTAAGTCAATAACCTTGTAACACAAAAGTATAAAAGACTCACAAGTACCATACTGTAAGCATTGTTTTAGAGGAGGAATAAGGCCACGAAAGAAGATGAACTACTTTTCTAGGTCATTAGGGCAAAAGATAAGTTGATGTATACACACGTTCAAGTGTAAGATGTAATCATGAATAGATTCAAAAGAGCCTTGATGCAAAGTAGGAATGTGATCATAGGTGGCCCGAGGAACATTATTGACAATGAACCTACGAAGGTAAGCATCCTCCATGTCATAGAAAGTGCTAATATAACCAATAGGAAGATGGGTGTACCATTGAAGTGCATCGTCAACTAGACTAAACCAGAAGGCCTTAAGCAAGAGTCTATTATTGGAATAAGAGGCCATAAGAGTGTGGTACTATGTAATATGACCATGAGGGTCACCTGTACCATCAAATCATGTGAATGCGGGCATGATGAAATCCTTAGGAAAGGCCGAGTTATGGATTTTTTTGGGAACTCGATTATCATGCAAGGAATTATTGTCGATAGACACATAGTAAGCCCTAATTTATAAGGTGAGGGAATGAACTTGAGACTGAAATTGGCCTATGGAATACATGAGCGATATAATTTCTTATGATGGGATAGAGGAAGATGGAAAAAATTTATTAAGGGGTTGACGCTTGCCATTGTGTGTGATCACGGGCATATCAAGAGGTGAGATAAGAGGCTCCGATGTAAGAGATACAAGAGGAGTGTGTGTCAAAGGACCTACATGAGATGATAAAGGGGAAGGTTCACCAATAGTATTAAAAGTAGGTGAAATTCTGAAGGAGGAATTAGCTATAGGTGGAGCGGAAGAAGGAAGTGTAGATAAAGTAGAAGCAGAATGAGAAGAAACCATAGAAGGCGAAGGCTCATGCATTATGGTAGAAGCAATCTCAGGACAAGAGGAAGATGGAAGAGGTGAAGCGCTCTTAGCAGTGGAGAAAGAAGGAGACTTTGTAGGAATGAGATATGGAGTAACACGGTTAATGTCAGTCGAAACAACACTATCAACATGATCATCAAGGTAAAAATAATGTGTGGATGAGCTAAAATGGGAGGTGGAAGAAACACAATGAGAAGCAGCAAGAGACATAGGAGTAGCTATAGGAGGTATACTAGAGTGTGAATCAATGCCTAATAAGTAATCAATAATAGAAGGATCTAAAACATCAGGTGGCATATCAAAAGAAGAACGTGAAGGATCATATACAACTGGATGGCATGGCGTGCAACAAGTGAAAGCAACAGGGTAATCGACAAGGCATATGCCTTTATGAGAATCAATAGGGTTTATAGGTACTAATGCAGCTTGTCCCCTAAGGAGTGCTTGTTGAGTGGCTTCATGTGATGTATCTAGGGGTTTTCTATATAAATTTGTAAGCTCAACTATGGTAGCCTTATCATAAATGGTATTAATACTAAAATGTGACATGATGAAAAAAGAAGAAATAAATGCTAAAGGAAAAAGAAAGGATCCAACACAAAGTATTCGAAATGTGGGGTTCACAAAAAATGATTAGCAAAAATAGGAGTTTTCTATACTATTTTATGAGTTAATATAAATAGAAACTGAATGCTATATTGAAATAGTGAAACTAAATATTTTACTTTAATATTTGAATATATATTGGAAAATGGGAAATGAGAGGAATATGCTACTAACCTCAAGTTGAATTACCTCGCAACATGTCAGACTGTAGTAGACTAGGAAACCTATGACTAAATGGCCTCGAGAAGGGCAGAAGCTGACTATTTGACTATACTTAGGTGCATGGGATGATACTAGGGCACCCCAGGGCACCCTGGTCTATAATACAGACATTGAAGATTGTAGGAAAGCTTAGGGCCTCAGTGTGATAGTGTCACAAGACCTTTGAAATACCTTCACTCTCGTTATACAAGTGTCGCACTATTGTCAACTGTGTTATTGTAGATGATGTATAAATATTTACTTGCAAAACCCTATCCAAAGCATCAATTCCTAAAAAAATAAAAATGCACATGAATAGGTTGGACATACCTCAGCCACCAAACCAGTGGACTTATGACTGAGTGTTGCACAACATTTTGGACCAAATGTAGTTCTATGTGCGTATGTGTGCAATTTTTTTCTTAGGATGCCCTAGCGCCAATGATGTGCTAATAAGGGACAATAACTAGATGTAAAATGCAAATGGTGTATGTAATGGAAAGAATACAACCCTTTTTCTCTATGCAGTGTGTGATGCAGATCTAGAAGATGCCCAAATGCAGTCCCTTCCTTAGTAGATAGCTGCCCTTGATAGTGAGATGTTTGTCAATAATGTAGTGAGTATGATATGTTTATATAGGGATCTCTTGTTCAAATTTTTACACTAATGACCCAAAACTGTCGACTACGACCTAGGGGAATAAACGGTGTAACCGTTAAGACCGAACTCGAACAAAGAAATTAAGACCACAAATTATGATGATATGGGCACCTAAAATCACAGACTGAGGTGCCCCAATACAACACCACGTGCCCTAGAGTAGAACTAAAGATGACAATTGAGCTAATTACAACACCTGAGACACCCTGAAAGATTCCTAAAACTGCATAGACAAATGACGATTGAACTAGACAAATAACAATGATGCTTGACAAACTGATAACAAGACTCAAGGATGGGTCATTAGTGAATAATTTTATTACACATGATCCATATATAAAATAACATACCCGACGATATTAATTTAATAGTAAGTGCATGAATTCATGAGTACATGCCCTAAACACATACTAGCATTCATATGATTCCTAATCAAGAAAACTAGTAATTGGCAACTGTCCTTGACATCTTTTTTGTATTTCTTATTTTCTATTTTTCTTTACGCACCCTAGAACCCAATCGGTTTTTTACTTATTTATCATTTATGGCTGCATACACTAGCACCCAGCTAGGACAAGAGCGTCTAGGTGCCCTTGTCCCCTCTGGGCACCCCTGACCCCTTTCTACCTTTCTCACTTCTTTTTAGGTCTCTTTTATCATTTGAGTACCTTTTTCACTTATGGGTTGGCCTTCCAGTTGTTAATTATGAAATTCAAACAAGGGAATCATATAAATACATAACTATGTGTTCAAAATAAAGGACTAAACACTAAACATTACTATCATCACCTAAGCTTGCATTCCAAAGGCACTAAAGCACTCCAAAGGCATTCATCTGGAATCCATTTAAGGGATAAGGGCTGCATACTTTTGCATACACTACATAGGAAGGGGAAATTTATTCTATTCCGTCCATACATATTATTACATTGCTACAACCCGCTATCAATATGCAACTTGGGTAAGTGCAGGAAGTTGTTGGACAAATATAGGGTCATCCGTGGACATCATATTGCAAATAACAACATAATATCAACTTGTAGGGATTATTAGCAATACATAAACTAAAAATTAGAAAAAATTATATTAATATGAATCGTAGCATCCGGAATATAGTTTCTAAAATACTATTTTTTGTAAAAAATGGACAATATTAGCTATATTAAACACTCAAAATTCAATGACTTGGTATTTTCTTTTAAAAACACCGATAAGATTATAGTCCGTTTGCCCACAATTTGGATGACCAAAACTTGATATATATATTTTTCCTTTGGTGAGAAGTTATATGCCACTATCTATCTTGGGATGGATTTTATTTTGTATTTTTTTGAGTAATATTTTATTTTTTATGATTTTTTCCGTGAAAGTGGTATGAAAACATAAAGAAAACAGAGCACTTTCCGTTTGCCCGCCATAACTCCATCAAAAAATATCGAAATAAAATAATTTTTTTTTTGAACATGTATATAATTTCACCACGGTTGGGATGGTATAAGTTTTATCACATTCTGATAAGTGAAACAAATTTTGCAGTCTTAAACATAGACATAAACATTCAGAGGAAAAAGTGTCTTAAAGACCTACTATTAGTAAAAAATTATAAAATGATATTTATCCTCTTCTATTCACTTTAAAATCAGTATTTCTACAAAGCTAATAGTCTCCCCTATGCAATGGTACCATTTTTATGACATATTTTTTACTTTTCGGCATGGTTCAAGTCCGCAGAAGACTAAATTTGATGTTTTGTTGTTTTTAATGTAAAATTCAGGATTTGATGTCCACTTAATTGTCCCCCAACTTGGTGCACTTACCCACTTACACAAGGGCATCCTAGGGCATCATTTCTACACATACTCACTAAAACTACATGGAGTTTGAGATGTAGTGTAGCACTCAGTTGTAAGTTCACTTCTGAGGTGACTGCCAGGGTTAGTCTGACTCCCCATATTGAATCTCTCTTTTTAGGTTTGATGAGGTTTGTGGGTTTTTGCAGGTGAACTTACATTTTGTATATTACAGGTACCTTTGGCATTCAAAGAGTGACATATAGGTGATCAATAAAGAATATTTGTGACACTTGTAGGACACATCAGAGATCAGATCTAGAGCTCTTGTGTAATCACCATCGCCGAAGAGAGATCATCAGTGCCCAGGTGACCCTGTTCTATCATGGGCACCCATGTCTAACCTTGTTCTTGTAGTCTAGAATTTATCCTGAGCATTTATGACATTATTCATGTTCAATAGTTTTCCCAGTCTAGAGCATTCCTAGATCAACCGAAAATTAGCTAAGTCATTATGTCTACATCTCTTGCTTAGGGTTTCATACTTAATTTCTTATTTACTTGCATTATGTTAGACTTAAGAGATGTTTATCATAGTTTACACCAGTTAATCTATAATTAGGGTTTAATAAAATTCTATTTTTATTAAATCAATTATAAACACTAAAATCTGGTAACTTATCATTATGCAATGCCAAGTTTGATATTTTAATCCTTGTTAAGACAAATTCTATGTTTGGAATCTAATCTTTTCATCTCTCTAATCATTCTACAATTTTATTATCTTTACATTACCCTTTGCTAAAAAATATGGGAATATTATTCACTCAAAGAGGCATAAAACATATTATATTCATTTTGTAACTTTTGGTCTAGGAGTGTCTCCCTCTTGTCCAAAACCATACAGAAGGATCATGATGTGGGATCCATTCTTGGCCAACCTATAATGACCTACCCCTTCTTAACCACCATCTCTACTTTTGATGCTAAGTCATTCTTTAGAAAATTTCATCTTCCTAAGGTCTGCCTTATCGTAATATCTCACCTATAAAAGACTATATAAGTAAGTCATTATCACATTCTAACACACTTGGCATTCTTATAATATCCTATTACAAACATAATTCCAAAAGTACTCAAAGGGTTCATAAATCTTCTCAAATCAGTTGTACATCATCTAAGATAGTTCACACTACAAATATGAAGCACTCAATTAGTCAATGAATCTAGCTTTACACACTTACAAGCATGTAAATACCATAGAGACATGCCCTAAGTAAGGACAAAGTCACTCCAAATATTGTATAAGGGTTTCAATCACCACAAGGGTTAGTTCACATAGTTGAGCCACTAAAAGTCACTAATACCACGTTGGGTAGATTCTATACTATGTTGTTAGCCTACTATCTTGGTTTCAAGAGATGTAAGGGAACCCCTAGGGGTTGGTTAAATTTGCACACTTGCATAACCACCTAGGTGAGCTATATGAGGCTTGATTATACATCGAGGACATGTAGTGCACCACTGGATTGGTTCAATAAATGAGATTTTGATTGCCAAGGGTGGTCCACCTCAAGAACACAACTATGTTTTTATCCTTTGTTTGTTAATATTATGATGAGGGGGTTTCTACATTGTTAGGGTTCTAACTGTGTTATAGATCAGGATAGACATCTCAACGGTTATGACAAATAAGAGAGACACATAGTGAACCTTAGTTCCAGACAAGTGAAACAATTAGAAAGTTGTGAGAATCACTATATGTTGGGCTAAGATTGTAAAATCGTTTCTTGCAGGACTATAAAATCTCTTCCTAGAATGAGATATCATGTATGAGTCATGACTATACAAAAGTTCTCAATCCCAATTCTTCTGTACAAAATATCGACTATAGTTTCTCCTATTCCACTTTCTTGGTATACTTCATATCATTTAGACTTCTTAAACAAGATAAATATTTCCCCTCTTGTACTTTGAGAAAGTACTTATTGTTTATCCATTGCTTAGTTTAGTACAAGTTGCGAATGCATTAGTAGGTATTGAATAATTGATGTTGGAAGTAATTAGATATATAATTCTCAAGTACAAACCCTGAAATCTTTTCATAGGATATGAATTAGAGTGTAACAAAATATAAAGAAGAGTATGGAAACTCCCTCATTTTGGTTATAAATTTCACCACCAAAAGTGTATATATTTCTTCAACACGTTGGGATGGTATCCGTTTTATCACATTCTGATAGTGAAACAAACTTTTGCAGGTCTTAAACATAGATAACACATTCAAGGAAAAAGTGTCTTAAAGACCTCCTATTAGTAAAAATTATAAACATATATTTATCCTCTTCTAATTCAACTTTAAAATCATATTCTCCCTCTTGTCCAAAACCATACAGAAGGATCATGATGTGGGATCCATTACACAAGGGCATCCTAGGGCATCATTTCTACACATACTCACTAAAACTACATGGAGTTTGAGATGTAGTGTAGCACTCAGTTGTAAGTTCACTCCTGAGGTGACTGCCAGGGTTAGTCTAACTCCCCATATTGAATCTCTCTTTTTAGGTTTGATGAGGTTTGTGGGTTTTTGCAGGTGAACTTACATTTTGTAGATTATAGGTACCTTTGGCATTCAAAGAGTGACATATAGGTGATCAATAAAGAATATTTGTGACACTTGTAGGACACATCAGAGATCTAGATCTAGAGCTCTTGTGTAATCACCATCGCCGAAGAGAGATCATCAGTGCCCAGGTGACCCTATTCTATCATGGGCACCCATGTCTAACCTTGTTCTTGTAGTCTAGAATTTATCCTGAGCATTTATGACATTATTCATGTTCAATAGTTTTCCCAGTCTAGAGCATTCCTAGATCAACCGAAAATTGGCTAAGTCATTATTTCTACATCTCTTGCTTAGGGTCTCATACTTAATTTCTTATTTACTTGCATCATATTAGACTTAAGATATGTCTTATCATAGTTTACACCAGTTAATCTATAATTAGGGTTTAATAAAATTCTATTTTTATTAAATCAATTATAAACACTAAAATCTGGTAACTTATCATTATGCAATGCCAAGTTTGATATTTTATCCTTGTTAAGACAAATTCTATGTTTGGAATCTAATCTTTTCATCTCTCTAATCATTGCTACAATTTTATTATCTTTACATTACCCTTTGCTAAAAACTATGGGAATATTATTCATTCAAAGAGGCATAAAACATATTATATTCATTTTGTAACTTTTGGTCTAGGAGTTTCTCCCTCTTGTCCAAAACCATACAGAAGGATCATGATGTGGGATCCGTTCTTGGCCAACCTATAATGACCTACCCCTTCTTAACCACCATCTCTACTTTTGATGCTAAGTCATTCTTTAGGAAATTTCATCTTCCTAAGGTCTGCCTTATCGTAATATCTCACCTATAAAAGACTATAAAAGTAAGTCATTATCACATTCTAACGCACTTGGCATTCTTATAAATATCCTATTACAAACATAATTCCAAAGTACTCAAAGGGTTCATAAATTTTCTCAAATCAGTTGTACATCATCTAAGATAGTTCACACTACAAATATGAAGCACTCAATTAGTCAAGGAATCTAGCTTTACACACCTACAAGCATGTAAATACCATAGAGACATACCCTAAGTAAGGACAAAGTCACTCCAAATATTGTATAAGGGTTTCAATCACCACAAGGGTTAGTTCACATAGTTGAGCCACTAAAAATCACTAATACCACATTGGGTAGATTCTATACTATGTTGTTAGCCTACTATCTTGGTTTCAAGAGATGTAAGGGAACCCCTAGGGGTTGGTTAAATTTGCACACTTGCATAACCACCTAGGTGAGCTATATGAGGCTTGATTATACATTGAGGACATGTAGTGCACCACTGGATTGGTTCAATAAATGAGATTTTGATTGCCAAGGGTGGTCCACCTCAAGAACACAACTATGTTTTTATCCTTTTGTTTGTTAATATTATGATGAGGGGTTCTACATTTGTTAGGGTTTCTACTTTGTTACAGATCATTATAGATCATCTCAAGGTTATGCAAATAAGAGAGACACATAGTGAACATTAGTTCCAGACAAGTGAAACAATTAGAAAGTTGCTGAGATCCACTATCTGTTGGTCTAAGATTGTAAAATCCTTTTCTTGGACTATAAAATCTCTTCCTAGAATGTATATATCATGTATGGTCATGAATATACAAGTTCTTCAATCCCAAATTCTTCTGTACAAAATATAGACTTCTAGTTTCTCCTATTCCACTTTCTTGGTATACTCATATCATTATAGAATCTTCTTAAACAAGATAAATTTATTTCCCCTCTTGTACTTTGAGAAAGTTACTTATTGTTTATCAATTGCTTAGTTTAGTACAAGTTGGAATGCATTATTATGGTCATGCATAATTGATGTTGGAATTTAATTAGATCATAATAATCTACATGTTACAAACCCTTACATCCTTTTCATTAGGATATGTAATTAGAGTGTAACAAAATATAAAGAGTATGGAAACAACCTCATTTTGGTTATAAATTTCACCACAAAAGTTTTAAAATATATTCATTGCACTAAAGGTTCCGCCATCCACAAACACCATTCAAACATTAATATCATTAGCTATTAAGTTATAACTAGTAGATGTGTTTAAAGTGAAACAAAAATAAATTTAATAAGATTTAAAGTTTCATCAAAATTATTATACTTGACAAAATCAACAAAATGAGTACTTGTTAAAATAATAGATGCATCTTTTCATGTGAATGGTTTGAACTTCTTGGCTAAAAGTAGGGAAGTCTGTGGTGTTGATAATTAGCGACAATAGGACATTGAATTCATGTATCTTTTATAAGTCAAAAATTCTTTTAATGAGATTTCTTGGAATAAGATTCTTTGGCTCCTCACTTTACGATGAACTATTGGTTATATTCTTCAACCTCTTGAGTATCATACTGATGACTTGGTGAATACAAACCTTTCATGATTCCCTTGAGATCTACCACCCTATACTTTCATTTTTCACTAGTGATTAATTAAGGTAGGTTGATATGGATCAAAAGGTACTATTATGGTTAGTTACATAACATTCTAATATTAGGGTAAAATAAACCCTATGCTAACTATAAACATCTAAATATGACTATGTAGTTTTAAGACTAATATTACACTTCTTATCCTCTTTTCCATCACTTGGTTATATAATTAACGTCTTTCTTGCTAATTAGCTAACATTTCCCTCCATCCGTTGGTGTGAGTCATTTTCCACATCATCAGGTGAGTCATCTCACTTAGGTGAGATCATAGGTCTTCATGTCATTTAGGGGTCATTATGATATTCCCTTATGCGTCAGTGTGTCATATGCATCATGGGATTTACTTTCCTATTCTGGGAATGTAACTCCCCCTCTCCACTCAAGCTATTATGATTGCAGCACTGGGGGTCACTCAACACCCTTTATATGTACACCCCTTCATATCTATGAGACAGAGTGAGATTTTTTTTCCTTAATGGGGTTCTGCTTATTTTTCGATCTTTACATGCACATTCGGTTGATGCTCGCTCCTCTCGAGTCTCGTCACGCCGTTGTTCGCACATCCGTAGATATTCACATCATTCCTTATGATCCTCACGCTTCATGTTTTCACACCCTCTTACATGGTATCAGAGTACACATTTCAGATCCGTGCAATACCTTGTGTTTCATGGTTTTCCAGATTTTAGTTTGTGATATACATATCTCTTGTAGCATTCATTGTAATGGCTATTCCGACCATGCTCTACTTACACTGATTCAAGCTTCATACCTTCTTCATGTGTTCATGGCTTCGAGTTTCTAGTTTTTTGGGTTACCGGTCTTGCATGTGTGTTTTTGAGGTGTTTTGCAGGTTCTGGTTGCTATTTTGAAGTTACAGTGTATTTTAGTTGAGGTTCAAAGTGTTAGTTACGGAGGTTATTTTTTGGCTCAGATCGGCCCTAGCTCGCTGAGCTATAAATTGAGCTAGTTGTCTCCTAGTTCGTCTGGTTGCTCATCGAGCTCCTCTGTTCAAATCAACATGCATGCATGTTTTTTTTCCTCGGTCTTTGACTCACATTGTTTGGATGGGTGTAAGAGGTGTCTTTGAATGCTCATTTGTCTTAGCACTTCGTGTTTCCTTGTGATCTACTCTCTCGGGTAGTACTCTGCATCTATTTTTTGCATTGGCAACTGTTTCAACTCATTGATTTCGACCCAACTTAGACCGGCTTGGCATGCTTCCCATGCACATCTCCATGCATTACATGTGTCTTCCACTTGCTCCAATTGGCTCAACCATTGTAACTCAGCCCCCCCCTCAGTGCCTTGCCACTCAGAAGCACTCCCACTGGTGACCTCCATGTTCCTTCAACCGACAACTCGCCATACCACTTGGTCTTCTCACCGGTCCCCCATGAAATCTAAGCCCCGAGGTGCTCCCACGAGCCCACTTTCACCCAATGAGTCACCCATTAAGCCACCTCTCTCATAAGCTCGCTGAGTTGTTTTGTGGATCCCCCCTTCACTAGCTCGCCCAACTGCCTCCAAGTTGGCCAGTTCTCTTCACCCTCTTACTTCTGGACACCTCTTTGACACCCAGTTTAGAAATTTTCAAAATTTCCCCAACCTTTACACATTTTACTGCATTGTATGCCACTATAAAAGGGAAAATCAAATAAAAATTCATTTTTAATATGGGGGATTTTATAGGGTTATTGAGCTTTCCGGGCTGATTTTCTGTGGCTCTTCATTATAGTGCTCTCCTTTGCCTGTGGCTAGTGGATGCATCCTCTATAGCATTGTGGCAAGAGAGCCTTCTATTTTGTACCATAAGACACCTTTTCTCTCACACAGAGAAGTGTTTTATACCTTGTCTCTTACGCTCTTTTATGCTCGATTACATGTGTTCCTCTGCTTCCGACTAGGGCTTCTTTGTGGCCTCCACTATTACATGACTTGTCACCTACTACAAGGTGAGTAGTCAACTATTCAACATTACATGAACGTACCCTATTGTATTCATGCACTATCTTATAAAGTGCCACAGATAGGGGGTTATCATTGGTTTTCCTGGATGTCATATTGCTTGCATACACATTATCGGTTGAGTTTGACATCTTGCATTCTTACATCCTTCTTCTTGCTCATCTTACATGTATTACTTTTGTTTCCACGTCATGGAAGATACTATTTCTAGACTTGAGCTTCACAGGATCACGTTACAACCTCCACCACTTCTTCTTGGGAGAGAGAACTATTCAACATTGTGTGCTTCTATGGAACACTACTTCTCCTACGAGGGTCTTACACACTTCTTGATTGGGCCAGTTCCTGCACCCACTAATTCTAGTCATCTTGAGGACTTTCTTGACACTCGTGACCATGTCATTGGTCACCTAATGTTGTCTATCTCTAGACCTCTCCACATTCATGTGGTAGACTCAGATCCTCCCCACTGCATTTGGAGCATCTTTCAGTCCCTCTTTGGAGACCCTTCACATACTCCCACCATTATTGCTGTTGTTGAGCCAATTGTCTCCTCTTATTTTTTATGTGATGGAAGTTCTGCTGACACATACTCACTTGTTTCTTCTTCTGATGATGAGGATTGTGTACCCAGTTTTGATGCCGAGAGTACCACTAAGGACTTCTCTCCTCCTTCTCTCACTATTCCAGAGTGTGTTGACACCCCTCTAATCTCATTAGACATTGAGTAGTCTCCTTATTATCTTCATACATTCATTGTACCTGCTTCCTTTCCACTTCTAGTGTGCAAGGCCCCTTTCAATCCTCTTCCTTCATACACAAATGACTTGTACATATCTGACATCACTCTTATGTTTGTTGAGCCCCCTCATTAGGACAAGTATCTACTCGACCCTGTCGTATTTTCATAGAGTCCACATGTGATGCACTATAGGTTCATCATCCTTCTGCTGGTGTTTTGGAAGAGTTCATCATCTCCATTTTTAGGAGTGCCCCTTCTGGGACCCTTATCACTTCCACTTTTTTGGAGTCCTTCATTGATCCACCCTTGCTTGTGGATCCCTTTTCTATTGTAGGGGTTGTTTTGTTTCGTTCACATCACTTGGACATCCTATCTGTGGGTGTTCCTTCTTCTCACATTGATAGTTATGCACTTATGGCATTACCTTTAGTTCCTTGGCACCTTCTTGCTAGACCTATGTCACACTTTCATGAACTAGTAATCCGAAGGAAATTTTGGGACATTATGAATTTAACTAAATCTCCTTAAACTATGAATAATTGGTAGAGTGTTTTTAGAGCTTTCCGACGATAGGTGGAATGTAGAAAACGGAGCTCATATGCTCAAGATATGGTCAGTAAAAGTCCAGGTTTGAAAACTGGTCAACAAGGGTCAATAGGCAAGTTACACGTTGACATATGACATTTGGAAAAGGTGGAAGGTTGAAAGATCATGTTTTAATCACCTTCGGTATTTGATAAAACAAAAAAATGGTGGGCCCTACTATTTTCTGGCCGAGGACCCTCAACTAGGTTCAACACACTCTTTTATAGGAGGGGTGCATTTGTCACTTATTTTATATTACCATTATTGAATTGTTGATGTTATATGCCATATTGCAATGGAGAGTTGATTTGTGAATTACAGGGTTGCAATCGAGCTCAAGTGAGCTATTTAGATAGCTCGGTGGGGTGATGAACTCCCCACAAAGTCGAGTTGGTTATTTTATTTCCACATTGTTTGAGTTTATTCCCTTATGGATCAAGATAACCTATAGCTTGGTGCTTACTCAACACAGTTTCCACCTCATAGCTCGGCATGCACAACCCATAGCTCGGGATGGTTCATAGTTATCTCTGCATCACACAAATCAGTCCACGGCTCAAACAATGGTTTAAACATTCCACGACTTGGTGAGAATACAAACAATCATCTCACCATGTTACATGGCTTAAACAAATGTACATAGGCCAGTCAACAACCAACACCCCGACACATGACTCAGTGATAGCTCGACCCATATACATGGCACCACATCGATGCATAACCAACATTTAAATGGAGAGAAAAATGCTAAGTGTTTTCCAAGCCATGATACGATGTTCGACCGAGCCTATCAAAAAGGATTTTGCATTTTCTAAACCCACACACCTGGGAAATTTAAATAGTTCTCCCACTGAACTAGAGGAGGCTACACGGGGATTAGGGGTGGCACATGTAAATAAAAATTTCACCCCCTACCAGTAAATTGAAGTCCACGTGGATCATGGGTGGCGGTTATAAGGTGGAAGCCACGTATGGTGGCATTGGTTAAAAAAAAGCATTAAAAAATGTGAAGGTATTGATTTATATGCCTTAGTGCATAATCCACGAGAGATTGTGGATTAAAACGGTGGATTCGGTGAGATTCGAACCCCCACCACCTGTGTAGAAATAAACATACCCTACTAACACACCAAAGAGCTTGACATGGTTATAAAAGGAGCTTGTTTTAATTGAATGGAGAAGATGCCTTTGCAGAGCCACAAGGCTTAAGGAGCATTTTACTTTCAACCCCAATTTTTGAGGACCTAGATGTAGAATTTGGCCATGGTGTAAAAATGAAACTTGCTTAGAATTCCGCAAAGATTCAAAATATGTAATTTGTTTTCATGTAATGCTTATAAATCTCCATGTGTATGTGATTTTTTGACATATTTGTAGGGAGATTGCATTACAAAGACACTGTAGGGGCCAATGATTGAATTCAAAACATTTTCTAAAAAATTATAGAGTTCCACGAGGTCTGGTATCAACCCATTTGCAGGTTTTTTGATCTATTTTTCATTATTGAAGGGTTATTTTAATTCATTAGACATTAAATAGATCGATTCTCTTTCGAGAATCCAAAGACGTAAGCTTGTATGCCGAACTCTGTTATTAATTTTTGGTGTCATATTTAATCCCTGATTACATTCTAATTTCTGATTTTATATTCGCATTTTAAATAAGTAATTTAATCATAATTTACTTCTTAAAATCAGTGACAACATCTAAGGAAAATTGATAAATTTTTAATATTCAAGTGAACATTATTATAGTATAATTATTTTTTTGCTATTTTTGGATCAGTTTGGTATCAAAGTTGGTTTTTTGATTGCTCCAGTTGCACGTAGATACCAGTTTGTGATTTTCTAATCCCATAAAAACAAGCTATTTGGCTTGATCTTATTACTCAGTAGTTTTACAATATTTTGGAAGGTAGTTAGTTTACAGGTAACTATGGGGAAATCATTGAAGAGGAAAAAGCTGGAAGAGCTTGAGAGAATCAACAAACAAATCTAGGAGGAAAATGCATTCCTGATATGCAAGATCTATTCCCTCAAAGATCAAGTTGACGAGTTGAGAAAGGAGATAGAATCAAAGGATGATCTCTTGATTAGTTTTTAGTGTGGTGACTAGAAGAAGGAATTGCCTTCTCCTTTATATGCAGAGACCATGAAAGAGTGCACTGTAAGTTTTTCACCACAGGAATATTATTCTTCCTCCCATTCAGTTTTAGATTCATGTAATGATGCTTTTGGTGGTTTATAAAAGCACACTAGAGGCATTGGATCCAAATTATTATATCAGATGGGTTTTTGTTGAAGAGGTCTTGGTAAAGATAGTTAAGGCATTATTGAGCCAATGCAAGTTGAGGATCATCCTCGTTATGCAGGTTTGGGTTTTTTTAGTGCACGTAAGGATATTGGAGAATGCTCCAAGTATGCCAATGGAATACAAGATTCCAAAGGACAAGTGAATACCCCACTAGTCTTACAGACAGATTCAGTGCATGAATCAGGTGCTTCGTCATTCCAGGAAGGAGTTGGTAGGAGAAGATGACATAAAGCTATTGCGATTCCACCTCTACTTTCTTACCATAAGCACCATGAATGTTGTAAAACTTCTAATCCACTTTTTCAGTTAAATAAGTATGGCTATGATTTTTAGAAATTGTGGAATGCTTTTCCCTCTAATTTTTATGGATTGCATAGCCATTATGTGGCCAGTTTTTGGAAGAGAAGGAAATTGATGAAGAAGTTGATGTCATTCATTAAGAACATGGTAAATGGAAAAGACCAATCTCGTCATTCAAAAGTGAGAAATGGCAGTGGTGTTTCCTCATCCTAGAAGAAGGGCAAGAGGAAATTTTGCACTCATTATCAATGAGTGGACAATTTTTGGAAACTTCATCCATCACACCATCAAAAGAATGGTAAAGTTAAGATGGAATACAAGCCTGTTGCAAAGGTACGGGAAGTTCGTAATCCACCACCAATTGAAAATTCAACCCCGGATCAGGTAATAATTTTAGATGAAAGTTGTTGAGTAGATAGAATGATTCTATAAGGAAAAGAAACACAAAATATGCGTGTGTGGGAACAAGGCACATTTGGAGGCGTGGAAAGATAGGGAAGGAAACACATGCTAGAATAGTTTGGCTCAGACCTTAGCTATTTTTATGGATAAGGGCTATTTTTGTAGATAGCGTGCAGAGCACACATGGAGATGAAGACTTGCACTACACGCAATGGTATTTTGGAAATGAGCGGTTGATAAGCACCATGCATAGTTCAAGTTAATAATAGCATTTCTTCTTCAAGTTAACTATAGGACATCTATTATTAGCACACTTGCATGTATGCATACTATTATAAAGGCACATGGCTATTATCAACATGTGACCTATTTTGAGAAGTTCATTGACGGTGAAGAGAAAGTCCCAATAACAGAACCAATGATGCAGCTT
Organism: Taxus chinensis; assembly: GCA_019776745.2. Taxonomy (NCBI): domain Eukaryota; kingdom Viridiplantae; phylum Streptophyta; class Pinopsida; order Cupressales; family Taxaceae; genus Taxus; species Taxus chinensis. The sequence continues at coordinate 377,889,529 of CM034155.1, read as the reverse complement.
AGAATCTACTGTGAATAACCAAGGCACCTGGCACGCTGACATATCACTCAACCTGAACCTCGGGATGAAGAAGAAGGGGTGAAATAAGCAGAAGAAAATGTGCAAGAGAAACCCATCATTCCTGTTTCAACTTAGGAAGGTGAATGACCAACTCCAGACCTTAGTGCCCAGGTTCTTAAGGGGCCAAGAACAAAAAAAGAAAGAACAAGTGAAGAATATGGTGTCCCTAGTATGGGCTATGCTGAGGACACAAGAAAAATCCCCTACACCTGGTTTCAGAGCATTGTGGGCCTTAAGGAGTTATATGGGTGGGAGTTAATGGATCCAGATATGGCCACTATGCATACAAGGAAGCAACTATCCTAGTCCATGCAGACTCATATGGACGAACCAGATTTTGACGTGAGCGAGGAGTCCTATGTCTTACGAAGAGTGAAGAAGGCATCCCAGAGCAGGCATATGACAGTAAAACCCACTCTAATGTCTTATGAGCAGGTCAGTAATGCCTTGGTCAAGGTATTTGTTGAGGTGGCATGGAGAAATGTTGACGAGGTCACCACCATTCAAGCAATGATGGAAGATAACAAATATAAAACTGCAGAGATAACACATTTAAAAGAAGAGAAGGAACGAGAACGAACAAAGATTGAGGCTTTTTTTAGCATGGCGAAGGAAATTGGTGATTACATCCTTAAGGAAAGGCCTCATCTAGAGCCTAAGGTACCTGAATTTTTTTTTTCTGCTGTATTATGTGCACACTTTGGTTGATTTGGTGTTAGAAGACGGGCCAATTCGAATGCCTGCACCAAAAGATGCTGAATAATAAGCAGAAAGAGAAAGGGCCTATATGATTAGAAAAATTTCAACTTAAAAGGCATTGCTCCAAAATTTGAAGGATGAGCTAAAGAAAGCAGATCAAGCTCTCAATTTGTGTGCGGCACCAGAAGTGGTAATAAGAACAAAAAATCTTGTAGAAGATAATAAAGTTCTGACAACGATGAAAGATGAGACATTAGGGTACGTAGAAAGATTGACACTGGTGAAACAAAAATGTGAGGCCCTCGCAGTAGCCCAAGATCCACACAAAGAGAGGATTGATGAGATTGGGAATCTCATAGTGTTAAAGAAGGATCTCCTGGAAGGAATGATGTCAAGTATGGCCAATGTTGTCTGGGTACTAGAGAATGAGAAGGAAAAGATCACTTCGGACAAACTAGATGTCATAGCCATAGACATTCCAGAGAAGACAAGGACCGTACTAAGTGAATGAAAGACATTGGAGGCTGAAGTTAAAACTGAATATCCAGAGTTGATCCTCTTAGTTGAAGAAGATGGTGTTGCAAAGTAAAGATTCATTCTTTTGTATAGTGGTTCTTTAATTATTTCAATTCTTATTCTTTATTACTGGGAACATTAGAAAGAATTACCATTATTGGGATGACAATGTACTTTAGAGTGGGGTAATGTTGAGAAGAAAAAATGTTGCGCTAAGGAAAAGACAAAATATGCATGTGCAGGAACAAGGAACATTTGGAGGTGCGGAAAGATAGGGAAGGAAACACACGCCAAAACAGTTTGGCTCAAGACTTAGCCATTTTTATGGATAAGGGCTATTTTTGGAGATATCATGCGGAACTGTCATCACCAATCTGGCACTATGATAATTCTTCACCGGAAACTCCTCGTGCTATGATTATTTACTAATGCACAACCTTTAGTTTGGTGGATGTAATCTGGAAACACAACAATAAACATAACACAAGAATACCATAGACTATGATAAAAAGGAATGATGATAAATCGGAAATATCAGAGTAAATTATAATATTAGCATGAAATTGTTACAATCTCACCCATGAGGTACTTCAAGTGTTATTGACTTCACTTGTGTTCCACCAATACTATGGGAGAAACTTCACAATTACACCTCTTAATGGCTTCTTCAACACACCTTTAAACTGATGGCTTCCTTTACACACTTACTCATACAATATTTCTCACTACTTCCTTCTATGCTAAATGAGGGGGGTGGCCTCTTTATTTATAGACTTCTAGGCTTATCCATCTTATCTCTAAGATAGGATAAGAAATCCACTCTGACGAATCATATTCCATACCTTAACTCTTATATGTACATGTAAGCTTATCTTTTAAGATAAGATAAACCTTATCATTTCACATGGGTTCCACATTTTTAGACTTTTTACAAATAAAATATAAAAAATATTTATGACCTCACTCCTTGTCCTTATTACCAATATAATATTTCTAATTCCTAATCATGTAGACCCTACTTCTCTACTTACCCCAACTTTGACATTTTAACATTACTGGACCACTTACGACAACTATTTACTTTTTACCACAACATTCCTATTGTACTTTTGACTATTGCCGTACTATACATTATTGGCGGTGTCGTACTGGCAGCGCCGTTATCTTCTATCGGACGCTACTACTAATTATACTTAACAACATCCTATTCCTAATACATACATTAATGAAATAGAAATTATGGAGGAAAATTTTAGTGTCGACAGAACACACATGGAGATGAAGACTTGCGCTACACGCAATGGTATTTTGGGAATGAACGGCTAAAAAATGCCATGCATAGTTCGAGTTAATAATAGGATTTATTCTTCGAGTTAACTGTAGGACATCTATTAGTAGTACACTTGTATATATGCATGCTATTGTAAAGGTGCATGGCTATTATCAGCATGCGACCTATTTTGAGAAGTGCATGGATGGTGAAGGGAAATTCCCCACCTCTATAAATATGTATTGAAATGTGTAGTTTAAAGAGAGACTAGAGATACTGAAGGATTGTAGAGTTATGCTGCTAGATCTGATACATGCATGACTCATGGTGATACTCTATAATGTAAGAAGCTTATGTGTTTTACAGTGTTTAATGCAATAGATAATATTGGCTGGATAATGATGTTAAACATAACTTAAATTGGTTCTTATATGGTTAATCTTATTATAGTTATTGTCTAGTTCATGATTCTCTAAGATCTAGATCTGAATTATGCACTGTGGAATGTTTATGTTTAGTTATGGATATGAATATGTTTTATCATCATCACACTAACATCCTACACAAAAAATTCTAAAGAGGAGCCTAGTACCTTTGTGCGCTTTGGGTGAGTGCTCAGCTCAGGATGAGTGATGTGTCAACGCTCATGGGTTATTCACAGTAGATTCTAGGCTACATCAAAAGTCTATCAGCATGGGTTGGTAAATAATTTTTTGAATTTATTTTGCATAGCTCTTGATTGTTTCTAACATGAAATATTTGTTTGGAGATATTATTTTGTGAGAAAAATTGAGAGACACGTTTACCATGCTCAATGTGTTTTCTTACTTGGGAAAATTTTATTAATACTCCAATCATATCTCCTTAATTACCTTTTGAGTACCTAATACAACTTGGATACATGATTTGAATCATATTTATAAGCTTAGAGATTTGTCAGCATTTTGTGTGGATAGTGAGCTCACTGTTTTCAACTCAGATAGTCATTCTGTGTAGAGGCATTACATTAGTGCAACAGAGTGGTAGCTGATCACCGTTGGCATTTGACACCATGTCGTATAGTCACTCTGTGTAGAGGCAACATGTTCGTGAAATAGAGTGGTACCTAATGGTCATCATCAACAAGAGGCTTCACATTGTGTAAAGGCAATAACCATGCAACAGGGTTGAAGTTTCCATTATTGAGCTCGTGGGAGATCAGCTTGGATTGTCATTTTGTGTAGAGGTTGAGGCAGTGCAACAAAATAGTAGTTGATCATCATGGACGTGACATCTTCCAAAGTGTAAGACCCTTAGAGGGAAGATGTGGTGATGTCTAAATATTGCTGAAGTGTAAGAACTCTTGAAGGGAAAATGTAGCAGTACATGTTTTTGGGTGTTGTCGAAGTGTAAGACCCCTAGAGGGCAGATGTGGAAATATCTACTTCCATGCAGATTATATGTTGCTAAATTGTAAGACCCCTAAAGGGCAGATGTAGCAGTATATTCTTCCTATGTTTCTGAAGAGTAAGACCTTATCAGGAAAATATGGTAGTGCAAGCGTCAAGAATTATCAAAGTGTAAGACCCCTAGAGGGAAAATGTGGCAATCAAGACAGTGGAAGAAGCATGGTGGTACCATAACCCATAGAGCCCGGATTAGACCAAGTTTTTGAAGTGAGACGAATATAGTAAAACAAACTAGAGAGCCCACTGCAGTAGTACTTTCGATGTGGCAACAAAGTATTCAGATCCATGACAGGGTGAAAAAAATTCCAGTAAGCTTTTAGTGGAACAAAAGCCTTTCCCATTGGGGAGGTGTGATCCAGAGGACATTTTGGGATGTTAGGGATTTCCCTAAATCTCCCTAAACTATAACCAAGTGGTAGAGTGTTTCAAGAGATTTTCGATGATAGATGGAACACGGAAAACAGAGCTCATACACTCAAGATATGGTCAACCAAATTTCAGGTTTGAAAACTGGTCAACAAGGGTCAACAAGTGAGTTATGCGTTGACACATGGCATTTGGAAAAATGTGGAATGTTGAAATTTCATGTTTTGATCACCTCCTGTCTTCAACAAACAAAAAAAATGGTGGGCATACAAACAAGTTCGACACACTCTTTTATAAGAGGGGTTCCTTTGACACCTATTTTATATTGGCATTATCGAATTTTTGATATTATATGCCATATTGCATTAGAGAGTTGATTTGTACATTGCATGGTTTCAATCGAGCTCAGGTGAGCTATTTTGATAGCTCAATGGGGTGATCAACTCCCCATCGAGTCGAGTTGGTCATTATATTTCCACATAGTTTGAATTTATTCCCTTATGGATCAGGATATCCTATAGCTCGGTGCTAACTCAGCATGGTTTCCACCACATAGCTCGACGTGCACAACCCATAGCTCCGGATGGTTTGCAGTTATCTTGGCACCACACAACTCAGTCCATGTCTTGACCGGCAGTTTAAACATTCCATGACTCGGTGAGCATACAAAAATTTAGCTCAGCATGTTACATGGCTTAAAAAATTTCACAAAGGCCGGTCAACAACCAACACCTTGACACACGACTCGGTGATAGCTCGGCCCATATACCTAATGCCAAAATGATGCACAACCAACATTTCAATGGAGGGAAAAATGCCAAGTGTGTCCCAAGCCATGATACGATTGTCGACTGAGCCTATCAAAAAGGCATTTGCATTTTCTAAACCCACACATGTGGGACATTTAAATAGTTCTCCCGCCAAACTAGAGGAGTCTACATGGGGATTAGGGGTGGCACATGCAAACACAAATTTCTCCCCTACCAGAAAATGGAAGTCCATGTGGACCATGGGCGGCGGTTATAAGATGGAAGCCATGTATGGTGGCATTGGTTAAAACAAAGCATTAAAAAATGTGAAGGTATTGATTTATATGCCTTAGTGCATAATCCACGAGAGATTGTAGATTAAAACGATAGATTCGGTGAGATTCGAACCCCCACCACATGTGTAGAAATAAACATACCCTGCCAACACACCAAAGAACTTGACATGGTTATAAATGGAGCTCGTTTTAATTGAATGGAGAAGATGCATGTGCAGAGCCACAAGGCTTAAGGAGCATTTTACTTTCAACCCCAATTTTGGAGGACCTAGATGTAGAATTTGGCCATGGTGTAAAAATGAAACTTACTTAGAATTCCGCAAGGATTCAAAATATATAGTTTTTTTTCATGTAATGCTTATAAATCTCCATCAGTATGTGATTTTTTGACATAGTTGCAGGGATATTACATTACAAAGACATTGTAGGGGTCAAAGATTGACTTCGGAACATTTTCTGACAAATTGTAGAGTTCCATGAGGTCTCGTATCTACCCATTTATAGGTTTTGTGATCTATTTTTCATTATTGAAGGGTTATTGTACTTTATTAGATGTTAAATAGATCGATTCTCTTTCGAGAATCTGGAGACGTAGGATTGTATGCCAAAATTTGTTATTAATTTTTGGTGTCGTATTTAATCCCTGATTGCATTCTGATTTCTAGTTTTATTTCCACATTTTAAATCAGTAATTTAATCATAATTTACTTCTTAAAATCAATGATGACATCTTAGGAAAATTGATAAAATTTTAATACCTGAGTGAACATTTTTATAGGAGAATTATTTTTCTACTATGTTTTTAGATCAACTCGACTCAAAATTTCTTCGTGTTGTTGCCTTTAGTTTCCTTCGCAAAGTTGGCAGAATTCCAATACTCCATTTATATCCTTCTTAAGGGTAGGCACACAGTTCAGTGTGGGTGGATCTTCTTCAGTCCAAAGGTAGAGGACCACGTCACCAAAATTTTTCTGGGAGATCTCCTAGAGTGTCAGAGTTCATATCCGTCCATGACATCTTCTGTGTTCCTCTCGTTTACCTCTTTTTCTCTCTTCTTCATCTTTTTGAGAGATTTCCCCTTTCTACATGGGTACCTTATCAGGTTTGTCTATGGCCAGGACCCATCTTTGGCATCTTTCTTAGATTAGAGAGTGTGTTTTTCTTGTGGTGGATATTTTTCCCACAGGGTTTTACTTCACTGCTTGAGTTCTTTGTTGTGCATGGGTACCTCATCAAGCTTTTGTGTTGGGACCCATTTCTCTTTTCTAAATTTCCACCTCATTCTGAGTTACGATGAAAGGGGTTGTTGGTGTGAATCATTTTTGCATCATCATGCCTGTCATCTCACGTAGGTGAGATCATAGGTTTGCATGTCATTTAGGGATTATTTACGCGTCAGTCAGTGCATCATATGTGTCATGGAAATTAATTTCTTATTCTGGGAATGTAACTCCTATTGATTTGTGGAGCTTAATTACGTCATATTAGCATGCAATATTAAAGTTGTAGGAAAACACAGTAACCAAAATCGGTTATGGAGGGACTGACATAGGTCACCTATTACCGGCATCGATCAGGCAAGGAGGAACTGACATCAGTTAGGGCTAATCAGCGTCAGTTACCTATGTGTGGGTGTTTTAAATAACTCATGGGAATTAGATCTAATTTTAGCATTAAAGTAGATATATTGATTGTAATTGCATGTTTAAGTGCCCTAAGTTTGTATGTGCCTATGTAAGCATGAAAGTTAGGGTTTAGAAGTAAGAATTGTAGAAGTTGACGATTACTGTGAGAATAATTATGAGAGAGAGAATTAAGCTTGAGAGAAATAAAGTACGGTACATCTCAGAGGTGTGGAAGATTGTAGATCTTCAATTGTATATATTCACAAAGCTTTGGATAATAGATTAGCTTGTTTCTTGGTGGATGTAGCTCACACTGGGTGAGCCACGTTAAATATGGTGTTGATTTATATTTATTTTTTTGTATATTTCTTCTCGTCAAATATCTGTGTTTATTACATGCATGCTTAGATATGATATATTATCTATACAACCTTGTGCTAACCCCAACAACTGGTATTAGAGCTTTGTTTGAGGGTTTTGTGTGTTGAGAGATTTACTCATAGAGGGTTTTCTGATTGAGTGGGAGCTACAACAATGGCAGAAGAAAAAAATACAAGGTAGAGAAGTTTGACGACCCGAATTATAAATTATGGAAGATTATCTGTATCAAAGAGATTTGTACTTACCGTTGGATGAAAAGTCTAGACCTATGAAGATGACTGATGAAGAATGGAAGATTCTTGACAGAAAGGATTTGAGATCTATAAGATTGAGCCTGGTAGCATCAGTGGCTTCTAATATTACATAAGTGAAATTTATGGTAGAGTTAATGAAATATCTTGCTAATTTATATGAAAAACCTAGTGCTTCAAATAAATTTTATTTGACGAAGAAACTATTTAGTTCTAACATGCATGAAGGTGGATCTGCATCTAGTCATTTGAATGATTTCCGATCTATTGTAAATCAATTAAAATTAGCTGATATTCCATTTGATGATGAAGTGAAAGCACTTTTATTCTCATGTTCTTTGCCTGATAGTTGGGATAACTTGGTAATGGCTGTTAGTAATACAACATTTGCTAATAATATTTTGAAGTTTGATGATGTGGTTAGTATAATTTTGAATGAAGAAATTCATAGGAAAAGTACAGAGGAATCATCATCTGGGAATGCTTTGAATGTAGAAAGCAGAGGTAGGCAGAAGGAGAGATCCACAAGTAAGAATAATGGGAAACCAAAGTCAAGGGATGGTAGATCTAAATCCAGAGGTAAGGGAATTACCTGTTGGAAATGTGGAAAGAAAGGACATACAAAGAAAGATTGTTGGTCAAAGGATAAAGAGAAGTAACATCTAGACAAAGGTAAAGAGTCAAATAAAGATGCAAATATTGCAGCAGAGGTAATGCAAGATGCTCTTATTCTTTTTTTGGACAATAGAATAAAATCATGGGTTTTAGATTCAAGAGCTTCTTTCCATGCAACCCCTAATAAGGGCTATTTCAGAAATTATGTCCAGGGTAATTTTGGGCATGTTTATTTGGGTGATGATGAACCTTGTAGTATTATTGGTAAAAGGGAAGTTCATCTAAAATCGTAGAATGGAAATACATGGGCATTGAAAGATGTGAGGCATGTGCCAAGCCTCAAGAGGAATCTTATTTCTGCAGGGAAACTAGGTGAAGCTGGTTGCATGATTACACTCACAACAGACTCTTGGAAAGTCACCAAGGGTGATTTTTTTATGGCAAGAGATAAGAAGGTAGGAATGTTATATTTATCTACCTGTGTTATTGATTCTTTTTCTGTGTTATCTAATTTAGACTCAGATGCATGCATGTGGAATAATCGGTTCAGCCATATGAATCAAAAGGGAATGCAAATCTTAAAGGCTAAGGCTAAGTTATCATATTTGAAAGATTTAGATCTTGATTTCTGTGAGCATTGTATATTTGGAAAGCAAAAGAAACTGAGATTTCTCAAAGTTGGGCAACTAATAAAGAACAAAAATTGGAGCTTGTACATTCAAATGTGTAAGGACCATCTAAGGTAGTTTCTCATAGAGGATCCCAATATTATGTTACTTTCATTGATGATGCTACAAGAAATTTATGGGTTTATTGTATTAAACATAAATATGATGTTTTTGAGACTTTTAAAAGATGGAAAGCCCTTGTTGAGAATGAATCAAATTCAAAGTTAAAGTGCCTTAGATCTGATAATGGTGGTGAATAATATAACAAAACTTTCAACGATTATTGTTCAATGAATAGAATACATAGAGAAAGGATGGTTCCAAGAACACCATAAGAGAATGGTGTTGTAGAAAGAATGGACAGGAAAATCATGGAACGTGATAGAAATATGAGGATACATTCTGGATTTCCCTTGTAATTTTGGGTTTAGATTCAAGAGCTTCTTTCCATGCAACCCCTAATAAGGGCTATTTCAGAAATTATGTCCAGGGTAATTTTGGGCATGTTTATTTGGGTGATGATGAACCTTGTAGTATTATTGGTAAAAGGGAAGTTCATCTAAAATCGTAGAATGGAAATACATGGGTATTGAAAGATTTGAGGCATGTGCCAAGCCTCAAGAGGAATCTTATTTCTGCAGGGAAACTAGGTGAAGCTGGTTGCATGATTACACTCACAACAGACTCTTGGAAAGTCACCAAGGGTGATTTTTTTATGGCAAGAGATAAGAAGGTAGGAATGTTATATTTATCTACCTGTGTTATTGATTCTTTTTCTGTGTTATCTAATTTAGACTCAGATGCATGCATGTGGAATAATCGGTTCAGCCATATGAATCAAAAGGGAATGCAAATCTTAAAGGCTAAGGCTAAGTTATCATATTTGAAAGATTTAGATCTTGATTTCTGTGAGCATTGTATATTTGGAAAGCAAAAGAAACTGAGATTTCTCAAAGTTGGGCAACTAATAAAGAACAAAAATTGGAGCTTGTACATTCAAATGTGTAAGGACCATCTAAGGTAGTTTCTCATAGAGGATCCCAATATTATGTTACTTTCATTGATGATGCTACAAGAAATTTATGGGTTTATTGTATTAAACATAAATATGATGTTTTTGAGACTTTTAAAAGATGGAAAGCCCTTGTTGAGAATGAATCAAATTCAAAGTTAAAGTGCCTTAGATCTGATAATGGTGGTGAATAATATAACAAAACTTTCAACGATTATTGTTCAATGAATAGAATACATAGAGAAAGGATGGTTCCAAGAACACCATAAGAGAATGGTGTTGTAGAAAGAATGGATAGGAAAATCATGGAACGTGATAGAAATATGAGGATACATTCTGGATTTCCCTTGTAATTTTGGGTTTAGATTCAAGAGCTTCTTTCCATGCAACCCCTAATAAGGGCTATTTCAGAAATTATGTCCAGGGTAATTTTGGGCATGTTTATTTGGGTGATGATGAACCTTGTAGTATTATTGGTAAAAGGGAAGTTCATCTAAAATCGTAGAATGGAAATACATGGGTATTGAAAGATTTGAGGCATGTGCCAAGCCTCAAGAGGAATCTTATTTCTGCAGGGAAACTAGGTGAAGCTGGTTGCATGATTACACTCACAACAGACTCTTGGAAAGTCACCAAGGGTGATTTTTTTATGGCAAGAGATAAGAAGGTAGGAATGTTATATTTATCTACCTGTGTTATTGATTCTTTTTCTGTGTTATCTAATTTAGACTCAGATGCATGCATGTGGAATAATCGGTTCAGCCATATGAATCAAAAGGGAATGCAAATCTTAAAGGCTAAGGCTAAGTTATCATATTTGAAAGATTTAGATCTTGATTTCTGTGAGCATTGTATATTTGGAAAGCAAAAGAAACTGAGATTTCTCAAAGTTGGGCAACTAATAAAGAACAAAAATTGGAGCTTGTACATTCAAATGTGTAAGGACCATCTAAGGTAGTTTCTCATAGAGGATCCCAATATTATGTTACTTTCATTGATGATGCTACAAGAAATTTATGGGTTTATTGTATTAAACATAAATATGATGTTTTTGAGACTTTTAAAAGATGGAAAGCCCTTGTTGAGAATGAATCAAATTCAAAGTTAAAGTGCCTTAGATCTGATAATGGTGGTGAATAATATAACAAAACTTTCAACGATTATTGTTCAATGAATAGAATACATAGAGAAAGGATGGTTCCAAGAACACCATAAGAGAATGGTGTTGTAGAAAGAATGGACAGGAAAATCATGGAACGTGATAGAAATATGAGGATACATTCTGGATTTCCCTTGTAATTTTGGGCATAAGCAATTGATATAATGGTTTATTTGATTAATCGCGGGCCTTCAAGTTCACTATATGGAGGAATACCAGAGGAAGCTAGGATTGAAAAATAGGTAGATCTTTCTTTTCTTAAATTTTTTGGTTCAGAAGCTTTTGTGCATATTGATAAGGAAAATAGAAAAAAATTGGATGCAAAATCCAAGAGATGCACTTTCATTGGTTATGGATCTGGTGGTTTCGGATTCCGTTTTTAGGATTTAGAGAATTCTAAAATTATTAGAAGTCGTGATATTGAATGGAATGAAAAGAGAATGTATAGGGATCAAATTTTGGTACCCAAGGATGAACCGGTTGAGAAATTTGTGAATGAAAATGAACTCTCATATTTAAAAGTAATATCGATATGGTTACACAGTAACCGGTGTCAGTTGACCCCTAACCAAGATCAGTTAGGTGAACCAGTATTAGTTACAAAAGAGCCAAACTGGCATCGGTTAGCAAAACTGACGTCGGTTATAGGATACCAACGTTAGTCACTGAATTTTTTTGATACAAATGTCAAGTAGGTCAAGAATGAGCCTCCAGTATCTCAAACTTATGTGAGAAGGTCTCAAAGGGTAAGTAAACCTCAAGAAATATTTATACCTTCTCTATCTTATTTATTATTGACTGATAATGGTGAAACAATGTTTTTTTGAAGAAGCAATGCAAGATAAGACTCACATGAAGTGGGAGCATGGCATGGATGAGGAGATGGACTCTTGGAACATAACCAGACTTGGGATTTAGTTAAGTTTCCAGCAAGAAAGAGGACATTGTAGAACAAATGGGTTTACATGATCAAGGAAGAAGAGGGTGGACATAAAAGGTACAAGGCAAGGCTTGTAGTAAAGGGATTTGTAAAAAAGTAGGTATTGAATTTGGTGAAATATTTTCTCCTGTTGTAAAGATGACTTCTATTCGTACAGTATTGAGTTTAGTTGCAGTAGAGGATTTACATTTATAGAAATTAGATGTGAAGACGACTTTCCTTTATGGTGATATGGATGAAGAGAATTATATGCAACAGCCGCTTGGGTATGAATTCAAGGGTAAAGAGAAATTAGTGTGCAGGTTAAAAAAGAGCCTATATGGGCTCAAGAATGCTCTAAGGAAATGGTACATGAGGTTTGATAGTTTCATGCATGAGCATGGTTATTTGAGATGTGAATCTGACCATTGTGTTTATTTCAAGAAGTTGGAAAATGGGAGCTATATTATTTTATTACTGTATATGGATGATATGCTTATTGTAGGATCTAACATGCAGGAAATTTGTGAGCTTAAGGGAAATCTAGCTCACACATTTGCTATGAAGGATTTAGGATTTGCAAAAATAATCCTTGGCATGCAAATATGCAGAGACAAGAAGAATAAGAAATTGTATTTGTCTCAGGAGGCTTATATCAATAAGGTGTTAGAAAGGTTTAACATGCAAAATTCAAAACCTGTAAGTAAACCTATGGATGGGCACTTCAATCTGGGAAAAGATCATTGTCCTTCATCACATGAGAAGGTTAAATATATGACACGAGTACCATATGCTTCAACAGTTGGGAGTCTCACGTATGTTATGGTTTTTACTAGACCAGACATTGTACAAGCAGTGGGAGTTGTGAGTGGATTTATGGCTAATCTAGGTAAAGAATATTGGAAAGCAGTCTAATGGATACTTAGGTATTTGAGAGGGACATCTAGCATGTAGTTATGATATGGAGGTTTGATTATTTATTTATGTGGCTATATTGATTCAGATATGGCTGGAGATATGGATGGTAGAAGGAACACTACTGGATATATTTTCACAGTAGGTGGGACGGAAGTTAGCTGGATTTCAAAATTGCAGAAGGTTGTGGCTTTTTCTACTACAGAGGCACAATATGTTACAACTAAAGAGGCTAGCAAAGATATGATATGGATGAGTAGGTTCATGGAAGACTTGAGAAAGGAGCAAGATGATTGAAAATTGTTCAGTGACAGTCAGAGTGTAATTAATTTGGCAAAAAACTCAACGTTTAATTCTAGAATGAAACACATTCAGTTGAGTTATCACTCCATACAGAAGGTATTGGAGGATAGGAAACTGAAACTGGAGAAGATTCATACGAGTGAAAACCCTGTGGATATGCTAAAGAAGCCATTAGAAAAAGAGAAATTGGAGCTACACTCCACTTCTGTTGGTCTTCGAGTTTGAGACTTGAAAAGGAAGAAATAAAGCTAAGGAAAGGATCCAAGAATGACGTTGTACATGTATAGTGTAGTAATTTATCGCCAAGTGGGATATTGTTGAGCTGTGGAGTTCAATTACTTCAGATTAACATGTAATATTAAACTTGCAGGAAAACAAAGTAACCGAAATTGGTTATGGAGGGACCGACATCGGTCACCTATGACCAGCATGGGTCAGGAAAGGAGGAACCGACATTGGTTAGGGCTAAATTATCCCAAATAGCAGAAGCAAAATCACTTTTGATTTTTGGATATACTAGAGGAAGTGAAGAAGTATGTAGGGTAGTATAAGCCTTTAAAGAAAGTATAAAATGAAGATGGTATCCCAAGCCTAGCTTGTTATAAGATTGAGTGGGGAGAGCCCATGGTTTTGTGATTCCTTGACCCCAAGGGCATAAACCAGTACCAGAGAAACCATATCAGAGTAAATACTTATATCCAAGATCATATTTGGAGAAACCTTGACTAAATGTAGTAGAGATAGGAGTGTTTTCGAAATGCTCAATATAATTACAATATGGGAAAGATGATGGATTTGTTGGAACATTGTATAAAAGAGTGGAAGGAATCACATGCATGGCATGGATCCAAGGCCGTCTAATAGTAATATTATAATTTAGATTATTGGGAATTACATGGCATTGAAAGGGTAGCATACATGGCACGACAGTAGTAGGGAGGATGATATTACCTAAGACATGCTTGAAGATATTGTCAAATCCATGAATAGAAATAGATGATGGAGTCAAAGAGATCTCAGAAAGACCCAATTGGTGGAGGAATGCAATATTACAAATATTAATCCATGATCCATTATCAACTAAGGCACGATTAATCCCAACATTATTTATATAAACCTAAATATAGAGGGGAGGTATGGTATAACATGGCTTGAGAAGGAAACTCATATAATGTAAAAGTAATGTGATTTTCATTGAGAGATAAATCCAAAGTAAACTTATGATAGACATATTGTGGCAAAGTGTGAGGATCAATATAGGTATTAACTAGATAAGACATGAGTTTATTTATATAATCAGGATGAGCCTGCAGAAAGGCATGGATGGAGACATCCATAATGAGAGGATCCTAAGGAAATGAGTGAAATAATAATACAAGGAATCAAGAGTGTTCGAATGAGATGGGTTCACCAAATGATTTAATAAATGTAGAATTTAAGATAAACCCTAATTGCAGAGTCATAACATAATAATAAGTAATGAAGTGCAAATATGGCACAAGTAATAAGCTAGATTAATATGAAACCCTAGGTTCAAGAGATGGAATAGATGACTTTGTTTATTATGTGATTAATCCTGAATTATGTCATATTGGAAAACTTCTTAAAAAGAGGAGGAATATATCATAACCGCACTCAGAAAATTACAGGACTTTCGGATCTACATGGACTGGGGTGCCTAGATTGGGTTAGGGGTAACTAGGTGCTAGAATCTGCTCCTCAACACATGTGACTACGAAAATGGTTGGAATATGAATTCTCTTGTGTTTCACAGTGTTTGTTGACCTTCACTTTTGACCACTTGTATGTTGCACTATGCTCACAAAATTCACATGTAACCTGTAAAATAAATGACCTCCTGTAAAACCCCAAAACACATCAAATCTTTAAAAAAGATGCAAATTGGGAGTCAGACTGACCCCGACAGTCACTTGATAAAGTTATCTCACGATTGAGTGTTGCAATACATCTCAGACTCTATGTAGTTTTGTGTGCATGTGTGTATAATCGTGCCCTAGGAAGATCTTGTGCGAGATGCACTGAGTAGCCAACAATAGATAGATCTGTAGCAATGTAAATAGATGTGTGGATGTCAAAAAAAACTTCCACTCCTATGAAGTATATGCAGAAAAATGCAGTCCCTTTTCCTTTGAATGATAGCTAGATAGATGCTTTGATTCTCTTAGAATACCTTTGAATGCAACCTTAGGTGGTGATAGTAGATGCTTAGATCTTGGTCCCTTATTATGATCACATATCTTTGTGATTATATGATTCCCTTGTTTGAATTTCATAATTGACAGCTAAAAATCCTATCCATAAGAAAACAAGATGCCCAAAAGAGGTGAGTAAGATACAAAGAATTCAGTGACACTTAGAGGGGACAAGGGAGCTTGGGTACTGGTGTCTAGAGTCAAGAACGATAAAGCAATGAAGATCAGACCAGGCTATGGGGTATGTAAGACTAAAGAGGAAACCAGAAAGACAAAAAAGAGGCCAAAGGTAGATGTCAATTATTAATTTTCTCACTTAGGAATCATATGACTAGTGGTATGTGATAAGTACCTAGAAATGTACCCAAGTGTGTGATTTCGTGTCTCTAGGTCTCTAGTAATAATTAAATCATTTACTTATAAGCAAACAATTAAAATCTTAAACCTTGATCATTTATCTTGATGTATAAATTAGGTTCGTTGTTGTTCCTACTCAAACCATTTGGAATCAAACTCAAGAATCAATCTTGTTGTACCATGCTCTAGGTGCTTGCTTGAGTCCATAGAGTGATTTTCTCAACCTGTATACTTTTCCTTCATGACCTTCAATCTCATAAATTTCTAGCTGATTCACATAAACTTTATCTTCAGTAAATCCATTCAAGAATGTTGATTTTATATCCATTTGATATATAGGACATTTGTTTATAGCTGTTATTGCTTAAATTATTTTTTCTATGTCAAAATGTGCTTCAGGTGCGAATGTTTCATTGTAATGAACTCCATATTACTGTGTAAAATATGTTGCAATCAGTCTTACGTTATGTTTTTGTACTTTTCCATCAACACTATACTTGGTCTTGTATAACTACTTCACTCCTATCACATCCTTTCCTTTTGGAAGATCTACTAATTTCCATTTCTGATGCTTCTCTATGGTGTTTATCTCATCATCTATATCTTGAGCCCAAACTTCATTATTTATAGCCTCTTCAAAGAATACTAGATCTACATCTTTAGAAAACAACGCAAAATTTGAAAAAAGAGGTAGTTGCATCAACATTATAAATCTCACCAAGACTCTTTGTTTTTCACTGCAAAGGGCTATTTGATGATTGATTGTTTATTACTAAAAGAGTTGATTTTGGTGTTCTTTGTGGTTTTTCTTGCATGGTCGAAGATGAATGAAATCTTGGATACCTCCTAGATGTAGATGGAGGTGTAGCTTGTGCTACAACTTGAGATGCATGTCCAATATTTGAAAAAGATATAATACCTTGTTGTTCTATAGTTTTTTCCTCCACATCATCATAAGGAATAGTTTTTGCTATGCTAACTGTTCTGTCTATAATTTCATCCCATGCCTCATTTTCAACATCTCTATTGATCACAATCTTTCTAGTGACTGAATTAAAAAACTTGTAGGATTTTGTATTATCTGAATAACCAATAAAAATATAGTTTTCTCCATTGTTGTCTAACTTATTTCTTAGCTCATTAGGAACATGTGTATATGCCACACAACCGAAGATTCTAAAAGAAGAAACATTGAGTTTTCTGCGAGTCCAAACTTTTAACGAACCATGTTTTAAACAATCTTTGTTGAACACCTATTTAAAATGTAAACAATAGTTGCTACTGCTTTTTTCCAATACTCATTTGGTAGATACTTGTCCTTCATCATATTTTGGCGATATCCATTATGGTTTTATTATTTCTCTCTTCCACACTATTATGTTGTGGTGTATACTTGGTATTAAACTACTTGTGGATACCATACTATTTTTAAAATTTAGAAATGCATTTGAAACATACTCGTCTCCTATGTCCGTCCTTAGAACTTTGATGCAATATCCACTTTTCTTCTCCACTAAGGCTTTAAACTGTTGTAATATATTAAAAGTATTTCATTTGTGATTCAAAAAATACACCCATGTATTCCTTGTATAGTCATCGATGAACGTCATAAAATATGAACAACCTCGAATAGAAGATGTTTGCATAGGTACACATAAATCTGAATGAACAATTTCAAGTAGTACACTTACTCTAGATATGTTTAGGGAAACTAGTAGTGGTCAATATAAATGATAAGTGCCAAGGGGCATCTCAAAAAATAGAAAAGAGAACAACAAAAAAGAAAAAGTAATATTTTTTAAAAATAAAAATATATATTTATAAACTATGTTATTTATATATACACTTTTTCTTTTGTAAGTATAATGACATCTCAAAAAATAATGAGGAAAAAATTCAATTTATTTCGATTCCCAAAAATCAGTACAATAATTATGGCTATAATATGTCAGGATCTGAAATGTCTTCTTTGCAACATAAACTAGCCAACAAGTGGGTCGCTCCACCTTGTACAATTAACAAAACACTGCTGCAATTATATTCTTCAAACCCTTACTGCAAATTACTCTTTATACAATTGCTGAAATAACAAAGATCTGTGTAAGCTCAATGGAAACCCTTGAGTAGAGAATCCTCACAAACTAGAGGAAGGGTTTTCATCCTGTCATACTAGGGTGGTCTTAGAGGGTTTTCGTCCTCTAGAGTGAAATCTCTAAGGGTATACTTCAATCCTTAGAAGGTATTGAAGATGTAAGCTAAAATGCTCCACATACAAAGGGCTGAATTTAGAGGATAAAATCAAGTGATCCTCTCCTAAGCAAGTCGATTTGCTTATATAGAGATTTTATAATTTGCCCAACTAACCTCCTTCATCAATCCAATCAGCTTGAATAATGATTAAATCAACTATGCATTCATACTTAATAATTTTCCCACATTAAATGCTATTTCCCAACAACTTTCATTCCCTTTTACATGTCAAGTAGACATTTTTCTAGGGGAAAATACATTTGTCCCTATGAGCTTTTACATTTACCTTCAACTCATTTTATTATTGCCCCTAAGGCAATATTGCACTTCTAAATAAAGACAATTTATACTAAGTGCTTATAAATCATGTATTTGTCTTTTCTATATTTTATTTTCAATGCCCTTATTAAGTTCATGTAAATTATTATAAGTGCTTTTTATAATATTTTCTGATTATTTTTTTAAGCACTTTATACTAAAGTAATAGAACTTAAGTCACCCTTATATTTTTCCTTTGGCTGTCGGGTTGACAAAATAGGCCAAAGGTCTTCGATTGGGAAGGGGATATTACAGTTCTCCCTTCCTAAAATTGCTTGCCCTCAAGCAATTATGATCTTGTTTTGTCCAAGTGTCATGCACAAGAGACAAAACATGCTGAAATGTTCCACAAGCTTGGCTCTTGTACCTGTCAAATGAAACAAATATTGCCACAAAATATAGCTCTCATGATGCTCATGAGTATGGACCAATGGTTCAACATACTCCATAATGTAAACATTGTCCTTTAATTTGTCATGCTTCTCTCGAGGGAAAAAAATCTGAATGTGCAGCAACAAATAAGAGTTATTATCCTCCACTTCATTCCTTGGAGTATTCTCATTCATTGTCTTCAGAATGACTTGACTTCGCTGCACCAAATTCTACGTATCCCTGTTTATAAAGGGTTGAATGTCATCATGATAATATTGTTGCAACAACAAAGATGATGTACCTCTTACCACACAATTTACATCCCGTGAAGTCTGTTCCTCTTGGATTGAGTCTTCCACACTCCAATGCCTACCAAAAGCTGATGTAGATCCTGAAAAATCAGAAAGTGACATGGAGTTCCAAGTGGGACAGTTATGGACCCCTGACAAATCAATGAATATGAAGTCACCAACTCAATCAGACTCCATGATACCACTACACATGGGATTTCAGCTGACCCGTAGATAGTTTTGCATCTGCACAGAAAAACCAAAAGGTGTCAAAGCAACCTCATCTTGACATGTCACCAAAATTCAAATCTAATTATAATACAGTACAAGTGCAACTCCATGATACTTGGAGCCTCGTTGCAATGGTAATATGTGCGCATTGGGCATCATTCCATGCAGGGTTCCGTGTTGTCCCAACAATCATTCGCTAGTTTGCAGATTATACCCTTCTTATCATGCTAAACAATTATCAAAATCTCGCCTAGATACATAATAGCTATCCAAGTCCACTCTCACAAGAAACTGCATTCAAATAAGGTTGCACGCCATACACACCCACTGGCCAAACAAACACCTGTACTTCTGTG
Organism: Taxus chinensis; assembly: GCA_019776745.2. Classification (NCBI taxonomy): domain Eukaryota; kingdom Viridiplantae; phylum Streptophyta; class Pinopsida; order Cupressales; family Taxaceae; genus Taxus; species Taxus chinensis. The sequence goes on along the minus strand of CM034155.1, from coordinate 377,869,890 downwards.
CATTATATGTACCATACACAAAATATAAAATTTATATAATCAAGAAATTTGAAGAAGGGTTTAAACACGTCTCATGCACTCATGTTCGAAATTAAACAAACAAGTTCATTCAATACATTAATGCTTGCACCCCTTAATCAAAATGAGGCCTCTAAGGTCTACACTTTGTTGTCGCCAAGCATATCATTACAATAAATTATATTAAACTTCCATATGATTGCAAATCTGTTGAGGACTTAATTTGCAATAAACATAACTCTCTCTAAGTAGGCTGTATTCAATATTTCAAAAGGAATCATGAGATAAACTGAATTTCTTCGTAGTTAAAATGATTAAAGAATTATCTTTAGAAAACAGAGTGTATGAAATGACCTATAATCTCTTTGGCATAGAAGCATTCACCTGGTATTATTCTCTGGCAAAACAAGAACATCTTTGTCCTTCAGGGCTTCACAAAGCTCCTCAACACCAAGGGCTGAATCTGCAGTAATATCGATAAAGACCTGCTTGTTGAAACCAAATACTAGATTTACATTAAAATAGTTGTGCAAAACCCTGTAGCCTATGCCATGGCTTAACAGTAATTTCTAGAACATAATTAGAAAAGCATCAAAAATTCAAGTACATTAGTTACATCAGAAATAACGATACTTACAATATTTGTTTCAACAGCATCCATCTTCACATGGAGCCCGCCAATTGCATTTAAACCTTCTGCAAAGAGGACAAGCAAGCAAGTTTATAAAGTTTTTCTTGAATAGTATATAATTACAAATTAAGAGAGAAAAATAAATGTTAATTCTTTTACTTCCAATGATACACATATAACTGCCATCATCTTCATCACAGCTCTCTGCTTCCTAAAAAAGTGGCGAAGAAAAAATGTACAACTCAACAACCTAATGCTAATGAAGGACAAAAGATGAAAGAAATTAACGAATTTGAAAGGTCCATCAGGAAATTGAAATGCTTTAGGTTCCCTATCAGAATCGGTATTGTAGTGCGTTTGTTATGAAAATAGGTACTTCTTCTAAAATGTTACAGTAACAAAAAATGTAACATAAACTAACTCTGATTTTGAAGAAAATTTTCAGAAGTGTACAGAACCTGCACACTCAAAGTGATGGAATGGACCTGCAATTTGTGAATATGAAGGAAACATCTTATACAAAAGAGATTTTTTGTTGGTGGGAAAATATGATATTAATACAGAAGATTAGAGAAAAGTGAAAACCAATATTTATATGGAATGAAACCCTATCTTGGATATAAAGTCACAGTTATAGGGGTAGTTTTGACATTATTGATCTAAGCTGATTGTGATTAAGCCAATCACAAATAATTCTCCAAAAGAATTAGCATTCTCTATATGACCAAGCCCAGGATGTCCTTCAAGAGCTATATAACATCTATATCAATTGCCTACTAGTTGCTTTGATTATCGTCCTACTTTGTCCTTACACAAATTACCTTTTTTAAAAGGGTAAAAATATATAATAAACAGAAAGGAGGATTCGAACGAAAGGAGCATCATAGAGACGTGCACAAGAGCCAAAAATAGTTACAAAGAGAAAATATAGACAGAGTGAACCAGGACATATGCATGGCCAAGAACTATGAACACTAAGAACAGCCAGAGCACTATGTTGAAAACCAAGCAGAATTACTTACCCTGAGGTATAGTAAATAGGAAGCTATCCTCAGGGAAAGGGCAACTCGCCCAAGCTTGAGTAGAAGACGAGGCTTGGACAGTTGGTGTCACTCAGATTTCACCCTGAAATCTACGACTACCCTATCCAATTTTTTTTTTGTACTTTTAAAATAATGGGTCGTTTTGTGTTTTTATTGCCTGAAAGTTCCTGTATTGTGTCAAGATAATCCCAAAGAGCCATACTAGACTTTTTCGCCAAATACCCAGATGCCCAAAATTGTTTTATTCTGTTGTCGGGATTTGTCTGGGGAAATTTGTATTTAATTATTTTGAGCCCCGTATGAGGCTATTTGCGCTCTGTTTTAACTCTATTATGAGCGAATATGTTATTATTCCTATGTGCCAGAAGGGTTTCGACTTATATTAAGTTTTGGGCTTTATTTGTAACTTTTGGCAATTTTTCGTGTTTTTGTGGTGTCCCGTTTTGTTTTCTGTGAAATTTCTCTGGAGCAATTCCTTTGCCGGGTAAGCCCGATTTTTGGCCTGGAGTAGCTGGAAAACATATACGCACATTATGCCTGGAGGAAGTCGCCATCAGAGGTCTGGATCACTGGGAAAAAGCGAAGTCGTGCACAGAAAAGCCCCTGCGGGGATGGGCGCATTTTTGGAAAACAAAGGATTTAAGCTGCAATGGAGAAAATATAAGCTGCAGGCAGGATGGGAATTTTATACCTGCCTAACAGGGTACTTTTTCCCGTGTTATAAAAGTCACTTAAGCTGTAGTGGGAAAAATAGAGGCTGCAGGCAGGTGGGAATTTATTGCCTGCCTTGCAGGGTAAAAATTCCCATGATAAAATAAAAGGAAAGTGACTTAAGTGAAATCATGGGATTTTAGTGCCTGCCTTGCAGGGTAAATAATCCCATTGTCAAAGTCAAATCACTTAAGTGGATCACGGGATTTTGGTGCCTGCCTTGCAGGGTAAAGAATCCCATTGTTGAAAAATTCTTAAAAATAGAATTACATGTGCAAAAAAGTGCGCCCCCTTTGGTGAGAGAATGGAAGGATTAAATTGATTATTTTAATTAAACTTTCCTCTCAAAAAGTGTGCCCAAGCTTGGAGGAGGTCAACAAGTCAAAGGGGGAATAAAAGAAAGGATTTAAAAGCATTAAAATTAATTTATTTAATGGCTGCCCTCTTCCTCTCAAAAAGTGCGCCCCATTTGGGTATTATTTAATGTTTTTTAAGGCATTAAAACATTAAATTAATTTCTATTTTCAGTGGCTATGGTCAAAGCACACTGTGAAGCTTAAGTGAAGTGCTGTGTGAAGGATTAAATTGGATTAATCTAATTTATTGGATGGCTGTCCTTAAACATGCTATTTTTAAAAGAGAAAAACATGATTTTTAATTAATTAATTGCCTTTAATTGTTAGGGTAATTATTAATTATAGAATTGTGAAGGTTATATAAGCATGGGCAGCCATATGGGTGAATTATTCAAATCACAGGTGAAGAATTGCAGCCAAGTGGAAAAGTGCGCCCCCATTAAAGGAAGGATTTTGTTCAGACAAAGTGCTAACGAGGCTAAAAGCTTCCAGATTTGGCGCATGCTTTGGAGGTTGATCTTTGTTTGCATAATTGTTTTCACAAGTGTTGCAGGAGCTCAGGTGTTGATAGAAAGGATTCATGCTCTCTTTATGTGCAAATTAAACACCAATTTTTGGGACAGCAGGCTTGAAAAGTGCAGATTTTTACAATTTAAATTCACTATTCATGCTCCGGTGGCCATTTTTGTATGAATAAATTGCAGGAATTCATTACAGGTGTTTTATAAAAGAAAAGGAGTTTTTATCAATGTCCAACACATTGCAAATATCCTCCAAATCTGAAGAATTGTCCAGATTTGCACCAGTACTGAAGAAATCCGTCCAAGTAAGAAGAAAAAGAATAATTCAGACGAAGATAGACAAAGCTATGGCGAAAAGAGATGAAAAAGAAAGCACGATGGAGTCATGCATTGCTTCCAAACTTGCAGACATAGGAGACACAGATCTAGGCCCGGAACCTCTTGCCGATTTGATAGATAGATCCAGAGCGGGAAAGACTTCACTCATGCGTGCGGTCAAAAGCAGTGGAATTATCCGAGCTGCAGCTTTTCCATGTACAACCCAATTGCCAGAGTTCATGATGGAGTGCGCTAGATCTTATCATCCTTCATCCAGATCAGTGCGTGATGCTTCGGGAAAGACAATAATTCGTTTGGACGCAGAGTTCATCAATTATTGTTTGAAGATTCCAGTGCGAAAGGTGGTGACTTCTATTAGCATTCAAGATGCTGACAGTAGATGGGAGAAGCATAGAGTTGATTGCGTGAGCATCATGAATAGCCGATACATGAAGAAGCCTAAATCTCCTTCAAAGTTCCCGAGAACTCTTCCACGGTCCAATTTGGTGCAGGAGGCAGATGATGTCGTCAAATTGCTATGCAGGATGAATGGCGAAGCGAATGCCTACACTTTCCGTACATGGATGTATGCTTTCATCACGACCATTGAAATCAACAAAGTTGATTCCATAATCAATTGGTCGGAAATTATTAGCAGCAACATCGGTGAGCAACTTCGGAACGTGAAGCGTACTTTCAGCTTCAAGATGACTTCATACTTGGTGTATGCTGCAGCTTCACAAGGCGTCTTTTCCAAGCTGGATAGATGTGGTGTTCTTTCCAAGGACCCCATTTTCGAGTGCTACCCGCAGCTTATTGCACCTACAGGCGAGAAAGACTTCAAAGTGATCAACGATGACTTCTTCTATGATTTCATCTGCAGGCTAGACAGAGACTTGAAGGCCAATAGGATAAGCAAGGAAGCGTGGGAAGCTGTATCCAAGATTGGCAGTCTATTCATTCAATTTGCAGATTTCACATACCTCAGGGTTACGGGCTTTTCTGGAGAACCAATAAAGATGCCCAGGTATCCGAATGATAGATTGATCGCCATGGAGCTAAGCAGGCAACTTGTGGAGTTACACGACCTTCAGTCAAAGCGGCAAAAGTCTACGGGCTTCTTCCCAATCACTGTGGGATATTACAGCTGCATTAGCATTCACAGAACTCGAGGGATGGAAGCGCAAATGTTATCCAAGTATGAGCAAGAGTTCTTCCCTGCACGGCTGAACTTCGATCCATTTGGAGTAGCCAGGAAGACAATCTCCTAGCAGTACACACATGTGCCTTCATTAGAAGATTTCTGGATGAAGTGCAAAAGTGAGTACGAGGTTAGAAAGAAAGATTTCAGCAGGCTATCAGCAAAGCAAGTGTTCGACTTTGGACTAGCGTGGATACCTGCGGATCTTAAAGATGATGGGAACGTGGTACTTGACACTTACCATCAAATGGGAGGAGATAAAGCCATACTGTAGAATAACATAGGAGGCTGCAACACAATTGAAGAAAGGTCGAGAGCTGTGTTGGTGAATACTTCAAACTGGTTGCTGACGAAGGGATATTGCCTTGAGGAAGCGTTGATGAATCAAGTCACGGGTAACTTCGGCGCAGGAGATTCCCTCAAGTGAATGCACAGAGAAGAAAGCAGTAGGAAAGTTGAGAAGTTGAAAGTGCATAGAAGATCTCAATCCAAGGAGAGGATCACTTCTACGACCATGGCTTTAACTCCAGTTTCTCCAGTACCCAATGCTTCACCAACTATTGCACCGCAGCAGCAGGATGCTTCCATGCCTCCACTTAATCCAGCGACATTCATCTTCTCTCCTCAGCCACTTCGTTCAGCGCCTGTTCCAGAGGATACGTTGAAGTTGCAGATGGCGGAATTTGAAAGGGCTTTGTCCTTGGATGACTCAGAAGATGGCAGCCATAACACTGTGGCACTCTCTGACAGGGAGGATGCAGAGAGAGAGATGGTAGTGCACTCAGCAACTTCTCACTCTCCGAGAAGTAATTTCTCGGAATGGTTAGCTTTGCAGTTTGTTCCAGAAGCAAGAATAGAGATGAACTTAGAGGAGCACGACTTGCAGCTACTCCAGGATCTGAGCAGAAGAGATAGAAGGCCTAAAGTTGCTAAAGCAACTTCTAGGTTGATCATCGAGGATTCGGGAGAGAAGTTTGCTGAGATATCAATTCTGGCAGAAGGAAAGATAGAAGAGGAGCTCACGGCGGAAGATGTGACAGTGACCAAAGTACCCCTCGGTCAAGCCACCACTGAAGGATTGAAGCAGGACACGCAGACATTGATGGATGCTTTATTCCTTAGGCTTGACAGTGAAAAGGCGGAGAAAGAGGAGCTGCAGAAGCAAGTATCTCAATTATGTGAGATCATAGCCAAGGTTGCTAAACCTTCCATTCAGCCCATTTCAGAACAGGTGAGTGATCATCTTATGCAGGAAATGGAAGACGCAAGCAATCAAGTAAAGGCTATTAATGAATGGAAGGATTTGATTATTCGTCAAGCTTCTGTACAACTTGGGGAAGTGCCAGCCCGCCTAAAGGTTATGAACGATGCAGCGAATCAACTAAAGCAACTGATGGCGAACATAGAAGGCATGAATACAGTTGCAAAGAGTAACCTGAGTATTTTGGCCGAGGTCAACAAGCTGCCGGGAGATGTATTGATTGTGGAGCAGATTGTACCGGATGGATCAGTCGAGAAAGGGAAGCAGCTAGAGTTTGCAGTATCTTTCCGCTTGGAAATCTGTAGAGTTTTACTGAAAAGGATGCAGGCACTTGAAAGTAGGATGTCATCCTTACCCGACAATATCATTTCTTTCACGGAAGAGGATGTGGTTGGAGGCGTTACTTCTTACGTACGGATTGTTTCTAATGAGGTGCCTAATTCCCTGGAAGGTTCTCTTCTGATGGTACAAAAGAGAATTGATAAAGCTACCAAGCCTTTCACGATGAATTCTATCAATAGACTAGTGGCATTGCAGGCAGACATTGCGAGGTTTGGGCTGAGCTTGGAAGATGTGGAAGCATGCATCAAAGTGTTGAACGAAGGGTTGCTGCAATTCAGGACAGAGAAGGAAGCAGTGGCTAAAACAGATGGAAAGATGCTGAATTACATGTTCGACAAGTATATCTGATATCAAAAAAAGAAAAAGACATAAATGTTACAGCTGGCATGACTTCTTCTATTCTTTCTTCTTCTATTTTCTATGTTCCCAGATGAAATTGTAAAACTTCTAAGTTATTGGTTTTACAACCATTACTTGAAGTCATGTGGAACCATTCTATTAGTTAAGTGATACATGTGTCACTTAAGAAGAAGTTAGTTGAGGATGATTGCCAAATGCCATCTTTACTTGTTGTTCATGCTATAGTTCAGTTTGAGTTTTCCATTTGTATTTTCCCTCCTACATTCTATAAGTAGGAGAAGAACCTCCAGATTATGATGTCAAGCCCTGATTCGTGCGGAGAAAACAAACTTGTGGATAAACTTAAGAATTTAATGCTTTTTTGATAAAAAGTGCAAAGGCTAAAATTAACCCGTGCCTCTGCTAATGCTAGATGATGCCACATGTCAGGCTCTCATTGGCTGCGGGCGGTGGAGAAAATTTCAAATTTTCGCGAAAAGAATTTTAAAACGTTAAGGTTGAGAAATCAACCACTCCTCCACCGTCATCTCATGAAGCCACGTGTCAAGAAATCATTGGCTGTGGGGAGATAGGATGGTGGAGAAACTTTTAGAAATTTTCCCAAAAACTTTAAAAGGTTATGTTTTAAAACATGGGCCCGCGCACCCGCAGAAGTGCTTTTCCAAGGCAGGGGCGGGGATGTAGGGCCACGGAGAAAAGTAGGAATTTTTTCCAAATTTTGGAATGGTTAAGTTAAGGGTTGTGAGCCCGTGCGTATGTGGAAATGATTCAAACAACGAAGGGTGGGGCGGTAGGGCTGCGAAGAAATTTTTCCAAATTTTTAGTTTTTGAACTCAGATTATTTTTGACAAAAAAGTTGGTTTTGGACCTGCGGAGTGGCGGAATGCTTCATGAATTTTGCGTTTTTAAGGAAAAAAGTGTAAAAGGAATATTTTCACTTGCGGGTCTGCTAGGGAATATTTTAATCATTTAAATTTTACAGTTAGATTATTTTTGAATCCCAAATGAAGTAAAAACTTCAGAAGGGTATAACTTTATATTGGGAACTCAGTTTTGGCAAACAATGACTTTATGGAAAGCTCTCGACATCCTCTTTGTACAGAAACTTTAAGAATTTGATTTTAATAAAGTTTAAAGGGTCAATTTTTAGAAAACGTTTTGCTGTCACTTAAAAAGTGAACTGGTCATTTTAACTTTTAAATATTGTTCAAATTTTTCATTCTTTCTCCTTCAACATGTGAAAAAGACATGGAGGTTTGTAGTTGGAAGAATGTGGGGCAAAAAACAAAGGTCAATTTGTTTGATTGATTTCCATTTCAAAAATTACCAATGTTTACACAGCAGAAAGCCTGCAAGTTTTCCTTTGCTTAATTTGAAAGGTTCTTTAAAAATTTCTTCAGTGATTTACTTTAGTTTGGGGATCATTCAAATCTCATCAAGTCCAACTGAATATTTCATTTCTCTCTTATATATTTTTAGGGTTGTTATGGACATTTGATAAAAAGGAATTTGCAAAGTATATAGTGAAGTAGAAATTAAGTTTGTACATTTCAAGAACTGATATTAAACTATCTCTTTTTCCATGCAATAAAACATTAAATTTATTCCCTACTAGTTATAAATAGTCTTATTTCCTTCAATCAAAATATAGAGACAAGAATGCAACTTCTATTTTTTTCAAAATTAAACATTTCCAATGAGACAAAGCAGTGCAATATTTCTTCATATGTGCTTCCTTTTCACTTTTACAAACAAAGATTTCCTAATGTATATTAAACATAGATATCCAATGGAAATAATATCATATGAACAAGGAAAAACACTTCTATTACTTCAAAGGAATATCTTACAACTTCTTTCCCATTTATTTTCTAAATACAACATACCAAATGCATATCTTTCTTTTCTGTTCACAAAAATGAATACAAGATATATTCTTCCATAATCAATTACAACTTTCATAGCTAAAATAGAGTAGTATTTCCAACAAAATAATATACAAGATTATCCAATTCAAGGTGGGAAATGTTACAAAAGAAGTTTCAGAAGGGACTCTCAGAACTCTGGATTCTTCCTCTATTACAATATACAGAATACAATTTCTTCCACATTTATTCAAAACCAGAAAACATAGTATATCTCTTTAACATTTCGAATTACAACCTTCATAGAAAATAAAAACCATATTTCCATCACAAATAATGTACAAGGTCATCCACATCAAAGTTGTAAAAGGGTTACGATAAGAATAATCTCAACAAGGGCTGTCAAATGTGTCTTTTTCCTCTACTCCAGAACAACAACATGAATATCCTTCATTTTCTTTGTTTCAATTTGATCACAAAAGAACATGGGGAAAAGGAACACTCTTCACCCAACCAATACATCCAATGAAAAGGGGAAGCCTCCCTCTTCATTGGTCCCCGAGCCCCAACCACAAGCAATAAGAAATGTGTTTCAACTCATGGAAACAATAGGCTTCCACAAAATACAAGAATATTTTCACATTCAACACATAGTCCAAAACAAAACTACAGTTTACAAAAATAGAATAAAGACAAAAAACAACACTCAGGCTTCATCATATAAGCCAAAGGAGCAAAAAACTATGGGGGATGTTGCTTATGCCTCCCAAAGGGGAAATGTGTATAACCAATTGAGAACAATCTGCCAAAATATATCATTTCAAAACCCTGACATGCCCTTATGCCTTCCCCAATTACTCCCTTATTCCTCCCATTTCTTATGCCTCCCCAACCTCTTATGGCACCCTATAAGGAGTAAAGAAATGCAAGCTATTTCTTTGTAAGGTGGAACCCAAATCCAAACTCCCTCCACACTTATACATCCACAAAACACTTTTGCCTCCCACAAGAAAACCCCATAGTCTTCTCCTACACCATTTCCTAGGCCATCTACCCAACCAGCCAAAAAATAAAATGGCACATCCAAACATTCAACCATTCAAATATGCATAAAAATAAAAGGAGAGCATTTCCAAGAGCTAGGATCTTACCCCTCCATGATGGGGTTTGTTCTAAGTTCAAAACAACAATCTCTCCAATGCAACACAATCCAAGAGATGAACAATCAACTAGTATGCAACAATCTCCAACTTTCCCCCAATTTGTAAGAGCTCAAAAAAAAAATTAAGTCCCAAAAATGAGTGATAAAATTGAAGCAACAAAAAATATAAGGAATTCGACTAGTATAGAAGATGGAGGAGAAGAGGATGAGGTGGATCCATGTAGGATGCCGCTTCACAAATCCTCAACTCCAACACCCAAGGTCAACATCATTCTCTAATGCATAATAAATAGGTGGGTGAATAATATGATAGCTTACTTACGCACTCGAAAATAAGCCCACATCTGTAAGGACTGAAATTAAAAACATGTAAGAAAGTGCAATTAAAACATACAACTTGACTTACAAAAAAATGCATAACGAAGGTATAAATTTAACCCTCCAACCATATGTAAGGTTGGTATGAAAATTTAAGAGGTATGGGATGAGTTTAACTTGTCTCAGAAGCCTCCAAAATCAGTCTCGAAGGATAAATTCGAATTTCAAAGAAGGTGGAGTGTTTCATACTCCAAAATCAACTTACACATCTCTTACACATCAGTTACACATTTCTTACAACACTTTAATTTTAGGCCAAAAAATATAATAATTACTTTCTTATGACCCACTTTAATTAATTAATTTTAACAATATGACTACTCGCAGTATTTACCACATTTTAATTCAGTAATGAAAACAGAAAGCACATCACCTATAAAACACATACAACATTATCAAAGGACCAATTAAAAGAAAAAACATAAATCCCTTGGTAACATTCGAAGGTGATCCCCCATTGGAATCCCTAACAACAATCAAACACACACAACAAATACAAGTTGCCATGGTGACCTTGTTGAATTCATTTAGAATTCCAATGTGGTTGGTCTCAATTCCCCCCATGTGTGTTGTGATTTTTTTTTTAATCTACAAAACACAAATACCTCCTTCGGCCTCGTGTCCATCTCAGAACATCCAAATGAATATAAATATAATTTCAAAATAATCAATATATATATATATATATATATATATATATATATATATATATATATATATATATATATGAATCACAACAACATCCAGACAATCAACAATATCATTTACAATTTCATTAACAACTATATCATCATCAATTTTAATTCAATTTTCTCGGTCTACTCAATATATCTAAATATCACATTTCCTAACAACATCCATAAATATATATAACCATGTCCAACAACATGTAAACATCTATATAAAATGTCTATAATAATCATCTTGCATCATATGTGAATCAAAGTCAATAATAGTCCATGCTCTAACATCTAATCCTCATACTAAATCAAAAGTCCCAATAATGTCCATAATATAGTCAAAAATGTCATAATCAATATCAAAATATGTCGAAGGGAAGTGGGCACTACATAATCATCATGCATCATGTATGAATTAGAGTCATGAACAATCCATGATCTGACATCTAACACCATACTAAATCAAAACTATTATATTGTCCATATTATAGTCAGCAATATCATGATCAATATCAAAAGTGTCGAAGGGAAGTGTGCACTACAGATTTCACATAGTAACATCACGATATAGAGCAGTGAGCTCGGACATGGTTGCCTCATCATAAACAGGATCTATACTGACATGAGGCATGATTACCTGAGAAGGAGATGAGGTATCCTTAGCCATTAGGGTTTTTAGTGGATCCTAGGGAAAATAGTTCTAAGCTACAAGTTCACGAAAATGACTCAATAAACCCTGAATTTTATAATGAATCTAAAATGTATTGAACTCCTATAAATAAAATATACTAAAATATGAATGTTACATAAATTATTTGATTTTATAAATGAAACGAAATAAGAGGGATAAACTACTTACTAGAATTTAAATTAACTCGCAGTGACCTGGGACTAGGTAGTGTGATGGAACAATGGAACAAAGCACCATAACAAACCTACAAAAAATTACAATAGAGCCAGATCTAGCCGGAGTGGGACGTCTAGAGAAGGATGAGGGCTCATGTGGCACTCAGGTCTGACATCTAGGCTCCCTAGACTACGAAAATGGTTGGAATCTGATTCTAATATCGTTACTAGGTCTTTGTAATTATTCACTTGTGATCACGTGAGTGTCACACTTGTTTCGCTGATGTCACTGTAAACCTGTAATAAATAATCACCTACAAAAACCCACACAAAGCATCAAACCCTAAACATAGAAAGATGCAAAATGAGGGCCTAGAGTATCCTCGACCACCATAATTGTGGACTCACAACTTAGCATTGTACTACATCTTAGATCGAATGTTATTCTGTATGTTTGTGTGTGTGTAATAGTGCTCCTAGGTCACACTTGCACCAAAGGAGCTAAGATAGCGGGAAATAGCTAGATAAAATGAAAATGTGTGAATGGAATAAAATGCACTCTCCTTCCTATGCATTGTGTGATGTGGAAAATTTCCCAAATTCAGTCCCTTTCTCTATGTAGATAGCTATCCCTTGATAATAATAGTCTGCCCATATAATGGTATGTATGTTATGTTTCTATAGGGATCTCTTGTTTGTCTTTCAACATTAATGACCAAACATTTCTACTTGTACCTTGGGGGATGGGAGGGAAAACCAAAAATACCCACCTCAAACATAAAAAATAAGATCAAACATAAAGAGGAAAAGGGCAGCTAGGATGAACAGGAGCACCTTGCGCTTTTGTCTAGCTGTGGGTGTTATTGTCTGAAGATAGGCAACGACAAATGAGTGAGAACTAACAACTAGGGATCTCTGAGACCTGAACAAAACTATGTGTGTGAGTGACAAGTGTGCAAGATAAAAGTAAATAAAGACCAATAAGACAAGTGGATGGATTGTGGAATAGGTCATCAGTGAATACTCTTCTTATGCATGATCCATATATAAAACAACATACTTGGCAGAATAATAATAGTAGTAAATGCGTGATTTTGTGTCTACAACAATGAATAACAACATTCCCTAAATGATGAGAAAAATTATAATATCATCAATTAGATTATCCCTAGCAAGGGGAATGTAATGAGTCTTATAAAATTGTTGGAAAATGTTGTCATTTGTTAATATTCCTTCCCAATTCAAAGTGAAATATGATTAAAATGTTATTTACATTTTTGTTCTGCGAAATTCAGTCATAAAATTATATGTTATTACTTCAAGATGAACTTGTCGTGCATCATATTGTTTCTCAACTCCATAAATCACCATACTATATAGCACATCAAGCACTATTGGAAAAGACTATTACACCTCCCTATGTTCAGCCATCTTACACTATTACACCTCGCTATGTTTAGTCATCTTACAAAATATTTTCTCTACACAACTCTCACAACAATGTTTAATGCTTATACAACCCATGACTCATGTTGTATAGCATATATCATTGTGCAACCAATCTTGCACGAAAACTTTACACACAACCAACTTGTTAAGATCAATGCAAAATACATAACACATTGCAAACAATTTCAACAAAACTAATCAACACAATCTCATAGCTCAAATTCTAATTATTGGAGACTTTCTATTAATTAAAATCATCTTATTTTTCTAATTAAATATATATTAAAAATTTATATTTCTTTAAAATTAATTAATTCTTAGATATAAAAAATACTAATTAAATTTTACTCTTTGCTTAATACAATTAGTTAATATATTTATGTATTTAAACCAACATTCTGCAATGTTAAGATGTTAGACTTCTAACACTATTGGAAAACAACCAAAATAAAAAAACATACTTCAAAAATAAAAGTAAAAAAAAAAAAAAAGACTAAAAGAGTTGTTAACGACATTAAATGTTGTATTAATTGCATTTGCTATATTACACGTAATGCATTTGCTAATTTCGTAGTATTGGATACGATCGTTCAGATGGACCCAAATTTAAATTTTATTGGCATATCCATAACTAACTAAATTAAATGGGCAATGAGATTCTCCTGAAAAACTATTTATTGAAGCCTATAAAACATTGTCATCTATTGGATTCGATTAAGGTAGAAATTTGAACCATCAACATGAAATTCCAGATTATCTGGTTTTCTCTGCTTATTATTGTAATTCCATCTACAGAGGGTAAGTATTTATTTTTTATTTTTCAATTCAATCTAGAATTTGTAAGGGTTATGTGTACAGGATTCTTAATACATTAAATATTGAAGGAATTTCATTACGCTAAATGAACAGTATAATTTATATCTCATCCTTTATTATTTGATATCTCATCATTATTATGCAAAATTTTATTTGAAAATAATTACCTGATTTCTATCATTCTTGTTCTATATATATGTGATTTGGGAATGCAGGGCGGTCGTGTAGTTTAAATGACATATTATTTTCATGGGAGGAGATGGAGGACACAAGTCCACCCTTCCCACTGTATACAAATCCATATAATGTTACAGTGGAAAATACCTGCAAAAGTTGTGATGCAGAACAGGTTTTATTGCAGATGACCAACGACGCTGGCCTTGCCAATTACAAGGACTATGTGTATTCAGTTGCTGCAGGTGAAACTTTCACATTTCGGTTTCGTATGAAGGGTTTACTCGTAAATATGAAAACTCTCTATGCAGAATTCGTCCGTTGTCGTTGATTTCCGCCAACAACAATGAATTTATGAATGATTTGTTTGATACTGAGATTTGGGTGTAATTTCCCTTCCATAAATAATGTTGCAAAGGATTCCTAGTGCTTTGTTTTTTTTTAATTTAAAAGCAAATGAGAAAGGAAGAAATAAGAAGTCTCAACTTTAGAGATTTGTTGAAAATGGAATTTTACTGCGGTTTGAATTCAGCCTTTTTATTGGATTAAGCAGGAAATACTGTTCGAGATCCAGTAATTTATACAATTCTATTGTGTTTTCATCTGAAATTCTGTTACATATACATTTAAATATCCAATCAATGCCATCAACCTTGAAACTTGTTTGTCTTCGTGTCAATCTTCATGGTTGATAAAATGTTGTTTCCTGATTAAGCAGGATATATACAGCGACGATTTCAGTAAAGACATGACTGAATAAGCAGGATATATACAGCATTTGTGTGGGGTATCATTTATCAAATATCTGTCCTTTCAGATTGGTCTACACATCACCCATATCACCCATAAATACATTCATTTTAACATATTTCTGATTGTGAATATGTTGCCTATCCAATCAAGGGAAGTAGACGATAATGATAATAGCCCGAGTCGTGCACGAGGATATTGAATAGATTTGGCTCCCGATTCTTCGGCATGAAACATTGATTTTATAATATTTATTATAAATAAAAACCTGATTTTGCTATTGCCGATATGATTTTCTTATTAGTATAGAAGCTGAAGAAATGATTTGAGTGGTTTACAGCCATTAGTCTTCTGTTGTTTTATTCTTTCAGTGAATTTTGATTGATTTTATTTAATCTTGCTGTTTTATATCATTCTTGAAATCCCAATGGATTTCTTTTGGAAAGGATATTTCGAATCAATATTACTGTGAAAAAACAACAGGATCATCGATGTTTTCTCCGACCGATATTGTTTTTTTAATTTTGTTTATACAAATCATATCTAATACTTCATCCTCGTTCTAAATTTGAAAAATCAATAATAAATATTGAATATAATTATTTATTTTGTATGATATTTGGCCGATAGGCCTTTCTAAAGTGTAATTTCTATTTCTTTGTAACTTCTCTGCTAATCCTCCTTTTCTCCTCATTGTATTTTCCTTCTAAACTTGTTTTATCTGTAGTCTTCGTTTGCATCTTAATTTGTTTATATTTATTTTTAATTAATATTATCTTTTCAGTTCCTGACGCTTAGAATTCTGAAAGAAGAATATAGTTTTAAATGCTGCAGTCTCAGATGTTTTAAATATTGAAATGAATCCTTTTCGTTAACTTTGCTGCCACGATGACAACTGTAGAGTTTTTAGTTAAAATAAAGGCTTCAGTCCATCTCTTAGAAAGAGACTATGGCAGAGGAGGAGAAATTGTAACAACAGGATGATTCATGGCAGAGGAGGAGAATCAATTTTGAATCACAAAAGTGAGAATTCTCAGGAAAATACCATAGTTGTGAGGCCTTTTGAAATCAAAAACGAAAACCCTATCACAAGAAACAATATAAAAATTGCCTCACCCCTCCCAAGACCATCTTATGCAGGCCTCCCTATCCAAAAATCATGTTTAAGAGAAACTGTGATCTTTATGTCTGAATACCAAGTACCAAAAATTTTGCATATTTTCGACCAAATCGTTTTCCCTTGATGACGATGGTTTGTGCATTTTCCATCTCAATGTGATGCTAATACATAAGTTGCTAAGTTTGACATCCAAATCGACCCTGAATTTCAGCCCAATTGGCACCCAGTTGCCCCTAAATTCGAATAATCTATTCGTCTAAATTTATTATCAAACTGAAAGCCCTATAACATAACAGAAGAGCACAGAGAAACCCATGCTGGTCAGGGAATCAGGGCATGTAAAATACTACGGTAATTCACCTTGTTTCACATCTGGTCTGGATACACTACGAGATTTGGAAAATGATACTCAGATCAGGCAATTTACAGGTCGCTGATTCAGGTCCTGCTGTGATGTTGCGAAATTAGAACCAGCAGAACTTCTATTTGTTATATGATACGTATAAAAATTGACTCGACTTTGCTTCTAAGAACTGAACGGATCTCATTTGATTCTTTCTTTAGCACTCGCAGGTAGGTTAACGAATATATTCAGTTTAGGTTTTTATTCAAATATTATCATAGCCCATTTCAGTAATTTTATGTTTTCTAATAATTAATTTTATATATTATGAAAACTTTTGTGGTACTACTTACTGTCAACAAACATAGTCCCTTTTTTCTTTCAATACATCTCATATTTATTTATTACATATTATTTAGGTCAATCATCTACTAAATGAGTGATTTTAATTTTAATTTTAATTTTAATTTTGATTTCTTGTTAACAAATCATTGCATCATACAATTTAGGTAGGGAAATTCATTGTGGTAACATGTTTGAAGTATATTATCTTGAGAAAACACCAATTATAATGAATACCATTTTAAAAGTC
The DNA here is from genome assembly GCA_019776745.2 of Taxus chinensis. Lineage (NCBI taxonomy): Eukaryota > Viridiplantae > Streptophyta > Pinopsida > Cupressales > Taxaceae > Taxus > Taxus chinensis. Next base: position 377,852,953 of record CM034155.1, on the reverse strand, counting down.
CTAAGAAATTGAGTATTTTACCTCACATATTATTTCACATATTCACTTTATTAATTTACATTGAATAATAATTTTGGATACTTCATACTTAAAATAGTTCCTTGAAACTATAATTATTTTGAGAGTTTAGTATTCAAACTACATATAACATCATATTACATTCCCCTTCTCATATTGCTTTTTCCATTTACATAAAATACAGTCATTTTAATACATTCATCCATATGCCTATTAGCCTTTCCCATGGACCTTTGGATGAATTTGTTAGTATTGTAGAGACAAATGACAATTTATTAATATAATATATGACATTTTAGTATTGTGTAATATTTCCTTGATGAAGGGACTTCAAATAAAGTAATGCAAAAAAAATCCATCAAATGGAAGCTACCACCAAATGATTTTATCAACCTCAATTTTGATGGGACGTTAAAAATTAATCTTCAAAGCGATAAGGCATGTGGAATTTTTTACAATTGATCATTGGGTAATCCCATCCTTTGGTTTGCAGAGGCTCTTGGGCATTGCTCCAACAACCTTGCAGATGCCAAGGATTTATGGTGCAGACTTAAAATCACAAAGGATAAGGGTTGGGATAATCTCATTAATGGCAGAGACTCATAGATCATTTTTAATGTGATAATTAGGGGAAAAATGGGTCATTGGAATCTGAGTCACAATCTGAGGACTGTATCACCATGAATAACTCGGAGAAAAGCCTTTAGACCTACATGAGCCGAATAAATCCTTTGAATGTCTTTTCAACCTTGTGGTTGATCTACGACTAATCTAAAATTTAAGAAATGGAAATTTTATTGTATTGTAAAACACTAGTAATAGGCACAAATCCCACACATTTTTATTTTCACTAATGAATAGATAGATACAAACTTCTTTCCCCCCTCAAGGAAATTTCTTCCATATTTCCTCATGTTGGGAAAGTATATTATTGTTATACGTAAAGGGTTTGTTAATCTCTACCCACCATTTGTGATTCTCGTTTGATTCGAGAAAACCATTCAAGTAGATTTTATGTCTCTACAGGGGGATAATCGAGACATGAAAGAACATGGTAGGGCCTGCTAAGTACAAAAAGGAAGGGAAAGGGTTGGAAATAGAGAGTATAATAGTTCATGAGATGCATGGAAATATAGTTCACAAGTATTCTGTAACGACCCAAAAAATCCACACACGGACAACATAGTAAAAGACAGAATAATTTTATTTTCTTGACTTGCTTCCACACATAACACAACACAACATGTCGTCACAAAGTTACAACCAACTTTGGGAACCACTTGTTACGGGGATGACCACAAGGTCAGCACGGAAACGTTCACACCCAAAAGGATAGTACAATTTTTCTTTTTGACAAGACAACATAGAAGTCCAACCACATAACACACTTACAGTTAGGGCCATCCACAATGAGATATTCTTGAGGGTTATTTATTTTAAAAAGACATCTTGCAATTCTTAGCTTACGTTTTTCAAGGAGGCTCAAGATATGATTCATACAATTCATCTTACCAAGCTAAGTTTATTCTTTTTACACTGAGTAATCATCTTTAATCTTCTCTATTATGAAATTTATTTGCTTAATTCGTTTATTTAGAGAAGGGGGTAATTTAATTTCACAAGGCCATCTATTAACACTTACGCTACTAGAACTTATTCATGCCCATATGACAACATGGGTTTGCGTTTAACATACTTAAGAGAAGAAAGACAAGGCAACTTGGAAAAAGGTTAGAGGAAGAAGGTTGAGTTGAAATCATCTTCAAGGCCTCATTAGCTATTACCAAGATATAATTGAAACTTGAAAACTTAACCAAAATTATTAAAGACTTTACTTAGGGTTTACTAAATGAGTTTTATAAAAATAAAACAATTTACCTTCTAATGACTGAGAGATAGATTGTGTGGTTTCTAAATTCTTTTCTCCTGCTTATTAAATCTTATTATCTTCCAGAACTAACCATAGATTTCCTTTAAGTTCCTTTAAGAATTTCACCATGAAAGGGATAGTGTTCATTAGTGTCGCTAGGGATATCAGGTTATATAATGTTACTTTACAAAGGATAGTTTCATCTTTGATCACTTATGGAATTACATGCTCTCAAGTTGGTCACCTCTACACTAATTTATTTGCAATATAAATTTTAGTTTAACTTCTATAAGTATTAAACAACCCATTTTATTTTACTTATAACACACTATTACTAAGTCTTAGAAAGATTTAACTCAACATTTAATCGTAGGGGTAAAGCTTAGCATTATTCATTTACGAAAACGAAATAAGGTTACATCAACTCTTAGAATACCGATAATCCAATAAGGTCACTCAACAAGTGGTAAATTTTTTTTTTAATATTTTCCAAGATAGACAGACAATTCAAGGTTCCAAGGTTAAGACGACATAATCCACGATACAATATACTAAGACATTGATCCTCTTCTAAATTTTCCACTAGATGTTATCAAAAGTTGAACAATATAAAAAGGATTCATGCAAAATAACTTCTTAACTGAGGTTGATGTAAAAATCTACAAGTCTATCCCTCATCTACTCGCAAAATCCATCTGTAAAAAAAATTTCCACAAGAGTCAGTTCGCGAGAACTGAGCAAGATAAGGCTACACAAAACCACCATAACTATGATCTAACTATACCACAAAAGGAAACATTTTATTACAAGAATTGGGTTAAACCTCTAAACACTATCAACACATCAAGTTATAATAAAGTCTTCATCATGCCAATCAAAGAAGGAGAAGACCTTGTACTTCAGTTAGGAGTAAAAGCAACGAAAGTATAGCAATCGTATGAGAATGGCCCTTGGCCCTATAAGGAGAAAGAAACAATCTAGCAAAAACAGAATTCCCATCAAGTAAGTAATTAAATAATAATTACAAGATTGAGATTTGATATATAGACCAACCATCTAGAAATTTATCAAAGGTACCAAACGCATAGGCTAAAATAATATATTTCTAAAAGAACAAGAGTTGATCGGCCCAAGAAAAGGGGAACCACGGGTTTGAAAAATTAACACAAAAAGCCATGTATAATTGAGTTTCAAACCGGAAATCATAGAGTAAACACACAACATAAGTTTCGAAGTGAAGGCAAAGTATACTAGTTTTGACCATTAACTCCAAGAGATTTTCCAATCATTCAAGAAGGGCCAATGTCTTACAAGCTAGTAGCAAACACGCGAGAGAAGAAGGGAGTTCCATCAAACAAGAGTATACAGTAATGTCATCAACAAATTTTATAACACTAAAGATTTGCAAACATCCACAACAATTCTAATGTTTGGTTAATTTAAAATAAATTACCTATTTCCCAAAACAACAATATTTTAAGGCAACCCTTGGTAACACAGTCAACCATCACACATAGATACAAACATAATTTCTAAGTGACATTATCAAAACAAAACCTTCTGGTATGAATCCATAAGACTATCAAATGAAAGATGAGTTTTTCCCGAAGATTAATCACATTTAAGGAAATTTCCATCACAAAATATTAAGGTAATTACGTGCATAAAAACTGACCAATATTAATTAATAGCGTTAACATTACAAAGGAGAAAAATAATGCAAATTAGGAAAAATAGAAGAGCGCCATCAACAATAATTCTGAGAGGGGGATTAGACCAAAACTATTCTAGTGTCTACGAGGTACTGGATTCACACAATGAAACCTCGAGCTTAGTTGATCTGAAAAGCTAGTTATGGTTCAAATTGATAGGGACGGTCAAGGTACTTCTTGAGGATGGCCTTAAAAGCCTAGAAACAAGATGAAAGATAATATAAGAGTCTAAACACGTGAGACAGAAAACACATTGCACACAAACCTTTTCATTCTAAAAGTTTTAATACCGAAACTCTAAGCTGGCTAGCCCACGCATTGCTCACACTAATCCTACAACCTTTCTTTCTCGATGTCAAAGGTTATCAAAAGACAAACTTGGGTGCTAGGGAGGAGCTTCATAGTTATCGTAAACTTACTTCCATGATAACGAAAATACTAGTTTGATCAACATAATAACTTGCAACTCATTCGCATAGAAGAATTAATACATAAGCAAACAGAAGAAGGTCTATTACTCGAGAAAGAGAAACAAAACACCCAGAGGAGAGGGCATACGCATCCTTTCGACCAACATACTGACAACGATAAAAGCTAAAACAAGAAGAAAGCAAGCATAAAGGGGAAACCTCCCATCATGACATCCAACTGACAAAACAATGCAAGGAAAAAGTGGTTCGATTTCGCAATAATTTTAAATATAATAACAGTAGAAAAGTGTAGAAATATCTTGCCTTTTTCTCCAGATTCAATAGGTTTCATGGACACCGCCCAGACCAGCAACAGCAATCCTCAGGTTGAATCTCCCCTTTTATAGGCTGGGCACTCAAGCTCCATTCTTGTCTACGCTTAGCCTGGGTAGAGAGCTCCATTTTATAAGAAATGTTGAATGGAAAGAACGGTGGTCTCAGGTGCTGTCAAGATTATGGTATGCACAATATGGTTTTAATGACAAAAATTCCAGCACATACTTGAAAGAAAGGGACACGGATAGACTGCACAACCCTCTAAACAACCTTCTAGCTTGCATTAAAGATGGGGCACCAGAGAAGGACAGAGACATCGAAACAGCGCAAGGAACAAGGACAATAGAAATTTGAAGAAGAAATACGCCTCCAAAAAACGTATGCAAGGAGAGAGAGAATCCACGCAGCATGCAAAACATGACAGAATGTCACAAATCAAAGGGGGGAAAAAAAGGGTAGGAAAACGCAGCAAGGAAATTTGCTTCATGAAAATTCTGATATGAAACAGATCCACCTCTATGAGATCCTCTTCCATGAGTTACATCGTAAAAAGTAAGGTCTCAATAGAGAAATCTTTGTAAATAAAATTTCATCAGGTCTCCTGTTAATACTCTCACTGTCACACAGTCGATTTTGATAAAAATATCCTGAAGGAGAAACCCGAATCAGAGGATGCATTTGATACAGAACAGAAAACAACATAGTTGGACAACCTGCTTGCTGGAAGCGCTCAAAAAGGCTTCTGCCATACTGCAACATGCCTGCCGCCTGGCTAATCACTGTTGCAGGCTGTTGCTGTGGATTCCCAACTAGAACACACCTCGCAGCACCCAAGAAAGTGGAGGTAACATGCCTACTACGCTAGCTGGTAGCTGTGCGCGGCCAGCAAAAGGAAACAGTGCTCCTTTTTCACCCAAAACGCCTCAGGAAACAACAAATAAAAACCACGTCCATACTTTTGTGTTAACAGGACCTCATCCACGGGCAGAGTAGAAGAAACAGGCACGCGAGAAAGGAAAGATTGGACTCACGTTGTATAGGAAAAGGGGGGGGAATACGCAGCAAGGCAAGAGACAGGAAAAAAAACCACTTATCTCCAGCGGTTTCCACGCCCCCTCTTCAACAGGGACAGTCTGCAAGATCCGATACAAACCAGTCCACGCGACTACACAAACAATTAGAAACTCCATCCATTCTCCTCACGCGGCCAGGGTAGGAAGAAGGAAGGTGCCCAGGAGGAACCAAGAAGAAAACGACTCTCACACGCCTACTTCACTAGCTATCATGTCAAACCATACTGCGCCCATACGCATTGAATGAAAGGATCAAAAAGAGATCCAGGTGAGGAAAAATAGGCCTCCACCGACTCCCATATCACTCACGCAAGGTAGAAACGTGATGGTCGTAACAGTCTGTAGGTTGGGTGGTTGGGAGGAGACTAAAGTCATCCACTTGCAATCAAGACCTGCGAATGGACCTGATCGGCCAAGGTGGCAGTGGAGGGTACGTGCAAGCAAATTAATAGATTCAAAAACTATGTAGTCCTCACCTTCAAAGGCGCCACCACCCAACCTCTCTCCCCTTCCAAGTAAACCAAGGCTGGAAAAGACTAGAAACATGCCCAAATGCCTTGAAAAGGTTTTAATATTCTATTAGAACTTTTAACAACAAAAGTCATTACGCATTTCACCGATCAAAAGCAAGATAAGCTCACTAGACAAAAGTTAGAAATGACCCTCGGAAACAAAAGCGCACTTACGACAAAACGAGATGGCGAGACAAAGCGAAAGAAGGGAAGAAACTATTCCAAAATAACTCTGCAATAAGGTCAAAGTCACCTGACGATAAAAAGGGAGCTCAAATAAACATTCAACGAAAAGCAATGGGGGCAAGGTGGCAGAAACGGAAGTCGATGCCCAACAGGGCATTACATTCTCCTCCCCTTAAGAAAGCATTGTCCTCGATGCAACATAACACAGAGAAAAAGAAATGGTAGGCAACAAGGAACTGATAAGGGCGAAGGTACGCTCTAAGTTTAAGATTTCAGACGCAAAAGCACGGCCGTGGGGTGGCCTTGGGAATATTTGGTAGAAATTTTAACTTTCAAGTTTCTGTGAAGATTGGCAGTTCTTTCTTGTTTATTTTTTTTATTTTTTTATTTAGTTCCTTTCCATTAGCATTATTCTTAGTTTAATTTCTTTTAAAATCTCATCATTGAAGAGTTTTTGTTTATTCCTTATTGTGGGTGCCCAACATGAACTGCTAACACAACACCCTATCAGGTTCAAAAGACACTACAGATTCACAAGCACACAAGTATATACTTCATGATTGTATTACACCACAAAAGGTTACTCAAATACGGAATAGAATAGGCACATTCCACATAACATAGTACTCATCACACATCAATGACTGACATACAAAATACTCAACCAAAAGAGTACTACAATCCACCAGACATTTCCTTAATTCCACGTATGAGGATTTTCCATGACTCATAAAAACTACATGTACATAGGGTCCACAAGGGCATAAATGACATACACAACATCACAACACATATCCATCTGACATGAGTAACACATACATCAAAATACCACTACCAAAACATCCCAATAACTCAACATATATCCTGAAACATCAACCATACAGACAAATATCATAAGCCTCCCTCAAACTCTTATGCCTCCCTCAAGCTCTTATGCCTCCCTCAAGTCTCTTATGCCTCCCTCAAAAGACTCTTATGCCTCCCTCAAACTCTTATGCCTCCCTCAAGGAGGCCGGTTGACCCTATGGCCTAAGACACATAGAGTTCGAACACTCCTAACCCAAGTGACATAATAACGCGTGGTTCAACAACCCGCTAGTTATCTGTAACTCCTTGGGGCGTACCCCCATACAATGAAGCGGGTCCATAGGCCCAACCATTCCATGGTGCATCCCATGACCCTATTCCACACATCACGACAATAGAACCAACACAACAATCCAATCTAAGTGCCAAGTGGCGAAGTACAAGCCTTGGGCAAGGCAGTAAAATCTTAAAATCTAAAAGAAGATCCAAAACCAAGCAAAATAAATGGCCAAATAGCCATTGTTAGTGTCAAAATCCACATGTTAGTGCCAAAACCAAGGAAATGCCCAAAATTGTAAAGCATGGCAATCAAGAAAAGCTGCTGGTCCTTACAAAATAAAGTAAAAATCTCAATTTATGAATAAAATCAACTTATAATAATGTCACATTACGATAACTGTGTGGCCTTATCTAGCCACCAAATGGGTACTCAACGAGTTGCTAGCACTCGGAACATCAAGCATCTACTTGCAAAATACATATCAATAATACAACTGTCATCACCTCTATCTGAATCATCCCACCACCACTTCGACAAGGCTAAACATAGTCATAGTTGCACTTAGGTTTCATACATACAACCACATAGGGAGAGAGGAAGGAAACACAGGTTGTTATCTACTAAACCGAATTTTGGCTTGAGTTATTGACCCATGGTACACCATTCCTCACTCTCAACATACACTTCTACCGATTTCCCTCAGGGTCGGTTAGCGTAAGGTTCACAACATAACATGTAACTACATTACTAACACAATGGTGGTACATATACAAGGTAGATCACAATCATACATTCACCGGGTGTAACACATCACTTTACCACATTCTACACCCAAAGTGCAATCACCATATGATAGGGTTCATACACTCATCGTATGACCCTAAATCACAACATAAAGCATTACATATTACACACATCATACTTATGACGAACATAGTAACACCACAACATAACATCCATTGCTACATAACAAGGTGATACACACATCTCATCAAAACATGATAAAACATCATGATATAACTTATTTCTTTTAACATCAATCTAGTCATACAACACATTGATACACCTACATATCACAATATGTCACAATGTTCCGACACTATGTCATCCACATTATAATTCTTTTCAGCCACCACAAACAGTAATTCACACGTGAACTCTTCATAGAATCCACAAGAAGGAGAGAGAATACTCCCATCCCTAGCACATCAATATGATAACAAATACGCACTGAGTGACATACACATCACTTGCGTTCACAATATCACAATTATAACAATAATCACATCACGCTTATACCACATTACTCTTCCAATATAAATCATCATCATGTAATACCATCATCTCCATGAAACAATATCATGTAACACCATCACCATCATGTAACATCACCATACAACACCAATCCGGCCCATAGGTTTGAGAGCATGAACCTACGCTCTGATACCAAGTGTAGCGACCCAATAATTCTCATATGGACAACACAGTAAAAGACAGGATTAATTTTTTTTGACTTGCTTCCACACATAACACGACACAAACATGTCGTCACAAATTTACAGCCAACTCTAGGAACCACTTGTTACGGGGGGTGACCACAAGGTCAGCACGGAAACGTTTACATCCCAAAAGGATAGTACACTTTTTCTTTTTGACAAAACAACATAGAATTCCAACCACATAACACACTTACAGTTAGGGCCATCCACAATGAGATATTCTTGAGGGTTATTTATTTTAAAAATAAATCTTGCAATTCTTAGCTTATGTTTTTCAAGGAGGCTCAAGATATGATTCATACAATTCATTTTACCAAGCTAAGTTTATTCTTTTTACACTGAGTAATCATCTTTAATCTTCTCTATTATGAAATTTATTTGCTTAATTCATTTATTTAGAGAAGGGGGTAATTTAATTTCACAAGGCCATCTATTAACACTTACGCTACTAGAACTTGTTCATGCCCATATGACAACATGGGTTTGCGTTTAACATACTTAAGAGAAGAAAGACAAGGCACCTTGGAAAAAGGTTAGAGGAAGAAGATTGAGTTGAAATCATCTTCAAGGCCTCATTAGCTATTACCAAGATATAATTGAAACTTGAAAACTTAACCAGAATTATTAAAGACTTTACTTAGGGTTTACTAAATGAGTTTTATAAAAATAAAACAATTTACCTTCTAATGGTTGAGAGATAGATTGTGTGGTTTCTAAATTGTTTTCTCCTGCTTATTAAATCTTATTATCTTCTAGAACTAACCATAGATTTCCTTTAAGTTCGTTTAATAATTTCACCATGAAAGGGATAGTGTTCATTAGTGTCGCTAGGGATATCAGGTTATATAATGTTACTTTACAAATGATAGTTTCATCTTTGATCACTTATGGAATTACATGCTCTCAAGTTCGTCACCTCTACACTAATTTATTTGCAATATAAGTTTTAGTTTAACTTCTATAAGAATTAAACAACGCATTTTATTTTACTTATAACACACTATTACTAAGTCTTAGAAATATTTAACTCAACATTTAATCGTAGGAGTAAAGCTTAGCATTATTCATTTACGAAAACGAAATAAGGTTACATCAACTCTTAGAATACCAATAATCCAATAAGGTCACTCGACAAGCGGTAAATTTTTTTTATTATATTTTCCAAGATAGACAGACAATTCAAGGTTCCAAGGTTAAGACGACATAATCCACGATACAATATACTAAGACATTGATCCTCTTCTAAATTTTCCACTAGATGTTATCAATAGTTGAAAAATATAAAAAGGATTCATGCAAAATAAATTCTTAACTGAGGTTGATGTAAAAATCTACAAGTCTATCCCTCATCTACTCACAAAATCCATCTACAACAAATTTTTCCACAAGAGTCAGTTCGCAAGAATTGAGCAAGATAAGGCTACACAAAACCACCATAACTATGATCTAACTATACCACAAAAGGAAGCATTTTATTACAAGAATTGGGTTAAACCTCTAAACACTATCAACACATAAAGTTATAATAAAGTCTCCATCATGCCAATTAAAGAAGGAGAAGACCGTGTACTTCAGTTAGAAGTAAAAGCAACGAAAGTATAGCAATCGTATGAGAATGGCCCTTGGCCCTATAAGGAGAGATAAACAATCTAGCAAAAACAGAATTTCCATCAAGTAAGTAATTCAATAATAATTACAAGATTGAGATTTGATATATAGACCAACCATCTAGAAATTTATCAAAGGTACCAAACGCATAGGCTAAAATAATATATTTCTAAAAGAACAAGAGTTGATCGGCCCAAGAAAAGGGGAACCACAGGTTTGAAAAATTAACACAAAAAGCCATGTATAATTGAGTTTCAAACCGGAAATCGAATAGAGTAAACACACAACATAAGTTTCGAAGCGAAGGAAAAGTATACTAGTTTTGACCATTAACACCAAGAGATTTTCCAATCTTTCAAGAAGGGCCAATGTCTTACAGGCTAGTAGCAAACACGCGAGAGAAGAAGGGAGTTCCTTCAAACAAGAGTATACAGTAATGTCATCAACAAATTTTATAACACTAAAGATTTGCAAACCTCCACAACAATTCTAATGTTTCATTAATTTAAAATAAATTACCTATTTCCCAAAACAACAATATTTTAGGGCAACCCTCGGTAACACAGACAACTGTCACACATAGATACAAACATAATTTCTACGTGACATTATCAAAACAAAACCTTCCACTATGAATCCATAAGACTATCAAATGAAAGATGAGTTTTTTTTTTCCGAAGATTAATCACATTTAAGGAAATTTCCATCACTAAATATTAAGGTAATTACGTGCATAAAAACCGACCAATATTAATTAATAGCATTAACATTACAAAGGAGAAAAATAATGCAAATTAGGAAAAATAGAAGAGCGCCATCAACAATAATTCTGAGAGGGGGATTAGACCAAAACTATTCTAGTGTCTACGAGGTACTGGATTCGCACAATGAAACCTTGAGCTTAGTTGATCCGAAAAGCTAGTTATGGTTGAAATTAATAGGGAAGGTCAAGGTACTTCTTAAGGATGGCCTTAAAAGCATAGAAACAAGATGAAAGATAATATAAGAGTCTAAAAACGCGAGATAGAAAACACATTGCACACAAACCTTTTTATTCTAAAATTTTTAATACCGAAACTCTAAGCTGGCTAGCCCACGCATTGCTCACACTAATCCTACAACCTTTCTTTCTCGATGCCAAAGGTTATCAAAGGAACTTGAGAAGGAGTTAACAAAAAACATCAAAAGACAAACTTGGGTGCTAGGGAGGAGCTTCATAGTTATCGTAAACTTAGTTCCATGATAACGAAAATACTAGTTTGATCAACATAATAACTTGCAACTCATTCGCATAGAAGAATTAATACATAAGCAATCAGATGAAGGTCTATTACTCGAGCAAGAGAAAAAAAACACCCAGAGGAGAGGGCACACGCATCCTTTCGCCCAACATACTGACAACGATAAAAGCTAAAACAAGAAGAAATCAAGGATAAAGGGGAAACCTCCCATCATGACATCCAACTGAAAAAACAATGCAAGGAAAAAGTGGTTCGATTTCGCAATAATTTTAAATATAATAACAGTAGAAAAGTGTAGAAATATCTTGCCTTTTTCTCTAGATTCAATAGGTTTCATGGACACCGCCCGGACTAGCAACAACAATCCTCAGGTTGAATCTCCCCTTTTATAGGCTGGGTACTCAAGCTCCATTCTCATCTACGCTTAGCCTGGGCAGAGAGCTCCATTTTATAAGAAACGTCAAACGGAACGAACGGTGGTCTCAGGTGTTGTCAAGACTTTGGTATGCACAATAACTTCAGACAGAATCTTAGTACTAAACCCGTGGGTCAATTGTTTTTTCAAATTCACCTGGAAGTGGCTTAAAACCAAGCATCCATACTTCAAGAAAGACCACCATTGTGATTTACTGGAGTGGAAGACTAGAGCCTTAAGAATATGTTCTCCAAACAGATCTTGAAATTATAACCTTTCTACTTTTAAATCTCCAAAGCGTCCCTAAAGATCAGGCACCATGTAGAAGGATCAGCCCTATCACCCCGCCCATAATAAGCAGACTTATCATAACGAGGTACCTTAGCCTTTGTACCTTTTTTTTTCACTAGGCTACACGAGGTCCTTCAGAAGTATTTGTCCCAAGAAGCTAAATCACGCCTTCCAAAATTACTCCGTAGCTGCAAAAGGAGAGTTTGCTGAATTCTCAGCTGCAGCATTGCCTGATTAGCTGCTGACAAATAGAATGTCATCAAATCATTGAGGCAGCCTTCCTACCTGCGAAAAAAATGGTGCACCAGCGAAGGACAGAGGCATTGAAAAAGCACAAGGAAATTTTCTTTATAGAAAATTCTGATATGAAGACAGATCTGCCTCCAAAAAATGTATGCAAGGAGAGAGAGGATCCTCTTCCAGTGAGCAAAACATGACAGAATGCCACAAATCGTAAGGGGGGGTCTCAATACAGAAATCTTTGTAAATAAAATTTCATCAGGTCTCCTAGTAATACTCTCACTGTCACACAGTTGATTTTGATAAAAATATCTTGAAGGAGAAACCTGAATCAGAGGATGCATTTGATACAGAACAGAAAACAACATAGTTGGACAACCTGCTTGCTGGAAGCGCTCAAAAAGGCTTCTGCCATACTGCAAACATGCCTGCCACCTAGCTAATCACTGTTGTAGGATGTTGCTGTGGATTCCCAACCAGAACAACCTCACAGCACCTAAGAAAGTGGAGGTAACACGCCTACTACACTAGTTGGTAGCTGTGCGCGGCCAGCAAAAGGAAACAACACTCCTTTTTCCCCCAAAACGCCTCAGGAAACAACAAATAAAAAATCCACGTCCATAATTTTGTGTTAACAGGCCCTCATCCATGTGCAGAGCGGAAGAAACAGGGATGTGAGAAAGGAAAGATTGGACTCACATTGTACAGGAAAACGGGGGTGGGGAAATACGCAGCAAGGCAAGAGAGCAGGAAAAAAAAACCACGTATCTCCAACAGTTTCCACACCCCCTCTTCAATAGGGACAGTCTGCAAGATCTGATACAAACCAGTCCACGCAACTACACAAACAATTAAAAACTACATCCATTCTCCTCACGCGGCCAGGGCAGGAAGAAGGAAGGCGTCCAGGAGGAACCAAGAAGAAAACGCCTCTCACACACCTACTTCACTAGCTATCATGTCAAACCAGACTACACCCATACACATTGAATGAAAGGATAAAAAAGATATTCAGGTGAGGAAAAATAGGCCTCAACTGACTCCCATATCCCTCACGCAAGGTAGAAATGTGATGGTCATAACAGTCTGCAGGTTGGGTGGTTAGGAGGAGACTAAAGTCATCCACTTGCAATCAAGACCTGCGAATGGACCTGGTCGGCCAAGGTGGCAGTGGAGGGTAGGTGCAAGAAAATTAATAGATTCAAAAACTATGCAGTCCTCACCTTCAAAGGCGCCACCACCCAACCTCTCTCCCCTTCCAAGTAAACCAAGGATGGAAAAGACTACAAACATGCCCAAATGCCTTGAAAAGGTTTTAATATTCTATTAGAACTTTTAACAACAAAAGTCATTACGCATTTCACCAATCAAAAGCATGATAAGCTCACTAGACGAAAGTTATAAATGACCCTCGGAAACAAAAGTGCACTTACGACAGAATGAGATGGCGAGACAAAGTGAAAGAAGGGAAGAAACTATTCCAAAATAACTCCGCAATAAGGTCAAAGTCACCTGACGATAAAAAGGGAGCTCAAATAAACTTTCAACGAAAAGAAATGGGGGCAAGGTGGTAGAACAGAAGTTGATGCCCAACAGGGCATTACATATTCCATCAATGACGTCCATAATTATTTTCTTGGACTAGTAAGTGATCTCAAAGTAAGGCAACTTATGAATGCAGAATGTTTACTTGAAAAAGGCATGTACATGACTACCAAGGAAGCTAATGAATTTCGGAAACATATTTTGATTGCAAGTGTCAAGGACCCTAGACTAATTAGATGGATGGCCATGAATCTTCTTCATTCTTAGTTATCAACCAGGACTGGGGATTCAACAAAAGGGGATGAACTAGTCAAATAAATGATTAATTCGGGGTAGTCCACTGGTCAGTTGGACACACTAAAAAACATTCAAATTGTAGGGATTTAGAATATTCTTCTTGGGTAAATAAAATTCTTCTTGATTCATGAGAACATGGAGCATCTAGGGTTCTATAGTGGGATTTTTATGGATCATATTTGGACACTCTCTAAGGCCTAGGATCTAAAAATCATATATAAAGAAAAAATATTGGATATAATTTACACCACGGTGATAATTTTTTCTGATAGCTCAAAGACTCCAAACTTACCAAATTAATGACATCTTTGGTAATCAAGGAAGATACCAATGATGCTAAAAATCCTAGATTCATGGTTTATAACATTCATGGTTTATAGATCCTTAAAGCAGGATGATATGTAGTCTTGAGTGTGTTTGGTCCAATAATTTTTAATTTTAACTTAATAATTACATGTTATCGCCACCATTATATGATTGTATTTTATAAGGGGTAAAGTTTTTTAAATTAGATCCTACCCTTGTATAAAGAGGCCTAAAATCCTAGATAAGGCATTAACAAACCCAGAAATAAAAAGAGACAACTGCCCATCAACAAATATACAACTAGGAGGGAGAAACAATTTTCTTGAGAGAATATTTTTTTTCTTGTTATGTACTATTTTCAACCCATCCGCAACCTCCTCAATAAGAAGAAAGACTTTAATATCTTCAATCAACAGACATGTACTTTTTTCCATAGGACTTTTAGGAGGAATGTTTTCCTTAGCCGCATAACAAGCTATTGGAAAAACACCATTGCATTTTTTAGTTATGACATTACCATTTTCCTTATTTTCAATAGTTGGAACCTCAGAAGGAGGAATTTCAGGGATCTATTTGACCACCCCATCCGAGTCATCATTTGAAACCATGTCTTCCTTACCATCAAAGATGAAATGCTCAGAGAGGGAATTTTTCCACTAATTCTTCTTCTCATTGTTATGCATTACCATCCTGCATTCAACAATAGCGTGACCTAAGGTGAAACACCTTCTACATCTAAAGGGTAAACCTTCGTAGTTTAAAGGTTGAGTCAAAGATCTCTTTAGTGCTTTTAACTCAATGTTTACAAGAAGTTTTTTTTATGTATTAAGTTCCATAAGAATAATTACCTATGTTGTGTGGGTGAAATCAGTTGTTTGAGATTCAATATGAATAATGTTGCCCAAAACCTTTAGATGATTATTGTACTTGAGCTTATACCTAATTTACTAGGAGTTTTTTCATAAATATTTTAAAATAGTGGAGAAAAACCCTACCATGTATAATATCATACTTTTAGATTAACATTTGTAAATCACTCAACAGGGAACCTATTCCATACAAAAACACTTACAGAAAGGATTTCTAATGAGATAAAAAATTTAAAAACTACTAATATAAGAAGAAATGATAATCATGCCACATGTTCATAATTTCAAAATAAATAGTTATATATTTCTAGGTGATAAGTATCTTTAAAGGTTGTTTTAGAAATTTCTAAATAATAGAGTTAAAGTTATACAAAATTTAAATATACAAAAATATGAATATTATATAAGATACTTTTGCATAATTCTTCTACACTAAAATTCATGCTATCTATCTATATATATATATATATATATATAGTTATGTATGTCTTAAGATTCTTTAAACATGTTAAAATCTAGATTTTTAATGAAAAATACATATTTATATAGTGATTATTTTTTAGATAGATAAACTCTTTTGACCAAACCTATGAATTGGAGTAAATTCAACCAAGATATAGCAATAGGCTCAATAATTAGCGAGCTAGATCCACCACATTTGAACACACTTCTAGCGTAGGTTTTTTGGAACCAAAATCCACATCTATTAAATCAGCATGCCAATCACGCCACCTCATAAATACCTTTCTTGCCTCACGACCGCATCAACAACATCAAGAAATCATATATAGGTGAAGCAACAATCATTATTTAGAATTAACAAACTCTATCATATATCAACATATCAAATAATTTGATTCTAACATCCATGAGATCATAATTCTACTCAGAACATTCACATATAAGAAATGCATCAAGAATAAAATGTATCAGTATAAAATACAAATAACACAAATCCACATATATCGAATTGTCTACTAGTTTCATCTAACATATCATAATAAAAATGTAAATCACCACATATCCATAGTCCAAGTAATTGTATAGCCTATGATCAGTTGATCAAGATATAATAATCAAAATGTCAAAGTATTTATCCAAAAGTAATAAAATCATAGTGCAATAGTGCCAAAGGGAAGTGGGCACTACAAAATCTATGTGTCGGTAAAAATTTTAATCAAACTAGGCGATCAAGAGGTTAGAGCCTATTAGTTGAAATAGTTCTTTATAGTTGTATCAAATCCAAAGAGATTAATCAACACATATACTAGACATATTTTCAACACAATAGACAAGAGCAGGAGATTTAATCATTTCAAAAAATTTTACAGAGGATGCTAGAGATTCAAAGATAATTTAATGCACAAACATCATTATGTCTTGGCTGAAAATCCATTAAGGAGACATCATACCACCATTTGAGAGAGAGAAGGTAGATCCGTACTGCTTGTTGAGTTGAGGTTCCATGTTACAAAACTAAACTGATGTAAAGATAAATAGTGTCAAGTTCGAGCTAGGTAAGTCGATGTTGTTAACCATGAATAATATTTTGATATAAGAATTTTTATTTCTCTATCATAATATATGAGTTCCTCCTTTGAGATGACCTCGACAGCTAGTGTAATGCGTGATCATTTCACCCTATGGAAAAAGATGGGATCTTGTTTTTTCTTGAGAGGTATCGAATATTCTCGTCGTGCGAATAGATTCTATTTAGCTCAGTAAGTGATCACCATGATGTATGTAAAACTTTGGCCTTAGTTCATCGTTAGGAATTAACAACTCACAGATAAACCGTAGTCAGTCTCCCTTGTCAATCGCCACCAGGACAAACTTTGTGCCATTTAAATAACCTCAAATTCTATGTTATCATTATGCTTGGATGGAGTGTTACCCTGTGGCAGTGTACAATTTGTTGACGATGTCGTAACACTTCGGTATTACTCAAAGTTTGTTGGGAGGTCGGTATTGGGGACTTTGACCAAGTCCAGTGAGGAGAGATGATTTTGAAAAGGTTCCGATCTAGTGAGATTGTAATGCTAAGTTTACAGTTTCATTAAGGAAGATAATAACAATTACTATATATATATATATATATATATAGATATTGTAATGCCCGTTAAAATGTCTACTCAAGACCCAAGAACAACCTAGGTTTAGTTAGAAAAAAAATTATGGAATAAATATTTTTTGAAAGGTGAGTCCTCAACAGGCTGTCAAAACTATAGTTGTCACAACAAAGATTCAAATTCAATTATAATTAATAAATATTTTTTTCTTGTTATAGCAAATATTAAATCTACATCACAAAATTAATGAGTGTAATTAATCCAAATATAGTTAAATTTCTCTTAGGTGTTAATTTAATAAATAACTAAATTAACATATTTTTAAATATTCCTTACTTAATTTTAGAGGTTCAAAGGGGCCAAAACAATTAAATGCCCAAGGCATTTAATTTCACAAAGTATAACACTAACCAAGGTTCTTATTTACATGGAGTTAGAAAAACATTCCATTCCCCATAAGGTGACCCCTTAAAAGTCACCCCATGCACTTAACACTTTCTGAAAACATTTCCATTACATAGGAAATTTCTTCCTCTTTCCAATGATATAAATGAGTCCTCCTAACTCCTCATATTTATCAAGTTACGGACCGATGGGCCTTGGGAGGATATTTTTCCCAAACATGGGCTTGCGAGCCTAGGGAAGAAATTTCACCCAGGGAAGGTTTGCACTTTTAGCTACAAAGAGAAATTTTCATTTGTAAGCTCGCGATCCCACGGTGGGGCTTCGTGCTGAGGGAATAAAATTTTTCCCAAGCCGCAAGGGAAATGTGGCATGTTTTTAAGCCCATGCAGGAAGGCGGGTTGTCGGAGGTAACTAGGATTTTTAGGCTCGTTTTTGAAAAAGAAAAAATGCTTAAAAACATCCACACCTCTACTGAAGGCCAAAGAGGCCACATTTCATGCCCAAAATCACAAGCAAGAAAACATACCGATGTGGAAGCTTAATAATTTACGCTTTTGTGTTAAAAAATGCAAAGGTTAAAAACAACTCACACCTCCTTAGATTCCTAGTGAAGCCACATGTTAGTCCAATAGTGACCTGTGGGAAGGTGGGCCAGTGGTGAAACTTAGGTATTTTTTCCAATCTTATTCCAAAAGCGTTAAGGTTTAAAACAATCCGTGCCTCTGCCAATACCTAAAGAAGTCATGTGTTAGACCATCATTGGTTGCAAGGTGGTGGGCCATATGGGAGACTTAGAAATTTTCACCCTTTTTCAAAACATAAAGTTTGAAGGTGTGGGCCCGCGAACCTATGGAAGTGTTTTTCAAAAGCAAAGTGGCGGGGCTGTTGGGTCGTGGAGGAATTTGGGAAAAAGTAAATTTTTGAAATAAAACACTTCAGATGGCCATAAATTTCGATTGGAAGCTTCAATTTGAGCAAACAAGGTCTTTTTGGAAAGGGATCAAACTCCTTTTTACATATGAAGCACAAAATATTATTTTTGATAAACTAAGATGGGTGAAATCTAAACAAAGGTCTTTCCTGCCATTAAAATGTGAACTAAACGTTTTCAACTACCAGAATGGTTCTAATCTTCCATTCTTTCTTATTCAACACACCAAATAGGAATGGAGAAATGCATTTGACAAATTTAAAATGGATTGCAAGGATTAATTGATAAAGGTTGAGATTTGAATTTGAATTTAGTTCTCCTTTTTTTTTTTTCTGCAAAGGTGTTTTTCTGCCTCTTACCCGATTAATAAAGTTCTAAGTAAATTTGTTGAGCAATAAAAACTATTTTGGGATGTGTTTTGATAATCCTCAGTTCATTTTAAGGTTTCATTTTGTCTTACATAGTTTCCGGGTAATCTGTATATTTTTCCATTATTTATTTGCGGGTTTACAGTAACCTAATAGAGATCTATGTATTTTAGACTAGAGATTTATCTATTTCATTTACAAAGTAGAGGGTGATTTAAATTTTTAAGTTTATTCCATTCCAACTTTAAAATGTTTAACTTTCCTTTAATCAATGTGTGAAGAGCAAGTAAGTAGTTCTATTTTCAAAATGTGCCTTTCAAATAATACAGAGGAATGTAATATTACTAACACAGACATTTCCAGCCTTCAAACAGAGAGTTTACAATATATCTCCAACAAATTTTTTAAAAAAAAGAGTAACACCATTTGTAGAAAACAAAACAACTTCTATTAAACTGAAATAATTCATTTTTACAACTTCTTTTCTGTTCACCAAAAGACAACTTACAAAATAAATCTTTCTCATTCAAATGTGACTTTCACATCCAAAAACAAAGAAAATTTTGACCACAACTAATATTTCAATGCCATCCACTTAAAGTGGGAAATTTTTATAATAAGGGACCCTAAGAGGATTGCAAAATTCATCTTCACACATAGCTTCTAGAACAACAACTAGAGAGGTTTGACATGTTTAAATTTGGTCACAACAAAAAAGGGGGAGAGACAACACTCTCCACCCAACCAAGAATTCTAATGAAGAGGATAGGTCATCCTCGTCATTGACCGTCGAGCCCAAACCACATTACAATAGTAAATGGATTCAACTCATGGAAACAAGACAATCTTCCACAACACAAAACAAATTCCTCAATCATATCATAGTCTAACTAATGAAGTTATAACAACGGGAAGAACAACAACAAAACACATAGGCTTCATCTTACAAAAGTCAAAGGAGTGAGATCTATGGGGGAAGTTTCTTATACCTCCCAATGGGAAATGGGTGTCCACCTTAAAACCCACCAATATATTCATCTCAAAACCCCTACATACTCATATGCCTCCCCTAAGTACCTCTTATACCTTCCATTCTCTTATGCTTCCCTCATCTTGTGGCTTCCCCATAACAAGTAAGAAATGCAAGCTATTTCTTTTCCAAGGTGTAAACCCTTTAAAAAATCCCTCCAAAAAACAACTCTTATGCCTCCCAAAATTCTGTTATGCCTCCCCATAAGAAGGATCCCCATAGTCTTCTCCTACACCAAACTTAGTCAATCTACCCAACCAACCCATAAACATACGAAACCCTCAACAAAATTCACATATACATAAAATAATAAGAACACATTTTAAGAGATTCAAGCTCCTACCTCTCTATGATAGATCTTGATCCAAAAGTTCAACAATAAGCTTCTTCAAATCCAAACAGTCCCAAAGCACCAAAAAATCCACAAGCATCCAAAATCCTCCAGCTCTCTCCAATTGAAAGAGCACCAAACCAAAAAGAAGTAACCCCCAAACAAGCCAAAAAATTTGAATAAATAGAAAAGGGAGAGAGGAGGATGAGGTGGCTCCGTGTAGGATGCCACATCACTCATCCTCAACTCCACATCACAAGTCAAATTCAAACTCCAAAGAAAAATTAATAAGTGGGTGAATAAATGACATTTTTACTTACACACACAATCCAAGCCCACAACCCTTAAGGACCAAAATTAATTTCATGTAAGAAGGTGCAATAAGAAATTACAAATTGTTTTCCTAAAATGCATAATAAGGACTAATTTTGACTTCCCAACCCATAGATAGGGTTGGTTTAACAATTTAAGAGGTGTGGGACAAGTTTAACTTGTCCCACAAGCTTGAAAAATCAGCCCCTAAGGACATATTCCGAATTTCAAAAGGAAGGTGGAGTGTTTCACACTCAAATTTACTTACACATTACTTACAACACATAATCCAAGATCCATCAGCTCTAATAAATGCATTCTTTTGACCCATTTTAAATTATTTAACAACATGATTACTCACTAATCTAGACACAAACAAAATAAATAATAAAGAGGAAAATACATCACTAAAAATGACATACTAAAATTAAACAAAAGAACTAAATAAAAGAATACACATAACCCCTTGGTCACATAACCCCATGGGAACCCCTTACATCAATTCAAACATACACAAATAACAAATACATGTTGCCATGGTGACCCTTGTTGAATTCATCTAGAATTCTAATGTGGTTGGTCTCCAATCCCCCGATGTTTGTTGTGACATGTTTACCTACAAAACATAAATACCTCCTTCAGCTTTTTGTACGCATCAAATCATCCAAAATAAATATAGAATATAACTCCAAATTCATGTATATATAAATCAAAACATGATCAAGCAAGTAACAACATCATTTACAATTTCATCAATAACCATATGATCATAAAATTACTTCAATTATCTAGGTCTACTCAATATGACGAAATAACACATGTCCAATATATATATATATATATATATATATATATATATATATATATATATATAGAACCATGTCAACATCATAACAACATTAGTATAAAATGTATCCAATACCACATGCACCATAAATGAATAAAAATTAAGAACAGTCCATGATCTCTAACATCTAACATCATGCCAAATCAAAAGCTTTAATAATGTCCATAAGTATAGTCAACAGTATCATAATCAATAACAAAAGGTGTCAAAGGGAAGTGGTCACTACATCCCCCTCTTGTTAGACTCAACTTCCTCTTGGAATTCATTGGAACAGGTGTCGAAACTAAACTCATAGAAAAGTAGCATCCTCCCATGTAGTCGTAGTCTCATCATATCTGTCCCACTGCACTCAAACCTGGTCAATCTTTCTACCTCAAAGGCCCAAAGTCCTGAACTCTATAATGTGAATGTGTTGCACCATCACCTGATCCAGATCCTACACTAGCAAAAAGGTCCAATCCAAAACATGAGAAGGATCTGCAATATTTCTCATAAGTACTTAAACATGAAACACATTATGCATGTGATACAAGCTAGGTGGCAACACCAGACAATAGGCCCAAGGACTGATACACTCCAAGATTTCAAAGGGGCCCTCTAATCTAGGAGCTAACTTAGAACCTTTTCCATAATGGATAGGGCTCTTATGTGGCCTGACATGAAGGAAAACCTTCATGCCCACATCAAAACTACTGTTAATCCTATGTTGATCTGCATACTTCTTCTGCCTGTCCTGTGCCTCCTGTTGTCTCTATCTGATCATAACCATCTATTGCTCCATGTCCTGCAATAAAGTTGGCCCAAGAGAAACCCTGTCCTCTAACCTATCCCAACTAATAGGTTTCCTCCACTCTCTACCATACACTTCCTGGAAAGGAGCGATGCCTATAGAACTTTGAAAACTATTATTGTAGGAAAACTCCACCAAGTACAAATACACCTCCCATCTTGACTAGTGATCCGTAACATACATTCTAAGCATGTCCTCTAAGATCTGATTCACTTGCACAGTCTATCCATCTGTCTCAGGGTGATACACCATGCTGAAATTGATCTTCATCCCAAGGGCATGCTGCATGGTAGTCCAAAAGTGGGAAGTATACAGAGGACCACGGTTACAGATAATCTTCTACAGAATCCCGTGTAATTTGAAAATCTAATCTAGATATACCTGTGCCACTAAACTAGCTATATAGGTGGTCTTCGCTGGAGAAAAATGATCAACTTTCATCAATTTATCCACCATTACCATGATGGCATTGTGGTGGTACCTCGACATCGGTAGCCCAATAATGAAGTCAATGAAAATGGTGTCTTATTTCCATCTCGGTATAGCATATGGAAAGAGAAGGCTAGTTGGATGTTGATTCTTGACCTTCACCTTTGGGCACTCTAAACAACATGACACAAACTGAGCCACATCTCTATGAAGTCCCCTCCAAATATACAACTATCTCAAAGTGGCATGCATCTTCGTCACCCCGAGGTGAGATGAATAGGGTGCATGATGTGCCTCTGTCAAGATGTCCTACCTCAAGCCTCCATCCCTAAGAACATAAATCCAGCCTCAGTACCTGAGGAGCTAATCTTCCTCTAAAGTAAAACCATCTAAATTCCCCTCAAGGGGACTCTGAGATTCAATCTATGCTCTAGCTGCAATGTAGAAGTTGTCATGAGGAAGTTGCAGTAGAATCCTACTCGATAAATCTGTGCTCACTGAAGTGGCCATAACCACATGTATCTGTCTCTTATGAACATCTGCAACCACTTTCTCCTTCCCTTTCACATGCTCTATCTCCATATCGTACTCACAAAAAAACTCCATCGAAATCCGTTGACGAGTGTTGAGATTAGGCTGCATGAAGAGATAATGAAGAATTAAGTGATCAATGTTGACTGTGAATCTCTGACTGAGAAGGAAGTGTCTGCATCAAACCAAAGCATGCATAACTTCCGCAAGCTCAAGATCATAAGTTTGATAATTGAGCTCATAATATTTGAGTTTGCGAGACTCAAAAGTAACTACTCTTCCCTCCTGCATCAACACACCTTCGAGTCCTGCTAAGGAAGCATCTATGCATACGAAAAAATCACCTTGTAGATCTAGAACTCCATGAATAGGTATTGTCATGAAGCATTCCTATAGTGTCCTGAAGGCATGCTCACATATGTTTGACCAAACAAACTTCTTCCCTTTCCACTGAAGGGAAGTGATGGGGTGCGCAATCCGAGAGAAGTATTGAACAAATCTCCTGTAACACTGTACTAAACCCATGAAGCTACGAATCTCTATCACACTAGTGGGTGCTAGTCAATCCATAATAGCTCAAATATTGGAAGGATTGACTACGATACCTTCCCAAAAAATTATGTGGCCCAAATACTTCACCTCTGCCTAAGAGAATGCAAACTTCTCTAGGTTCCTGTAAAGCTGCTGCTCACAAAGATACTAAAGAACCTGGTGAAGGTGCCCCTCGTGCTCCTCACATGTACATGAAAAAATCAAAATTTCATCAAGGAAGCTGAGAATTAAGTGATCCAAGAATGTTCTAAACACTCCATTCATTAAGCTCATGAACACTACGGGGGCATTCGTCAAACCAAAAGGCACGACGGTGAACTTGTAGTTGTCATATCTCGTATGGAAGGTGGTCTTATGAATGTCTGCCTCCGTAATTCTCAGCTGATGATAACCTGACTTAAGGTCTATCTTGGATAAAATTGTGGCCCCCTTCATCTGATCAAACAAATCATCAATGTGTGGAAGGGGGTAATGATTCTTGATTGTTACTTTGTTCAGTTGGCAGTAATCAATACATAACCGCTGAGATTTTTCTTTCTTCTTTACAAATATCACCAGTGCACCCCAAGGGGATAGACTAGGATGGATTAGGACTTTCTCCAAAATGCCTTTTATCTTCCACTTAAGCTCGTAGAGCTCAGGGGTAGTCATCCAATAAGGCTCTTGTGAGATAGGCTCAACTACCGAAACGAGATCTATGTGAAAATATATCTCATGTGGGGTTGGTAACCCTGGTAACTCCCCTGGGAAGACATCAAAAAAATATCTCAAGATGGGATGGTCATCAAGTGATGGCCCACTAGACTCATGCTCTGATTGGTCACTAACTATGACATCATACATCTGACAACCCCGTTGCACACACCAGTTAAGTTGTATGGTAGAGTTGGTGCAAATTGAAATGGGTCTCCTAACCCCTACTATCACTGACTAAACTTCTGAATCATCTATACATGATATAATCTTATGGTAACAATCCACCCTGGATCTATGTGGAGACAACAATTCCATGCCCAAGATGACTCCATACGAACCCAACGGAAGAATATGAATATCTGAGTTAGTGGTGAAGGGTCCAAAATCCACTACACACTCCTTAACAAAGGAGTCTATAGAGATCTTAGCTCCAAAAGCCATCTCGACATCGCAAATAAGACCCTTCCTAACTGCCACCATCCTACATCACTCTACCAAAGATGGTGTAATAAAATAATCAGAAGAACCAGAATCAAATAGAATGGAGGTAGGAACACAACCAATGCTACATGTCATCTCAATCACGATACTCTGGTGCTCATCCTGGGGTTCTCTACTACTGTATAGATCTGATGACTTTTCCCCATGTGACTAACAGTAGGCTCTGAGATCTACATCTTACCCTTGTTACTAGTGTTATGTGGGCACTCTCTCCAAAAATGTCCAACAACACCATAACCATAACAAATGCCTAGTCCTATCCCATGAGTAGCAGTTCCATCCTATACTCTAGAGGGTTGTGTTGTGGATCCTAATGATCTAGCTAATGACTGTTGAGGTATCTATTGGTGAGATCCAACTGACTGAGCTCTCGACGTACCCTATGTCCTAACGGGAACCCTAGGAGGAGGCCCCATACACCGTCCCCTCTGTGTATCATATCCTTATGGAGGCCTGTACAATGGGTGAGTCTACTACTGCTACTACTATGGCATGAAAAATTATTGTGCTGGACGCTATCCACCCCGAGGATGAGGAGATGATCCCCTCGATCTCCTATCCTACATCTATTAGATGCGGCTCCGTACTCTATCTTTGGCCTGCAGTGTCTTTCCCCAAGTCACCTCTACTATGTAGGCTTTCTCAATAGCCTCTACTAATGCCCGCGGACAATGGATACACACCATAACTCCAATGTCTAGATTGAGGCCCCTAATGAACCTATGAATCCATACCTGCTCATCTTGCATGTAGTAGACATACTGGAGTAGATCTAGAAATTTTCTAACATAATCAGGTACTGTCAAAGATGCCTTCTAGAGGTCATGAAACTCATCTATCCTCTACTGAATGAACCTCCATGATAAGTATCTACTCCTTAACTACTCCTCAAAGAGCTCCCAGGTAACCGTCTCTGAATCAACATGGAGCTTCTGCTCCTCGCTCCTCCACCAGACATGTGCTCCATCCCTTAGATGATGGATCGCAACACGAGCTTTCATGTTGCTAGTATAAGGGAAGAGTATGAAGCACCAGATCAAGGTCACTAATGATGCCTCTACCTAAAATCCACTTGTTCCCAGAATAGTTAGATGGCCGTAGCTTTAGGATCTCCTTGATATGATCTGCAGTAGTAGTCTGGTGACCCTTAGGCCTCTATGCATGCTCATCTCTATGTCTATGGCTCCGAGACCTATCTTTGTGTCCTAAAAACTGGTCATGTTGTCCCCTCAGTGGTGACTCTACTCTACCTAACTCCAAGCGGGATTTCTCTCCTCTGTGCTCCTCATTGTGTCAAAGAGATGCATGAGCCTAAATGGATGGCTCCCTATCATGTCTGGCTGACCTTCCTCCTACGGACCCTCTGCATAAAGCGGTATTAACATCCTGAAGTTTCTGTAAAATCTAAGGTAGGATGGGAGGTAGTAAGTCTATATCTATGTGAAAGGACCCCTCGTCTTTTCTACACCTCATTCATAGACCAAGGTGAGAGTTAGTTCATTATTCTAGGTTTTATTCATTTTTCCATGTTTACTAAAATATTCAATTTTCAAACAAGGTTATTTTTTAGATTTAAAAGTGCGCTAGGATTAATATTGCACTAGGTTTAGTGTTCAAGTCTCAAATTTTCTAGTGTTCCCAAGGGTCCAAGATTTTTAACCCATGGCTTTGATACCAAGTTTCGTGCCTGCTAAAATGTTCACTCGAGACCGAAGAACAACCTAAGTTTAGTTAGAAAAAAATTATGGAATATTTTTTTTTTAAAGGCGAGTACTCAACAAGCTTTGAACACTACAGTTGTCACAACAAAGATTCAAACTCAATTATAATTAATAAATAAAATTTTTCCATTATAAGAAATAGTAAATCCACATTACAAAGTTAATGAATGTAATTAATCAAAATATAGTTAAATTTCTCTTAGTTGTTAATTTAATAAATAATTAAATTAACACTATAGTTAAATATTCCTTAATTAATTTTAGAGGGTCAAAGGGGTGAAAAACAATTAAATTCCCAAGGTATTTAATTTCACAAGGTCTAACACTAACCAAGGTTCTTATTTACATGGGGTTAGAAAGAAATTCCCTTCCCCATACGGTGACCCGTTAAAAGCCACCCCATACTTTTGAAACAAAGAATTTAAATTCAAAAGGTAATTAATTTATATTGCATGCACTTAACATGTTTTGAAAACATTTCCATTACATAGGAAATTTCTTCCCCTTCCCAATGATATAAATAAATCCTCCTAACTCCACATATTTTTGAAGTTACAGGTCGGCGGGCCTTGGGAGGATTTTTTTCCCAAACGCGGGCTTGCGGGCCTAGGGAATAAATTTCATCCAGGGAAGGTTTTTGATAGGTGGACCTAGGAAGACATTTGCTTCTTTGTGATTTTACCTAAAAAGTGCAATTTTAATTTACACGCCATCGATCTCATGACAGGGCTTCACTCCAAGGGAAGAAAATTTCCCCCAAGCCACAAGGGACACGTGGCATGTTTTTAAGCCAACGTGGGAAGGTGGGTCATCGGAGGAAACTAGAATTTTTAGGATTTTTGTTGAAAAATAAAAAAGGTTTAAAAAAATTTGTGCCTCCACAGATGCCCAGAGAGGCCACGTGCCATGCCCAAAATCATAAGCAAGGAGTCAGACTTATGGGGAAGCTTAAGAATTTAGACTTTTGTGTTAAAAAATGCAAAGGTTAAAAACAACCTACGCCTCTGCCAACGCCTAACAAAGCCACATGTCAGTACAACAGTGACCTGTAGGAAGGCTGACTGACGGTGAAACTGAGGAATTTTTTGCAATATTTTTCCAAAAGTGTTAAGGTCTAAAACAATCCTTGCCTCCACCGATGCCTAAAGAAGCTAGGTGTCAGACCATCATTAGTTGTCGGGTGGCGGGCTTTTGGGGAGACTTAGAAATTTTCACCCTTTTTTCAAAACGTAATGTTTGAAGGTGTGAACCCACGAACACGTAGACGTGTTTTTCAAAAAGTGAAGTTGCGGGGTTGCTAGGCTGCGGAGGAATTTTTGAAAAAGTAAATTTTTGAAAGCAAAAACTTCTGATGGCCATAAATTTCGACTAGAATCTTGCATTTGAGAAAATTGGGAGTTTTTGGAAAGGGCTCGAACTCCTCTTTACAAAGGAAGCACAAAATATTATTTTTGATAAACTTAGATGGTTGAAATCTAAGAAAATGACTTTCCTACCATTAATATGTGAACTAAACATTTTCAACTACCTGAATTTTTCTAATATTCCATTCTTTCCTCTTTAACACACCAAACAAGCATGGAGAAATACACTTGAAATATTTCAAATGGATTGCAAGGATTAATTTATATAGGTTGAGATTTCAGTTTGAATTTAATTCTCCTTTTTTTCTACAAAGGTGTTTTCCTGCCTCTTACCTAATTAGCAAAGTTCTAAGTAAATTTCTTGAGCAATAAAAAATATTTTGGGATGCGTTTTGATCATCCTTAGTTCATTTTAAGGTCTCATTTTTTCTTTCATAGTTTCCAAGTACTCTTTATATTCATTTGTAGATTTAATGTAATCTAACAGAGATCTGCGTATTTCAGACTAGAGATTAATCTGTTTCTTTTACTAAGTAGAGGGTGATTTAAATTGCTAATTTTAATCCATTCCAACTTTAGAATGTTTAACTTTCCTTTAATCAATGCGTGAAGAGCAAGAATGTAGTTCTATTTTCAAAACATGTCTTTCAAATAATACAGAGGAATTTAATATTTCTAACACAAACATTTCCATCCTTCAAATAGAGAGTTTACAATATATTTCCAACAAAAAATTTTAAACAAGAGTAACACCATTTGTAGAAAATAAAACAACTTCTATTAAACTGAAATAATTCATTTTTACAACTTCTTTTCTGTTCACCAAAAGACAACTTACAAAATAAATCTTTATCAGTTGAATGTAACTTTCACATCCAAAAACAGAGCATATTTTTACCACAAATAATATTACAATTCCATCTACTTAAAGTGGGAAATTTTTACAATAAGGGACTCTAAGAGGATTGGGAAATTTCTCTTCACACATAGCTCCCAGAGCAGCAACAAGAGAGATCCGGCATGTTTCAATTTGGTCACAACTAAAACAGGCGGAGAGGTAACACTCTCCACCCAACCAAGAATTCTAATGAAGAGGATAAGCCATTCTCCTCATTGAACCCCGAGACCCAACCACATTACAATAGCAAATGGATTCAACTCAAGGAAATAAGACAAGCTTCAACAACACAAAATAGATTTCACAATCATATCACAGTCTAAATAATGGAGTTATAACCACATGAAAAAGAATAACAAAATACATAGGCTTCATCATGCAAAATCAAAAGGAGTGAGATCTATGGGGGAATTTTCTTATACCTCCCAATGGAAAATGAGTGTCCACCTTAAAACCCGCCAATATATTCATCTGAAAACCACTACATACTCTTATGCCTCCCCACATTCTCTTAAGCCTCCTCATAAGAAAAATCCTCATAGTCTTCTCGTATACCTCACTTAGGCAATCTACCCAACCAACCCATAAACATACCAAACACTCAACAACATTCACATATGCATAAAACAAAAAGAACACATTTTAAGAGAGTCAAGCTCCTAATTCTCCATGATAGAGCTTCATCCAAGAGTTCAACAATAAGCTTCTTCAAATCCAAATAGTCCCAAAGCACCAAAAAATCCAAAAGCATTCAAAATCCTCTAACTCTGTCCCATTACAAGAGCACCAAACCTAAAAGAAGTAATCCCCAAACATGCCAAATTTTTTGAATAAATAGAAAAGGGAGAGAGGAGGATGAGGTGGATCCATGTAATATGCCATTTCACTAATCCTCAACTCCACATCACAAGTCAACTTCAAACTCCAAAGAATAATTAATAAGTGGGTGAATAAATGACATTTTTACTTACACACATAATCCAAGCCCACAACCCTTAAGGACCAAAATTAATTTCATGTAAGAAGGTGCAAAAGTAACATACAAATTGTCTTCCCAAAATGCATAATAAGGACTAATTTTGACTTCCCAACACATAGATAGCGTTGTTGTAACAATTTAAGAGGTGTGGGACAAGTTTAACTTGTCCCACAAGCTTGCAAAATCAGCCCCTAAGGACATATTCCGAATTTCAAAAGGAAGGTGGAGTGTTTCACACTCAAGCCAAGAGCCATCAGCTCTAATAAATGCATTCTTTTGACCCATTTTAAATTATTTAACAACATGATTACTCACTAATCTAGACTCAAATAAAATAAATAATAAAGGGGAAAATACATCATAAAAAATCACATACTTAAATTAAACAAAAGAAACTAAATAAAATAATACACGTAACCCCTTGGTCACATTTAAAGGTGCTCCCCCCCATGGGAACCCCTAACATCAATTCAAACATACACAAATAACAAATACACATCGCCATGGTGACCCTTGTTGAATTCATCTAGATTTCCAATGTGGTGGGTCTCCAATCCCCTGATGTTTTTTGTGACATGTTTACCTGAAATATAAAAATACCTCCTTCTGCCTTGTGGCCACATCAAATCATCTAAAATGAATATACAATATAAATCCAAAGTCATCTATGTATAAATAAAAACATCATCACGCAAGTAACGACATCATTTACAATTTCATCAATACCATATGATCATAAAATTAAATCAATTATGTAGGTCTACTCAATATGACAAAATAACACATGTCCAAAACACACACACACACACACACACACACACACACACACAGAGATATATATATATATAACCATGTCAACATCATAACAACATCAGTATAAAATGTCTCAAATACAACATGCACCATATATGAATCAAAATCAACAACAGTCCATGATCTCTAACATCTAAGATCATGCCAAATCAAAATATACAATAATGTCCTTAAGTATAGTCAACAGTATCATAGTTAGTAACAAAAGGTGTCGAAGAGCAGTTGGCACTACAGCTATAATTATATAACTAGTTGTAAAATAGTGATGATAATGTTGTTTACAAAATTAAAAGGGGTGGTGGAATTATTATGGCTGGGTACACACTCATCCTCACCACAAATTGTTGTTTGGTCAACCCTTGATCATTTTTATTAACTCCAGCGAAGAGTAAATTTTAATGTGAAGTGGGTGCTAGCCTAGCCTATCAGAGAGTGGGTGGAGGATCTCCTATTGTTCCAATCGATGCGCATTCATTCCCTTGGAAGATGTGAAGCTTCGCCACCAATCTGTAACCTTGTGCCTCATCCAAGGTGTTCAGCTATGATTTTTCCTGCAAAATGACCTCTACTCCTTTCATTTTCTCGTCTTCTATGGCTTGGGTGATGGATGCCTCTTTTTCTCCTACATTTTTAACTTCCACTGGATTTTTCCATAGTTTGGCACGCATTGGATGGGTGTGGGATTTTTTGAGAGCGTCCAGAGCATCGAAAAAGATAGGAGGAAATGTTGAATAAAAGGTGCATAGGCATGAGTTTTTTTCCCTTCCCCAGCGTTTTCATTTGTAATAATTGCATGAGTATGACTTGTTCTCCATGTAAATGGTTTCTATGTTAATTTTGGGTAGCTCTGTGTGGGAAAATTTTCATTTGAAATGTTGTGTGGTTGTTGTTCGACTTCCCCATATAGATTGCAGTCTTATTTTGCTAAGATATGCATGGGGAATTTTTTGATATGTTTGTATTATTCTTGTGGGAGTAGTATAGTCCTACAACCTAGTATTGGACCCCAGTGTGGCAATGACTTCTTGATTTTTTAAATTCTGTCCCATTTTGAAAAATAGGATAAACATTATTTTGTGTAACCGTCTATTATAAAAGGGGGTAGTTGATACAATTCAGGGTCTCACTAGGGCACGTGTATTTCTTGACATATTGATGATATCATGGGCTGGTATAAGTTTGGTATGGAAATGATATTGGGAAAATCCTGCCTCATCATTTTAGCAATACAATTTTTGTATTCAGGGTGCAGTTGGCTTAGATTCGAATCTTGGTTGAAAATAGATTTAAGTAATCTTCTGGCTCCCTCAAATGGAAAAAATTGGTATCACCTCATTCCAAATTCAGACCTAGGAGGTTGGCTAGAAGGCTGTGATGTAATAAATTTCTAATTTATTAAGAACCCATATTGGTCTATGTAATATGCTCCCCTGATTTGACTGACTATTACTAGATAATTGGGTTTACAACTTTATCATATTGGTACCTTCATTTTTCTCAATCAAGCTTGCATACCTGGCTTAAGATGACATTAAAATTTTAGTATCCTACCCCATGGATATCATTGTCAATCCTACATTTGAATGATCCCCCTAATATTTTTAATGAAAGGGCCACCAAATTCTTTGTGATAGAAAATTTGGGGGATTATTCTAAGGAATTCCTTACAGAAACCATTGAGGAGAATACTTCAGGTAATTGGATCACTCGTGATTTAAACTGGGATATCCTATGCAACCGACACAACTTATATAGAATTTTTCCTAAATTTTATAATTATAAGAAACCTTTTTTGTCAGAAGCATCCAAGGTAGTGGGTGCATGAATGTTGTTTTTCACTTCTAAGTAATGAACAATGATGTATATGTTGGGGATATTATGTATATAGAACTAAGATCAACATTTGAGATGCATTGGGATCTCTAAAAGATAAAATATATTTACCCCAAAGCAATAATTTTGTTATGAGACTTTTCTTCGTTAATTTAATAAGTCAATTAAAATTGTATAGCATTAAAATAGTTACCATGTTGGGAATGAAGGGTTTTCATTAAGGGATTTTTCGAGGTTTGTATTTACATTATTTTTAGTATGCACTTATAGTTTATCTTATCTTATGTAGATTTTTTTTAACTTTGTGTGTGTGTGTGTACAGACACACACACACACACACACACACACACACACACACACGTATATGTATATGCATATATATATATATATATATATATATATATATATATATTGGGTATACTACTCAAAACAACACCTGCATTCTTTAAGGTCTATGCATCTGCAATGTATTCTCTATTACATGATATTTTGATAGGTCTTTGAGTAGTTATAATACCACCCCTAGACTCCATGTTTTTTTGTGGGCATGTGTGGCACTATTTGATTCGAGTAGGGATGTTTGGAATAATTTAATTAGTTATCTTCCTTCTGCAATTATCAGGAGATTTTACTATTCTATATTGGGTGGTTACCATACAATTCCCGTATTTAGTTTTTTGATTGTGAAGTTGCTATAGTTATGATTACTTAAAATAAAATAATAAAAAGGTGTATTATGGGGGAAATATGTGATAATTAGAATGTATGGTGTAAGAGTAACTTTGGATAGAAAATACACATTTTAGCCTTCATACATCATGCAGTTGTGCCATTTGTTAACCAGGTATCTATTCTATATGCATCCATATTAATTGCATCTTTCTTATGTCATGGAATGGAAATCATGCACTAGTCATTCAATTCTTTCTAATGAGATATCTAGGAAAGGGAATGCATGCTCATACAAGTTCTCCTTAACTAACAAATGCTAATGTGTTTTTCAAGTTTATTATTTCAGATCAAACACGCAAGAAGTGGTTGTTGTAATTTTCATAGATGACAATCATTAACGTGTTTGCACACTTTATTTTTGTTCACAATAAACATATATATTTGTGTTTTAAGGATCGACCATGGAATTTTCCTATGTTGTTTTAGGGTCTCAGAAATTGTAGGCAAATGAAAACAAAAAAAATGTTGAAATGTTATTGTTTTAATACTGTAAGAACTTGTGAAAAGGGCTTAACACCTCGTTAATTTTGCATAGCTGGAACATTATTAAAGGATATACTATGTTTTAGCCATTCCTTATAACATACTTTTTATAGTAAATAGTAATCAATTAGATTTTGTTTCCTATCACATCAAACTATAGTCTCTTTATTCTAAGCTTCTCTTACTTGGCACAAAATCCAATGTCATAAATATATTCCTAATAGAAATTTGATTGGATGTCATGATCGTGAGATTTTTAGTTTACATTTCATCATGTTCGAGAACCCTAATTGTTCAAGGCTTAATGGAAAATATTAGCTCTTACCTTCTCTTCAACATGTGGTAAAACAATGAAATCTAACCTTAGCTTTTCACCACCAGGCCCCAAAAAGGTAGATAGCTCTTGTATACTATTAGGATATTTGATACATGTGAAAAAATATACGGATTTTTCCCTTTCTAATTTCTTAAAAAAAGGATTTGAACGTGTGTATGAGGTTCGCCATTTGGGGTTTTGTACTTTGATACTGTATCTTTGCAAAATAAATAAATAAATTGTTTAATACACATCATCATTGTCAAGTCCCTGAAGGGAGGTTTGTAATTCAATCATATAATTCTATTGAGGGCTCAAATTGAAAAAAAGTAATCACTAGTACACAAATGAGAAAAGTAGAAACGTAAATAATTTAATTAATGTGTTTAAGCAATTTTTTGGTGTGGAGTTAACCAAGGAGGTGGAATTTCAGTGTGATCCTAAGTTACCTAAATGATGAGTTAAACCCCTTTATACCAAAGATCATTTTATGGAGTAGTGAGTATACATGGTGAACATAGGGAATCAAGTGCTTGAGGTTTTGGGTGTAAACTCTCTTTAACCCCTTTAATCATGGTTGTAGCTTGTTAAGAGAAATCTAATGCATTGTTGGATTTTTAAATTGTTTCGTAGGGGTTTCCAATAACTTCGTTTAGTCCTCAACAAGGTGTGAGGTTATATAATCCAAATTCTTATCATTTTCAGCGTCGTTTTGTAATTTTCCCTTAAACTCAAATTTTTAGTGGAGTGTGGAAATATTCTCCTTAGGGCCATGTTGTTTTAAACCCTAAGTAAAGTAGAAAAAAACTTGTTAAGTCATTATAATCTTACTTGCAACTTAAAAACTTTGTTTAATATGCAAAACAAAAAGAGAAACAATCAAATTAGAAGAAATCCCTACAAGTTAAGTGGTACTTAGAATTAAAGATTTGCAACCTAGTTTATAATAGAAAAATGAACCATAGTGGTAAGGTTTTTGTATCTTATTTATGGCTGATATTGAATTAAAATAGTAATATTTTCAATACCCTAAAAAAATAATGTCTTCCAAATGGGCCTACATATGTTTATTCTATCGTCAAGCCTTTTGGTTGAGTCAATCATTGGGAAATAAGGTCTTGATATGCATTATGTGTTTTCCATTCTACGATTGTTTGATGATGTCATGTAAGAATGTCTTATGTTATGTGTTGATATATTTAGCGACCCCATGCTCAACATGTGTGTTATGTTGTGGGAAGTCAAAAAAATATATTTCATGTATTTTCACTGTTGTTTTTGTGTGTGTTTTTTTTGTGGGCGTTACACTTGGTATCAAAGCAAGGTTCATGCTCTCAAACCTCTAGGATGGATTGGAGCTGTGATGCATTTTGCATAGTGGTGGTAGAGATTTGGAAGAGTAATGTGATGGATGTTGTGATGTGACCAATGGTGTAATTGTGATATTAGGAACACTCTTTTTGTGCATGCCACTTAATGTTCATTTGTTACCATGATGATATACTTGTGATAATATTATTCACCCTTCTTTTCGTGGATTGTATGATGATTTAATGTGTGATGTGCATCATTTTGTGCATGAAGAGAATGATATTATGGATTACAAATTGTTGGAATGTCTTGTTATCCTATGAGATGTAATTGTGCGTGTGATCTTTCATAGAGTGAATCAGAATGTATTGTGATGTCGCCACCATGTTGTGATGAATCGTAGGTGTGACCATGTAATATTGAAATGAGATATATGTTCAAATGTTAGTCATTGTGTTTCACCTTTCACATAATTCGTGTAATATGTTATGTTTCATGTTGTGAATAAGGGTCATATGGTGATCGTATGACCCCTTATCATATAGTACTTGTACCTTGGGTACACTAAGTGGAAATACAATGTTTCGTAGCCCGTGAAAGTGATGATTGGGACTATACCTTATATATATACCATGTGTATGATACTATGGTTAATGTTTTTTAATCTCCATTGTGTTTGCGATATAGTTATGTATGATGTTGTAAACCTTACACTAACCGGTCCTAATAGAATTGGAAAAAGTGCATGTTGGAGGAAGGAAACATGTACCATTGACCAATCACTCAAGCTGAGTACAAGAGAGGAAGTGGAGTCTCAAATTTATTGAAAACCCACTTTTGTTTGTTTGGTATGTATGAC
Source organism: Taxus chinensis (assembly GCA_019776745.2). Taxonomy (NCBI): domain Eukaryota; kingdom Viridiplantae; phylum Streptophyta; class Pinopsida; order Cupressales; family Taxaceae; genus Taxus; species Taxus chinensis. The sequence goes on along the minus strand of CM034155.1, from coordinate 377,816,337 downwards.
GCTCGCTCAATGAGTGTCATGTATATTGTGTTTCGCGGACACCTTAGGCTCAGTTGATGGTAGCATGTACTCTTTTCTCTCTCCCTATATGGTTGTCTTATGGATTTAACCTAAGTTTACTTACGACTATGTTGAGCCTTGTGGAAGTGGTGGAGGTATGATTCTGACAGATGATTATGATAGTTGTATTATGTGTTATATTTTTTTACGAGATGAGCCTCGATGTTTCCGAGTGCCAGAAACTCATTAAGTACCCCCCTTGGTGGTTGTAAAAGGCCACATACTTATCATAATGTGTTATTCCTATACATGTATTTTATTTGTAAATCGAACACTTTCCCTTTTCTTGCTAGAATCAATAAATTTTTTTACTGACATGTCCTTATATTTTAGGCATTTATTTGGTGGTTGCACTGACATTCTAATTTTTCACTAACCATGGCTAGTTAGCCATTTGGTTTTCTCAATATTAAATTGTGTATCAAGTTTAAAAATTTTATAACCTAGAAAAGTCTTGAGATTTTTTCCATTTTGCATTTGATATGGATTGTTATGCTGGTTCTAATGTCGTAATGTGTTGGAATAGGGTTATGGGATTCACCATGGAGTGCTGACACCTATGGACCCTCTTCGTTGTATGGGGGTACCCCCAACGAGTTATAGATAAGTAATGGGTTCTCGAACCACGAGTTATTATGTCACTTTGGTTAGGGGTTTCTTGACTCTATGTACCTAGGGCCATAGGGTGAACGACCTCTTTTGTGGAGTGAAAAGGAAAATATATCTTTATGTTATTTCTTGAGGGAGGCATAAGAGATTTGAGGGAGACATACAAGACCTGAGGGAGGCATAAGAGACTTGAGGGAGACATAAGAAATTTGTGTGTGTACGATTGATACTTGAGAGGTATATGGAGTGAATTGTGATGTTATGGTAATATGTTGACTTTGTTTGACCATATTTAGCTACAGGTATGGTTCAAGTTATGTGAACTTTTGTATGAGAATTATTTGGAAATCCCATGTTGTTATAATCCTTTTATGTTATTAGTACTTTTTGTCATGGGCATTTGTGTGGTTGGGTAGTTGGCATTATTTTATTTGGGTGTGAGAGAAGACTATGGGGATTTTATATGTAGGGAGGCATAAGAGTTTATCTCATGTTTTGGAGGGAGTTGGGTTGGGTGCCCCACCTTGTACAAGAAAATTCTTTGTTTTCGTACTTGGTTCATTTGATGGAGACATAAGAGATTGTAGGGAGGCATAAGAGAATGAGGGAGGAATAAGAGGTTATTGAGGGAGGCATAAGATTTTATAGGGGTTTTGAGTTGTATATTGGAGGGTTGAAGATGGGAACCTAATCCCATTGGGAGACATAAGTGATCTCCCCATAGATCCTTCTCCATTGGCTTTGTCTTTCCAGCCTTGTGTATTTTGAAATTTGCATTCTTGTGATTGTTTTCTATTTTATTTAAATGTGTTTTAAATGGGAGGGAAATTTTGTATTGTAATAGGGAAGCATTGTGCTTATTACCTTGAGCTGTATCCTTATCCCTTGACCCATTGGTTTGGCTATCAAACCTTCATGTTGATGTGAAGTGTAACTTGAGTTATATGGCCTTCTAGTGGTGTTGAGTGTCGTGATTGTTGGCTGGTTGTGATACTTTCCTATAAGTATGTAGTTGTATGTCGAGTGGACTTTTGCATTATGTTGACCCTTGAATGGCCTTGTGATGTCATTTTTTTATTAGCACCAACAAAAATAAACAATTGAAAACCTAAGGATTGAGATATTAAGAGGTTAAATTTAAGATATACAAAAGAAAAGAGAGAAAGGACTAAGTAATAATGTATAAGGGGACTACCAACCTTCATAGAATATCAATAAATTGTGAAGACTAACCTTCTCTAATAAGGTCACATTTTATTAAGTGTAGTTTGTTTTCTTACGGAAAGCTTGTAGTTTTGGCTGTTATCGATTACCCTATTATAGACTTTGCTTCATTGTGCATCAAGGATGATGCTTTAATAAGAGGATGGAATGTAATTCCTTATCATTTCACCCTATGGATGAAGATGGGATCTCGTTTCTTCTCAAGATGAACCAAATCTTCTCACCATGTGAATAACTTCTATTTAGCTCAGTACGTAATAACCATGACATATGCACAACTTTGGCCTTTGTGCATCATCAGGAATTAACAACTCATGGATAAACCCTGGTCTGGATACCTTGTCGATTGCCATTAGGAAAAACTTTTTGCCATTTAAATAACGTCAAATTCTATGTTATGGATACGTTTGGATAGATTATTACCCCAAGGTGGTGTACGATTCATTGACGATGTCGTAAAGCTTCAGTATTACTCAAATTTTGTTGGGAGGTCAGTATTGGGGACTTTGACAAAGTTCGATAAGGAGAGACGATTTTGATAGGTTCTAGTCTAGTGAGATTGTAATGCTAAGGTTACAGTGTCATTAAGGAAGATAATAACAAATAAAATATATATAGATATAATTATATAACTCGTTGTAAAATAGTGATGATAATGTTGTTTTACAAAATTAAAAGGGAAGGTGGAATTATTATGGGTGGGTAAAACTTCATCCTCACCAAAAATTATTGTTTGGTCAACCTTGGGTCATTTTTATTAACTCCAGCGTAGAGAAAATTTTAATGTGTAGTGGGCACCAACCTGTCATGTTAGAGATGTTAGCTTAACTAATACATTTTTCATGCCACCCATATGGTTACTATTAACCATTTCTGTGTAACTGTTTCTATTTGTTCCTCCTCTACTGCGCAGCCTATATATTGGCTTGTTATATTTGTTTCTATATAGGCATTGAATAAATATTCTATTTCTTCCATCATTGGTATCAGAGCTTCTGTCTGTCCTCTACTTGCATGGAAATTGGAAGTTACCAGTGTGAACATGGCTGGAGATTGGTGTTGGTGTAACAACCTGTGTGTGGATCCTGAACCTACAGTTTACGACCAGTTTTGGTAGAAGACCAACGACCAAGGAAGGAAGCCACCAAGGAGGAGCCTACCTGAGCGATCAATGAAGCATGAATATGAGGATTGACCTGCTTTCCTTTCCTTTCCTATGCCATCATTGTCTAGTGCCGTGAATGTAAATTTAGAGGAAGTGGCCTGTGTGTGTGGAGAATTTGCTGAGTTGTCATCAAACCATTGACTGCAAACCATAGTGCTGAGAACGATTACCTATCAAACCATTGACTGCAAACCATAGTGTTGAGCAACACGATGGGCAACAGGTTGAGTAAAATGCATCTCTAAGAAACTGATTCACCTGCACTGATAACATCGCCCAAACCCTCAATATTCTCTGGCGAAGAAATCCTAGCATTCTCTTCTTGGTGGGAGTCGATGTCTTGACCTGCTGCAGGAAGTGGTGCTAATAATTTTCCCATTTTCTGGTCCAGGTCCCTCAATTCCCAAGGAGATACGGTGTCTTCCATTACCATCATTTGTTCTTCTGCACCCATCTCTGGAGATCTGCCGTGAACAGTGACCAACGAACCAAGGAGGAAGATTTGTAAGACCTATTGTTGTTGGAAAGGAGAAGCGAACAACATTGAAATTGCATCAATCAACCTTTTAGTGGAGTCGTTGTTTTTTGTCTGGACGTGGCCATTATTCAAGATAACACCAGCAAAGATTGAAAATTACAAAACCGTGTGCATGCGTATGTCACAAATTTTGGATGCACAAAACACCGCAAGCAATGCACCAAATATTTGGGCATTGAACGACAATGAAGACACCACTGGACTGTTCTTTCCCTTGGTCAATGAGCTCCGCAACACTGGGAATATTCTCTTTGACGAGATTGTGTGCCGAGGACTATTGGAGTATTTTTGGTTCAACGTTTGATGTTAAACATGGAGGATTCATACAGAAATTGAATGTGGCTATGATGTAGATGATGAACGCGAAGTAGAATGCCCATAGGAGCATCTCCGCGTCTCACTGCACGAGCCTCTAGAGCCCATCTTTGGGACAAATTCCTTCAGTAAGCATTGTAGCCATTTGTAAAAAAAATAATAAATAAATAAAATACAATTTTGAGTTTTTTGAAAATGTCTTCTCCAAAAATATTTCTATCCGATGCCCAACTCTTGAAAGGGCCAAATTTCACTGCATGGAAAACCAAGATGCGAATGATTCTTCGGTTTGAAAATCCTTGGGGGATCATTTCTGTAAAATATGCCCCTTCCAAAGATGTTGATCTATTGGCTAAGCATGAAAAGGCTGATGCAAAAAGCACTAATGCTTATCACCCTAGGCCTTTCTGATGATGTTCAACCTTACATTCGGGAAGTAACCACTTCCTCTTAGGCATGGACCACGTGGTGTGTACCATTTATGAAGCCAAGAATCTAATGACGAAGTTACATCTTAAGAATAAGCTTCACACGATGAGTATGCATGATGGAAAATCAATAGAAGCCTTCTCTGCAGCGTGTGGCTGAGTTACATGTAGAACTCTCTACTCTCGGTGAACCAGTGGATGACAAGTTGCTAGTCCCACTCACCTTGCAAGCTCTTCCTTCCCAGTTTCAGACATTGATCACCATATTAACCATCACTCAATAGGAGGTGAGTTTTGCAACACTGGTGAATTATCTCCAACAGAAAGAAGCCATGCAGAATGTTCAAGAAGCCTTTGAAGACAAGGCTCTCATCATGAGGTAAAAGCATAATCCTCAAAAAGGGTAGTCAGCACCCCAGAATTAGAAGTAACCTCCTCAACAACAACCTTCTCAATTGGCCACCACAATGGCCACCTCAGAAGCAGTAGAACAACAAGGCAGATCGATGGTGCCACATTTACTCCACGGATACGCACACAACTGTGAACTTTTATTACAACGATCGCAAGTATGGAAACTCTAGCGAAGAGAGTACTTATAGCCAAGGATATTCCAAGAAATCTTGATGTTGTGATTGTAATCAGAGGAAGAAGGGTCACATTGTTTCTCAACAGGATTCCACTTGCGATGAAGAGCTTCTAAACATAACTCATTTAGAAATTTTCCTAGTCTCACAGACTTTGCAGCCGTCAGAAAGTGTCTTGTTGATTGATTCGGGTGCTAGCAAACACACAACTGGCAATAAGAAGTTGTTCCATACACTGAGTGACCGGCGCACTGGAGATCGGATCACCATCGCAGACAATCAAGAGTATATTGTGGCGGGGATTGGTAATGTCATCATTCCTCTTGGGACACAAAGATATACACTCACAAAGGTGCTATATATTCCAAGTTTGACCTCAAATATCTTGTCTATGAGTTAACTTGTTTACCATCGAATATAGTTTGAATTATTTTTTGAGAAATGGGGTCATGTCCTACATAATTTTCCATGGAGACTCAGTAAATGCTACTAGCATTTCTGAAGGGCCATCTATTTGCATTGGATGCGGTCACTTCATCTAGTATTGCTCTCTCTGCTTCAACAGCCAAGTCCACTGCACTATGTCACTTTCGATATGGTCATCTTTCTGCTGGGGATCTTCATCATCTCAATGCCAAGGAAATGGTAAGAGGTCTTCCTCCACTCTCCCATTCCTTAATTGTTTTCTCGGGATGTCTTGCAGGAAAACAACACAGAGGTCCATTCAAATAGATCTGCTATAATTCTACAGAGCATCTTCAAGTTGTACACACCGATTTGTACGGACCCTTGCTAGCTAGCTTCCAAGGTTTTTGAGTACTTTTATCTCATAATTGATGATTACTCAGGGAAAATGTTGGTATATTTTCTCCGGAAGAAGAGTGAGGAATTTGCCAATTTCCAAACCTTTTACTAGCACGCCACTAGGCAGTCTAGGAAGCCTCTTCTTCTCCTCCGCTCAGATCGACGGGGGGAATCTATATCAAAGAAGTTCTTAGCATACTTGAAGCAGTATGGAATTCAAAAACATTTGACTACACCCTATACACCCCAACAGAATGGGATTTTTGAGTGACACAATAGGACTGTCATAGAGATGGCTCATTATATGCTCTCCACCGCCAAAATTGGAGGACCAGTTTTGGGCAGAAGCAGTTTAGACAGTAGTGTATCTACTCAACCGGGAACCCACAAAGATCTTGTAGAAAAGGACACTGGAAAAGGTATGGACTGATCGTAAACCTTCTATTCATCATTTGAGATATTTGTTTGTTGTACTACATATATGCATGTTCCAGATGAGAAAAAGGAATAAGATCGATCCAAAGACACTGCCATGTCTTTTCTTGGGGTATAGTACTACCTCAAAGGCATATCATCTCATGGATCTTGAGATGAAGAAAATCTACAAGATTCAAGATGTGGTGTGTGATGAGTCATCCTTTGACTCCCTGCCACAAAATGGATATCCAATACTGACGTCGTCACATAGATTTCTCACACATCTAGATGATGGGCAAGATGATTCTTGTCATAGAGAAGAAGAGCTGAGTGGAGACTTGTTTGTTGATCTTGGCACACTGGAAAACACATCTTCACATCAGCAGCAATAGCACCAGCGTCTGAAATGGGTCCACAATACTATTAGGGATGCACACCTGAACTCACTACTAGGTACTTCTACGGGAATTAGAACATGAAGTAAAGCCAGACATGAGGTAAAATTTGCACTCATGAGTTCAGTTGTTGAGAGCACCGAACCTGACACTGTTCGTGAGGCATTAGACAAACCATAGTGGAAATAGGCTATGGATTGCTGAATATGATTCCTTAATTCAGAATCGGATGTGGAAACTTTTCGATCTACCTCCAGGTAAGAAATCCATTGGCTGATAAATGTATTTTCAAAACAAAATATAAGGTATATGGTTCAATCGACAAACACAAAGCACGACTTGTTGCAAAGGTTTATTCTTAGCAAGAAGGAATTGACTATGATGAGACCTTTGCACCCACTACGAAGATTAAAACCATCAGATTTGTCTGTGCACTGACAACACAAAATGGATGGAAACTTCAGTAGATGGATGTCAAGAGTGCTTTTCTGAATGGTGATCTAAAATAAGAAGTGTACATGGCCCAACTTGAAGGGTTTATAGATGAGCATCAACCACACAAGGTATGTCATCTGATAAAGTCACTTTATTTACTCAAACAAGCACCTAGGGCATGGTATATTAAAATTGATGGTCACCTATTATAGCATGGATTCACTCGTAGCCCTTTAGATACAAATTTGTATATCAAGAAGGTAGGAACAGATACTTGTCATTCTGGTTTTGTACGTAGATGATCTTGTGGTCATAAGAAAGTTCTGACAATCTTGTGGATGATGTACAGAATGATCTAAAGAAATCCTTCAACATGGCTGATTTGGGGCTACTTCACTGTTTTCTTGGCTTAGAGATATGGCATAATAAGAATCATATCTTCGTCTCTCAAATGAAATATGCCAAGACACTCCTGGAAAAGTATGGTATTGAAAGAATTTTAAACCTATTTCCACCTTTATGGAAAAAGGTTTGCAATTATCTAGATTCTAGGATTCACCACAGGTAGATGGCACTCATTATAGGCAACTTGTGGGGAGTCTCTCATTTACTTGACTTATACTAGGCCAGATCTTTGCTTTGCAGTGAGATATCTTGCCAGATTTATGCAGGAGCCAAAGAAATGTCATTGGATAGCAGTAAATCATGTGTTGAGATATGTCTGAGGTATCGTTGAATTTGGTTTGGAGTTTCAGAAGAACACTCAGTTCTTCTTACAAGGATATACAGAGACAGACTATGTAAGATTCATTGATGACGGGTAAATCCACTTCAAGGTAGGTTTTTCATCTCAGATCTGGACCTATCTTGTGGATTAGCAAGAAGCAAATTGTTGTTTCTCTCTCATCCACTGAGGTTGAATACCACGCCGCATGAGGAGCTATGTGCGAAGAGATTTGGTTACGTCTCATTCTTATAGATATAGGGATTCCTGAAGAGAAACCCCCCCATCATTAACTGTGACAATCAAGGTGTGTTTAAGCTTGTGAAGAATCCTATTCTACATGAGCAAACAAAGCATATTGAGTGTTGAATGTCACTACATTCGTGAACAGGTCTTGAACCACCAATTCCACTGCAGTACTGCCCTACTGATTTTTAGTTTACATATATTCTCACCAAGCCTATCGGCAAGGTGAAGTTTGATTTTTTTACGGGGTACATATATAGGAACAATGTATTAAAGGGGGGAATTTTAGCTTACCTAATACATTTTTCATGCCACCCATCCAGTTACTATTAACCATTCCTATGTAACTGTTTCTGTTTGTTCCTCCTCTATTGCATAGCCTATATATTGGGTTGTTGTATTTGTTTCTATACAAGCATTAAATCAATATTTTATTTCTTCCATCAATAGAGTGGGTGGAGGATCTCTTATTATTCCAACTGATGTGCATTCATGCACTTGGAATTTATTAAGCTTCTTGTAGAAGCCACCCACCCTGCAACATCATGCCTCATCCAAGGTATTTTGCTCTTATTTTTCCTACATAATGACTTCTTCTCCTTTTCATTTTCTCCTCCTCTGCAGCTTGGGCGATGGTTTCCTCTTGTTCTTTTGCATTTTTAGCTTCCACTGGCTTTCTCCATAGTCTGGCACACATTCAATGGGTGTGGGATATTGAGAGAGTGTTTAGAGCACTGGAAAAGGTAGGGGCAATGTTGAATAAAAGGCACACCAACATGAGTCATTCTCCCTTCCCCATCGTTTTCATTTGTACTAAATGCATGAGTGTGGCTTGTTCTCCATGTAAATGATTGTTGTGTTAATTTTGGGTATCTTTGCATGGGAAAATTTTCATTTAAATTGTTATATGGTTGTTGTTCGACATCCCCGTGTAGATTACAGTCTTATTTTGCTAAGATATGTGTGAGGAATTGTTTGATACATTTGTATTATGCTTGTGGGAGTAGTATTGTCCTATGGTATGGTATTGGACCCCAGCGTGAAAATGGCTTTTTGATTATTTACGTTTTGTCTCTTTTTGAAAACTATGATGAACATTCTTTCATGTAACCATCTTGTTATAGAAGGGGGTAGGTAATAAAATTCAAGGTCTCATAAGAGGCTCGTGTATTGCTCGATATATTGATGATATCATGCACTGGTAGAAGTTCAGTCTGGAAATGATATTGGGAAAATCCTGTCTCGTTGTTTTAGCAATACAATTTTGGTATTCAAGGTGTAGTTTGCTTAGAGTTGAATATTGGTTGAAAATAGATTTTATTAATCTTCTAGTTCCCTCGAATGGCCAAAATTGTTATCGACTGATTCCAAATTTAGACCTAGGAGGTCAGTGAGAAGGCTGTGACGTAATAAATTTCTAATTTATTAAGAACCCATAATGGTCTATGTAATATGCTAACCTGATTTGAACGGCTATGACTAAATAATTAGTTTTACGACATTATCATGTCGGTACCTTCATTTTGCTGAATCTAGCTTGCATACCTTACTTAAGATGAAATTAAAATTTTAGTATCCTGGCCAAGGGATATTATTATCAGTCCTACATTTGACTGATCCCCCTAAACTATTCTATGAAAGGCCCACCGACTTCTTTGTGATGGAAAATTTGAGGGATTATTCGAAGGAAATCCTTACTTAAATCATTGAGTATAATACTTTAGGTAATCGAGGCTTTCACGATTTAAACTCGGATATCCTATGCACCTGACACAACTGTAGAAGTTTTCCTAAATTATATAATTGTATGAAACCTTTTTGGTGGAAGCACCCACAGTAGTGGGTGCATGAATGTCTTTTACCCTTCTAAGTAATGAACAATGATGTATATGTTGGACATGTTGTGTACATACAACTAAGATCGACATTTGAGATGCATTGGGATCTCTAAAAGCTAAACTACATTTACCCCAAAACAATTTAATAATTTAGTTAAAATTGTATAGCATTAAAATAGTTACTATGTTGGGAATGATGGGTTTTCGTTGAGGGATGTGTCGAGTTTTTTATTTGTAGTTTTATTTAATATGCATTCGGAGTTTATCTTATCTTATGCATATGTTGCTTAACCTTGTGTGTGTGTGTGTGTGTGTGTGTGTGTGTGTGTGTGTGTGTGTGTGTGTGTGTGTGTGTGTGTGTGTGTGTGTGTGTGTGTGTGTGTGTGTGTGCGTGGGTGTGTGTGTGTGTGTGTGTATTACTCGGAACAACACCTACATTCTTTAATGTGTATGCATGTGTAATGTATATGCTATTAGGTGATCTTTCGATAGATCTTTGAGTGGTTATAAAACTTCCCTAGACTCCATGTTTTTTTGTGGGATTGTGTGGCACTCTTGGATTCGAGCAGGGATGTTCAGAATAATTTAATTAGTTATCTTCCTTCTGCAATTATCAGGAGATTTTACTATTCTATATTGAAATGTTGTCGTATGATTCCCTTATTCAATTTTGTGATTGTGAAGTTGCTATTGTTATCATTACTTAAAAAAATAAAAAATAAAACGGTGGATTATGGGGTAAAAATGACATAATTAGAATGTATGGTGTAAGAGTAACTTTGGATAGAAATACAGATTTTAGCTTTCATACATCATACAATTGTGCCTTTTGTTAACCAGGTATCTATTCTGTATGCATCCATATTAATTCCATCTTGCTTATGTCATGGAATTGAAATCACACACTATTCATTGAATTATTTCTGATGAGATATCTAGGAAAGGGAATTCATGCTCATGCCAGTTCTCCTAAACTGAGAAAAGCTAACGTGTTTTGCAGGTTCTTTATCTGAGCTTGAACATGAAAGAAGTGGTTGTTTTAATTTACATAAATGATAACCAATAAGGTGTTTACACACTATTTTTTTGGTTCACAATAAAAATATATATATGTGTGTTGTTAGGATCGACCATGAAATTTACTATGCTATTTTAGGGGCTCAAAAATTGAAGGTAAAGAAAAACAAAAAAATGTAGAAATGTTATTATTTCAATGCTTTAAGAACTTGTGAAAAGGGCTTAACACCTCGTTAATTTTGTTTAGCTGGAATATTATAAAAAGATATACTATGTTTTAGCCATTCCTTATAACATACTTTTAATAGTAAATAGTAATCAATTGGAGTTTTTATCCTGTCGCATCAAACTATAGTCTCTTTATTCTAAGATTGTCTTAACTGGCAAAATTTCCAATGTCAGAAATATCTTCCTAATGGAAATTTGATTGAATCTCATGATCTTGAGACTGTTGGTTTACATTTCATCTTGTTAGAGAACTGTAAATATTCAAGGCAAGGGAAAATATTATCTCTTACCTTCTCTTCAACCTATGGTAAAACAATGAAATATAACCTTAGATTTTCACTACCAGGATCCAAATAGGTAGATATCTCTTGTATATTCTTCGGAGATTTGAGACACGTGAAAAATTCTAGGGATGTTTCACTTTGTAATTTCTTAAAAAAAGGATTCGAACATGTGTATGAGGTTCACCATTTGGGGTTTTATACTTTGATACTATATCTTTGCAAAATAAACAAATAAATTGTTTAATACACATCATCATTGTCAAATCCCTGAAGGGAGGTTTGTAATTCAATCATATAATTCTAATGAGGGCTCAAATTGAAAACAACTAATCACTAGTACACAAATGAGAAAATTAGAAACATAAATAATTTAATTAATCTTTTTAAGCCATTTTGTGGTGTGGAGTTAAACATGGAGGTGGAATTTCAGTGTGATCGTAAGTTCCCTAAATGATGAATTAAACCCTGTTATACCAAAAATCCTGTTATGGGGTAACATGTATACGTGGTGAAAATAGGGAATCATGTGCTTCAGGTTTTGGGTGTAAACTCTCTTTAACCCCTTTAATCATGGTTGTAGCTTGTTAAGAGAAATTGAATGCGTCATTAAATTTGTAAAGTTTGTTATAGGGGTGTCCAATAACTTTTTTGAGTCCTAAAAAGGTGTGAGGTTATGTAATCCAAAGTATTCTCATTTTCAGCTTCGTTTTGTCATTTTCCCTAAAACTTAAATTCTTAGTGGAGTGTGGAAATCTTCTCCTTAGGGCCATGTTATTTTAAACCCTAAGTAAAGTAGAAATAAACTCATTAAGTCGTTATAATCTTACCTACACCCTAAATCTTTGTTCACTATGAAAAACAAAAAGAGAAATAAGAAAATTAGAAGAAATCTTTACAAGTTAAGTGGTACTCAGAATTAAAGTTTTGCAACCTAGTTTATAATAGAATGATGAACTGAATTGGTAAGGGTTTTGTAGCTTGTTTATGGCTGAGATTGAGTTATAACAGTAATTATTTCAATACCCTAAAAAAATTATGTCTTCCGAAAGGGCCCATACATATGTTTACTCTATAGTTAAGCCTTTTGGTTGAGTCAATCATTGGGCAATGTTGTCTTGATGTGCATCGTGTGCTTTCCATTCTACAATCATTTGATGATGTCATGTAAGCATCTCTTGTGTTATGTGTTGTTGTCTTTAGTGACCCCATGTTTGACATGTGTGTTATGTTGTGGGAATTAAAACAATAAATATTTCTAGTATTTTCATTGTTGTTTTTGTGTATCTTTTTTTGGGCATTACAACTAGTCCACTTTTGTGGTATATTTTTAGTCACTTATTTTTGTAACATAATTTAATCACAAATTGATAAATTCAGAAAAATTCAAAGTATCGAGGGAAACAAGAAATTGATTCAGTTTAAATAACCCCCATTTTTAGATAAAGTTTTGTATGAGAGTTGGTTATTCCAATAGGTTATCACTAATACATATCAAGAAAAGTTAGAAAACTTAGAGGATCCATATTGGTGGTTGTTTCCCTAAGCCAACAATGAAGTAGAGTAATTTTGGTCGTCTTTCTGTATTGACTACCATGATGGTTCCATACAGAGTTTGTGGAAGCACTAGTCAATACATCCCCACATGTTTGAGCAAGTGGGGAGGTGAGTCACTTGTGGAGAATGAAATTTGGAGTAACCATTTATGTTATTTTACAACTTCTATTGTAGGAAGGGTAGATATAATATACTCCATCAAGAGGAATCTTCAATGAGGTTCTCCAAATTTTGAAATAGTGGAGATATTGTATAGGAAAAAGTGTTCAAGCATGAGAAGATGATTCATTTAGAATCAATATAAATGGATCTAATCTATTCTTCCAGTGGGAGGCGATGTGGTCAGAATAAACTTGGAAATTCTTTGATTCTTACCAACAATTATTTTGTCGACAAAAGTGTTAGATTCCATCGGGAGAAGATGTGGTTTGGATTAACAAAATAAGTGGATTCTTGGGAGAAGACATGTAAGATTGATATTTGAGTCCCTACAGTCTCATAGAGCGAAAATAACCTCCTTTGATTAAAGAGGTTTGTTGAAAGAGGGGTGTCATGTACCTTTTTAGTGATTCTATTAATTTTGATCTTTAACTACCACATGGGTCATAGGAAGAGTTCATGTTTGAAAAAATAAAAGGATAATCAGAAATGAGGATGGTGTAACTTCATTTCATGCCAAAGAATTGTGGTGGATCAGAAGTGTTACAGTGGTGAGGAGTGATCTACAGGTTAAATCATACTTTATATGTTCCCAAAATCTTTGAGAACCTATTTCTTGTGGAAGATCTTGCAGTCATATTTGTAACATGTTTTGAGCAGGTAATAATGGAAATTGTATGCATAATATATTATCCACATGAGAAAAGGTTTTTGTGGTCAAACATACATAGGTGTAGTGATGCCAGAACACATTACAAAATAAAAAACTATTCAATGTAGATTTAAAAAGTTGTGATAAGTGAAAATTTTGTTTTTATTTTTATGCCTCCAATATTAGATAGTTGTAACAAAATCAACTATGGAGTTCACTATTGTTTCATAGAGGGACCCGACCACCTTTTATTTTAATTAGCCAACTAGTTATTTTGTGAGTACCTCACCGAGATAGGATTAAATTTGAACAAGATAATGATCAATTTAAATTTTTTAAGGGTGAATTGAACCAAGTTGGGAAATCATTTATGTATTTCCAAATATTATAGAGCTAATGGGAGAGATCATGTTTGAGATTACTCGACAACTGACCAACTTGTGGCACATTCCAAGTGACAATACATGGGTGAGATAATTTCCCAATTTTCCAACATCCTCCACCTGAATAACTCGCTAAGTGGCCATGTGGAGTGAAAAAACCAAGTAAAAATCCATATGGAGTGGTCAAACAACCATTAAAAAATTCATAAGGAAATATGAAGATTGATACTCATGGGTGGTTGAGCTTTTGAAAAAGTGTAAGGCATGTTTTACTCCCACCTATGTGGGATTATTGTTATCCTATGGTCACATTTCAAATGGTCAATATGTTACAACAAACCACAAAGATTCCCATGTATATGGTGAAGGGTATTAATAACAGGGACCAAATGTAATATACTACTACGTGGAAGCTAATCCTTTTTTAAAGGATTGTGTGTTTGTTTGTTTGTTTTTGTGTGAGAGAGAATTATCTCCACTTAGGTGGCATTCAACGTGGATAGGCCCACATAGAATATTATGTCAAACATTTTTAATGGTTATGGGATTATTTTAGATGGAAAATAATATGGTATTCTATTTGTAAAACCATATACAAGAATTTTTATAAATCCCAAAGGAAAATTTTTTTATCCATGTATTTCAGACCTTTGAGGAGTATATAAGGCCCACACTATAAGAAATTTTCATTCAACCAACTCCTATTCCTTTCAATTCATTTGAAAAGGATCTTAACAAACTCAACAAGGAGTGCAAGACAATAAAAGATTATGGAGAGGAGCTGGGAAATTGATGATCCATAACTCATGGAGTTAGATGTCATAGAGTATAAATGGTGCAAGGATTACATGGATCTAATGGATACACACATATAGAGTGCATGAAGTAGCATAAGGAGATAGAAAAATATCTTAGAGTGGAACTTGTGGTAGAGCTTGTGAAGACAATGAGAATAGCCTACAAGAAAGTATGGGGATTTTATCGTAGTTGATCAATGTAGATACAGAGAATGGAGATGATCTCCCAAAAATATTGAGAATGGAAATTATCACTTGGATTTCCAAATATAAGGATTATCACTCTTAGATCCTAGTCTATAGGCATTACTGTTGTTTTGGATAAAGATTTGAATTTGTGAATGATAATATTGAGGTAGAGTACCTAATTGATCTTATAATAATGCAAGCCATGTTCTAGTCAAAATTTGGATCCAATAAGGTTATCAAGAAGTCAGGTCCTATTAGTCAACATAGTACCAGAGAGTCATCTACATGCTAGAGAGCTACAAGTGAACATGGACACCAAAGATTGTCAAAACCATTTCTAGGAGCTAGAGATCTCATTATTTCGGTGACTTTATTTTGAAGGAGGCTAGAGACCCATATATAGTATTACACCACAATTGTTATATTTATTCCATAATTCCATTACATATAAATTTTACTGCTATATGAGAGAGACTATGCATCCTTACTACTAGTCAAGCATAGGGCTCATATTTCATAGCCAATGTAATGTTAAGTGATTAACTAATAAAGGACAAATGGATACTAGTTAATCTCAGCTATGGACATAAGTAAATAATGTAAATATATGTTGTAAATAAATGTAAAGATGACCAAGGAACTATTCAAAAGGAAATGGTAACCCTAATATGTAAAAGAGAAGAGGAAAGAAATCAATTGAATAGAATATGCTCATGGGACTGTGTTGCAAAGGTGACTCAAAAATATAGAATCAAGAACAAATGTGTAGAAGCTCAAAAAAGGATGGATCTGGAGTATCTGGTTGGATTGGATCACATGGAGATGGATTTGGGCACCTATAAGTACTCTATTTTGTAAATTGAGTTCCTAGTCTGGACAAAATCTCTAAAGCCGGTCTTCACAAGTTCAGCAGATGGTCTAAAACCCTCACTTTTTGTCGCATTAACTTCACTGAACTTCTTTAGACATCGATGATATTCCAAGATGATGAAAATACTTGCAAAAGACAACAAGTATCAAAATATTAAAAAAGGAGATTACAAATTAATGGGTTAGACTGACCTCAGCTGCCATAATAGAGGGTTACTAACCGAGTGTTACACTACATTTAGAACTCAAATGTAGTTCTTGTGTATTTGTGAATAATTTTTCATAGGTTCTTTCGTGTCAATCATACTTTGTGATGTAGAAAACAATAACTAGATGTGGAAAATTTAATATAATGTATGCATGGAATAGAATAAAATTATCCCCCTATGTTGTGTGTGATGTAGATGAAAAATCCTTGTGCCTTGTGATAGAGCTATGTGGATGTAAGTGATCTCTAATGCCATATATGGAAGCAACTCTAGATGGATGATAGTAGTGACAAGTGCTTATTCCCTCGTTATAGTCTCATAACTTTATATTTATAGCGTTTCCTTTATCTAATTTCATAACTCACCCCAAAATAGATGAGCAAAAAAAAGATAAATATCTAAAATGGATAGAAAGGGACCAAAATGTGGTGGGAAAGTGCAAAAGGCATCGTGACGCTCCTGGTAGGACCAAGGCGGGCACAAATAGATGCTCTAGTACTAGCCTGGATGCCCCAGTCGAGGCTAAAATAATGAAAAATCACCAAAACAAACTGGGTATGTAGGTATAAAAGGTTAGGAATGATGAAATAAAATAAAATAATATGGCTAAAATATGGGGTCTAATTAGTACTTTCTTCACTCAAAAGCCCTCTAAATAGTAGTATGATACCGAGACTAAACTAAACTGCATGATTTTGTGCCTACATTAAGGTAGATAGTGTCGATTTCAATCCATGTTTATCAACACTACCAACCTAAAGAAGTATTTTGATGTAAGAATTTTTATTTCTGTATCATAATATATCAGTTCCTCTTTTGAGAGGACCTAGCGATGGAGTCCATCTTTTGACATGCTATGTTATCAATTACAATTTTGAATTTTTGTGGTATGTTTTTAATCACTTATTTTTATAGCATAATTCAATAAATTTAATATTAAATCGATAATGTGAGTAAATTTTAAAATATCCATGGAAACAATAAATTTAGTTGGTTTAAATAACCCATACTTTTAGATAAAGTTTGGTATCAGAGTGATTTTCTTGAGTAAGTTATTGCTAACACCTATGTAACAAAGGTAGAGAGCTCATAGGATCTAGATTGGTGGTCACTTCACTAAAGCAATAGATGATTTAGAGAAGTGAGAGTCACATTTATAGATCATTTACCATGATGGATATGTGGAAAGTACGTAGAAACATTGGTCTTGATACCAACCCATATGTTTACGAAATTATTAACGTGAACCACCCATGGTGAGTTTAAGGTGGAGTAACCATTCAGGTTTTATCATGACTTCTATGGTAGGAGGGGTAGAGTTTAAGGTGGAATGCAAATTAGGTTCCCAAAATTCATCAACAGTGGTGATTTTTTAGGCCAAAGTGTTCTTTCAAGAGAAGATGACGAGGTCAGATTTAACAGACATTGAGCCAAATTGTTTGTCCACTAGGAGATGATGTGACCAAAGAATCAACTTGGAAAGATGTTGATCAACATTGATATCATTTCAGTGAGCCAAAGTGTTCTTATTATGGTAGACAATGTGGTTATGATCAACAAAATAAGTGAAACCTTGGGAGAACACACAATAGATCAATATTTGAGTGTCTACAATTCCATAGAATGAAAATTACCTACTTTGTTTAAATATTTTTTGATAGAGTGGTGTCATGTATCTTTGTTAATACTTTTGTTGATTTTTCATTTGCGTTACTAGATAGGTCGCAGGAAGAGTTCTTGTTCAACAAAAGAAAAGAATAGTATAAAATGAGGATTGTGTACCTTCAATTCATGATTAACAATTTCGGTGGACCAAAATCTTTCAAGTGGCAAGGAGTGATCCAAAAGTCTACTGAAATTTTGGATGTTCCCCTCAATATCCCAAGAAGAGTTTCTTATAGAAGATATCGGATTCATATTTCAAGCATATTTTGAATGGGTTAGAACAAACACTATATGTGCAATATATTTTTTTCGTGTGGAAAGGCAGTAACAAAAAAATATACGCATGTGTAATAGCACCAGATCACATTGTGAAATCACAAATGATTCGATGTGGATTCGATAAAAGGAGATAACTAAAAATATCAAAGAAGTAAAACATTGGTTTTATTTTTGTGCATTCATTCTTTGACGTTTATAAAAAAGGTAACTATTGAGACTACTTTTGTTTCAAATGGGGATCTAAGGACTGTATTATTATAATTGGCCAACTCTTTATCTTAGAGTAGCTGACCGAGCTAGGAGTCGAGTTGAGATAGATCATGATCAATCTCACTTTTCTAAGGGTGAGTTAAACCAAGCTATTTATTTCCAAACATGGCCGAGGTAATGGGATATTTTGTGATGTAGAAAATTTTATAACTCATCAACTCATTGCCCATTCCATGTCACAATGCACATGAGAGACAAATTCTCAACTTATCAACATCTGCCAACAAAATCGCATGCTAAGTGGCCACATGGAGTGAAATGGCCAAGACAAAGCCCATATAAAGTGTTCAACCAACAAACAAAATATTCACAAGGTGGTCTAAAGACTAATTCATATACTTGGTTAAGCCTTTGAAAAAGGATAAGTCTTACCTATGTGGGATTATTGTTATCTCATGGTTGCATTTGGAGCAGTCAACATGGAACCGCCAACCAGAAAGGAGTGCAAGTATATGGTGAAGGGTATTTTACATGGGAAACTCATTTAATATACTCATACATGGAAGCTAAGTGTATTTTAAAAGTTAAAACAATTATTTACATACGTACGTGCTGATTATATCCCCTTATATGGCTGCATTTGGAGTGGTCAATATAGGACCACTAACCACAAAGAAGCCCATGTATATGGTGAAGAGTATTTTATATGGGGACCTCATTTAGTAACCTCCAACATGGAATATATATGCATGTTTTAAAAGATTATAATATATATGTGTGTGTGTGAGAGAGAGAGATGTGGTGGTCAATGTGGATAGATGCCAAAAATATTTAAACGTTACGGAATTATTCTAGATGGTGAATAATATGGGATGATCATATCCCTAGATCCCTATACGGGAAGTTTTATAAAGCGTAAAGGATAAATTATTTATCCATATATTTCGCGCCCGTGAAGATTATATAAGGCTCTCACTTCATGGCATTTTCATCCAACCAACTCAATTCCTCTCAAGACATTTTACGAGGAGTGTGGAGGAGCTTAACGAGGAGTGCAAGGTAGTCAAATCTCGTGTAGAGGAGCTGGGAAATAGACGACGCAGAACCTAAGGAGTCGGATGTTGCGGATGGAAAAATAGTTCAAGTATCTGATTAGATCTCATGGAAACTAGTTTATGGAGTGCATGGATAATGACAAGCAGCTCGTAAAATCTATTAGAGTGGATATCATTAAGACATCTCGAATGTTCCACATGATAAGATGGGGATTTTCTCAAATTGGATTGATGAAGATGCTCAGAATGGAGATGATCTCCTGCAAATAATGAGAATGGAAATTATCACCTGAAGTTATCAATACGGGGATTATCACTCATAGATCCGATTGTAAACAAATTATTGTCTTTTCATCCAGAGAGAGTCAAATTTACGAATGACAATATTGAGGCGGGTACCTAAATGATCTTGTAACATTAAAATCCATGTGTGTATCGAATTTTGGATCCAACAAATTCATCACGAATTATGATCCGATCAATTGACATAGTGTTAGACATCCATTGAAAAACCAGAGAGCTACTAGTTAACATGAAGATAAGAAGGACTATCAACGCCATGGCCAGGAGCTAGAGAATTCATAATTATTGTGACTTTATTGTGGAGGAGGAAACAAAGGTGTAGATATCGTACTACACCGACATCATTATCTCTAGGCCGGAGTGCGATTATAGAGACATTATACTATCGGTGCATCGTTCATTTTTTTCAAGCCCGTATTAAGGATCAAAGCTGACATCGAGACAAATAGTTCTGAGTTTAAGACAATTCAATTGACATTGATAACCATAGGTAATATTTTGATGCAATAATTTTTATTTTTTCATCATAATACATCAATTTCTCTTTTTGGCGGACCTAGACATGTTGTCCATTTTTAAACAAACTCTCTTATAAATTTTGGTCTTACAATTTTGTGGTATCTTTTTAATTATTTATTTTTGCAACATAATTTAATGCTTAGTTGATAAATTTTTAAAATTTCAAAGTTCCTCGGGTAACCGAAAATTAAGTCAGTTTAAATAACCCTGATTTTTAGATCATATATACCCTACCAGAAATATGTAATGCCCTATTCTACATTACACCTATTCATCCTGTGGCGATCAAGTGCTAAGCATGGAATATCTCTACTCTTCCTGAATAATCTTTATGAGCTTAGGATATAAATTGTTTTCCTGATTCTTTGTGGATATGAATTCCTGAGTGCTTTACGACCCTTTTCTTAATTAAAAATCTATTAATCACATTTTTCGTGTGACGGGTAGGGTTCCATTAGACATGACACAAATTATACTTGCCCATTTGGCAGAATTCGTTGTTGCTTTTTCTATAATGTCTGATATTATAGGAGATAAGAATAGTTACATGACATCCAAGCTAGTAGTGAGTTTATCAACCGACAAGGAAATTAATTTTAATCCGTATTTCTGATATTGTCAACCACATTCTGCTTGCTTAAGGAAGGGTAAATGGCATCGATTGGGATTTTGGGATAGACAATCTGCAGTTCGAACCCCTCTGAAATAAATAACAATAATAATGAAAGTTAAAAAAAAAGAAGATTTGAAACAAGTAAATTTATAAAAAAATGGAAACGGAGTGGAGGGCGTAGGGAAGCACATGTTTTCTTGTCAAGGCGCAGAAGTTTGGTGAATGCATTCAAGCGTTTGACAAAATGAAAGAGAGGGGACAGTTTTTCAGAGAAAATTGAAGGCAGGTGGGTGAGAGTTGGGTCAGTTGGCAGGGGGCGCCCTCAATAGCTGTCATAGTCTCACCGAATGCATTAAACAATTTCCCAAACCACTCAATGCTGGACTAGCACGCCTCTAGCCTATGCATGTACCTATCGTGGAGCGTAGAACTGAAATTATCCTAGGAAAGTGCCGTGAGGAGGTGTTCGGTGATTGGCAGCAGCTTCAGGGTAGAGAAGTAAACTTATCTCAGAAAATCAGTGGCCTCCAGAGAGAGTTATGTGCGACTGCTGCCACAGGGCGATCCCAAGGAGCCGTGGGTGTCGATCCTGATGTTCTGGTTACACGCGACCACACAGTCATGATCAGTTGTAGCAAAATCTTGCTGCCGTAGTAGAAGGATGGGATAAAGTTTTAGTTGAGCTGTCTTGCCTTTTCATTTTGGGAAAGTCACTTCTGTCCAGGTGGTGAATCTAACATGGAAGAAGCTCGACCAATCTTGAGGCTGTATTTTGTGTTTGTATTTTATTTGTTTCTACCATGAGCTTGTCCCAGTTTTGGTGACAGATCACACCCACGGGCACAGGGATCTTTTCAATATTGGAGAAAATGCCTTGGGAGAGGAAGGTAGCAGGATATTTTTCAGATCCAGATCTTGTTCTGAGTTGTTCCTGCCAAAATCGACCATGGGACAGCGAGAGTGTTACCAGGAGACCTGAAGAAATTCCTTTGCAAAGATTCTCTTTTGAGACCTCCTTTCTGCGTTTGATTCTGCTGTTGAAGATGGTGTGGATGTGTTTTCACTTTCTATGGAGAGGGGTGTAGTTGTGTCTTCTTCTGCAGGCATACGTTATAGGAAAAATGTAACCTATAAACTGGATCCAAGTACTGTACATCCTGCTGCTGTAGTACGTCTTTTTCCTTCTTCCAAACACCCTCATTACAGTATGAGATGACTGCTATATAGTTGTAGGAAGGCCGTGTACAACCTTTCTAAACTCGGTCCACAGTTAAACAATGTCCAATCACATATGACTGGAACTTTATGCCTAAATATTCTTGCCTGAATGTGAAAATTTTTGATGCCCAGCATGCTACTTTTTTCCATCTGTACAGATTCTTCTGTCTTGAATGTCATAGCTGAACTTATACCTTTGAATTCTATAAAAAAATTAAGCCCTCCCTACGAGTGTACATAGCTAAATCATACAGTTTGACTTGGCTGCTTGACACCCAGCCAAACTTGGGCCTCCATGAGATATTTTTTTTGTTTCACACTAGTCCCTCTCAGGCACAGCTATGTCATACCATTTTGAGCACTATCTGTACTGCTCATTAATGTACAGTTTTCCAGTAGACTGTACAGCACCCAAAGGTATACAAAGAATGGTGTAACTCCTCCAGCTATTGCCTCTGAGTTGTATGGCCCTTCTTGTTATGGGTATAAAAGAAAAAAAAAAAGAGGAAATAAATTGTGCCTATATGAAATGTACCTGAGCAAAGCTATAAGTAGTAAACTATGCAAGTGTTTTGACAAAGAACTAGTTCGTGCAAGCTTTTCAGGGAAGTGCGGCAGTGAATGGATCTTTTCAGATGTCCCCAATGACATTGTCATAGAGGTTGATGGTGTATCCCTTGCATTGCATAAGTTATCGGAATGGTTATTGTATCTTTTGCATGGTATTTGGGATGCCGAGTGGGTGAGAAGCGTGAATTTGGTGGAGAAATAATTTTGGGACTGCTGGGAGAAGATGTCTGCAAGTACGTGGCCATGTGATATAGCGTTTAAAAGAAGCATGTTAAATCTACTCCTTGCAATAGTTTTCTACCTTCTTTCAGTATCTTGAAATGAATTGTCTTTCCTACTGAATAGTGCCTAGACAATGTTTTCGTGGTTGTTTATATCGCTACATGATTGTCTTGGTTGTTCCTTTAAATCTCGATCCAATTTTGCTGGTTTTGCTTGGAATGTTCTTTCCTCCCTTATAGCTTACTCTATTTCATATTTGTCTAAATGGGTTACTGCAATTTTGAGTGATGCAATCTAGTTCGTAGGGAAGGAAACATTATTGAGTTTTGTTTGCTTATATGACTCTCTTTTAAAAGAATTCTGTGATGGTAGTTATAATTGAAGGTTACTAAATGGAAGGTTAAGCCTTCATATCTCTGTTTGGTTGAATAAATACGTATTTCCTGTTTAGGGCCCTCCTGTTTTGCTAAAAGGTACATTAATAGTGACGTTGTGTTCTGAAACTTGTTTAAGCCTGTGGGCATTCCTTACTTTATGTTTGATTAGAAAATGGAATTTGGGGTTTGTTTTAGAACTGTACATGGTTGACTATTGTACCTAGTCTAGATGAGGGATAACTTGGCATCTATTTTGGCCTCCACGTGTTGAGAGAATTACTATACCTATTTCTTGATGTAAACTCTTGTTTGATTAAAGCAAGGGGAAACATTGTAAGTTTAACTGAATGAAATCTCTACAATTTTTATTAAGGGTCGCAAGCAAGCTATTACTAGCTAGACTGAAACAAAAGTTGTAGGTGAATCCATGGTACTGGACTTGTGAACTCGTTTCCTGTTAGATGACAGCTGATTTCAGTGATAATATCATAGGTGGCTGTTATATTTATCTGTTTGATACTCGCTAAGACTTTTCCTTGATAAGCCCACATGGATCGGGTAAAATTTTCCATCTTCTATACCTTTGGCAATGAGTTCATAGAACTTCTAGCCCTGACCGCACTGCGTAACCTTCCTGACAGCTGTGTGCGTTGGTTCTTGGTTTGTGCTTGTACTCATGGTAAGGTCTTTTGAGCCTGGGGAATCGTTGGTGTTTTGCCCTTTGCGTATCGAATCCCTTTGTTTTCAAACTCGAATACCTTATAATTCAAACTTGGTTATTAAAAGGTCCCATTTTGTGGCCTTGTTAGGGAAATCAATTTTTTATTTTAATGTTTATTGACATTGTCTGAATTATATAAAAATTATTAACGACTTTTGGGTTTAGTCTTCCCTTATATTATGTAGAGAAGTTGACGGTTAGGATAGGGTTTTGTTGGTAGAATAATGGCCCTTTCTGTGTCTCTTTCGTACGCTTTTGGAAACGTGGATCTATTTTGGTTGACTAGTACTACGTTTTAAGAAATCCGATAAGGAGGTAGTGGTAAACTCCTTGGTTAAAACCAAAACTATAGTTGTGTTCTTTTAAGGGCATCAAACCCATATTACTTTGAAGCCCCCCTGGAAGAATTGGTTAACGTCATTTTTGCTTCGCGCCTACGATCATAATTAGTACGCTTCGTCTTCTCTTGGACCCCTTAGTTGGATGAAGTAAATTTTGGATTCCTATCACGTAACCCATAGCATTACATGAAGGAGATATCAACACTCTTGACTTTCTTGTTCCCAACCCATAAGGTCTTGCCTTGATTTATGTAATTTTGTTCTCACTAGTACTTGGACTTTCTCCTTGTTGGATGATTTAGTTTTCTCTCTCATGAGATTAATATTGGAGTTGTGAGTTGTGTTTTAATCCATTTCTAAATTTAGAATATTCCTTTCTTGATATTGCTAATTGTTAGCTTACTATTGCATTGTGTAGCCTTAACATGCCCAGTTCTTGCGAAGTGACTTTAGTTAATATTTGTGCAGATGGATTATGCGACTAGACTAGAAGAAAAGAGTGTAAAAGTTTCATCTGTACCATTTATGAAGTTCCTTGTAAAAATGTCCAATGTGTTGTAGAGTATTGTGTGTTGTAACTGTTGAAACTTTGGCTTGTTTGGATAACATGTGAAAGATGAAATTGGTATGACCTGCTTGCCTATGGGATATTCTAGTGTATGGTTAAATCCTAAGGATAGAAGTATGGCATGTTCCATGTGTTTACGCTCCTGTTCCGTAGTGCATGGTTCAAGCTTGAAATGGTATGCCCCTTTGATTTGAGAATCGTGTTGGGATGACATTGATGTAATCCTTACATGGTTCTCGCATAATGAGTATTGTAAAACTTTGATCTTGAGAATAAATTATTAAGTTAAATCTTTCTAAGACTTAGTGACAATATTTTATAAGTAAAGTAAAATGAGTCGGTTAACCCTTAAAGAAGCTAAACAAAAATAATAATTTTATATTCAAAAAATAAATGTAAAGGTGATCTATTTGAAATCAAATAGTTTCATGAGTGATCAAAATGAAAACATCCTTTGTGAAGTAAACATTTATAAATTAATACCCCTAGCTAAACTAGCGAACACTATCCCTTTGGGGTGAACTCTTAAACAAGCTTAAAGGAAAACAATGGTTAGTTTCTGGAAGATATTAAGATTTAGTAAGTAGGAGAAGACTTTAAGTGAACTACTCTACAGTGTTTAAGAAATTAACTCAGTTGGTGAGATGAATTTGTGCGAACCATATATTGAATTCCTTCTGAAAACTTAAGCCATGAGCTATAGGGGTGTCTTACCAAAATAAATAAACTCCTAACCATTTCTTATTGTGGCTTGCCCTAGCCGTGAGTGTATCATGTGGATTGGACTTTCATGTTGTCTTGTGAAAAGAAAAATAAATTTTCTTTGATAAGTGTGAACATTTCCGTGTTGACCTTGTGGTCTTCCCCGTAAAAAAAGTGGTTCCAAGTGTTGATTGTAACCTTGTGACGACATGTTGTGTCGTGTTGAGTCAAAGCAGGTCAAAAAAAAAAGTTATCCTGTATTTCACTGTGTTGTTCTTGTGTTGGTAATTTTGGTGTGTTACACATTGGTATCCTAGCGTATTTTCAAGCTGATCGAACCTATGAAGGAAGTAGTTCATTTTCTATGGTGCACCATATATACATGGTGGTGGTGGTCTTACATGATGATACTGCATGACGATGATTAAGGATTAAACCCATGATGATTTATATTGGAAGAGTAATAGTTCCTTTAAGCATGATGTGATTATTGTCGTAGATTGTGAGGATTAAATCCAACGCACTTGATGTGTCAGGTCACTCAATGGGTATTTGTAATCATATTGATGTGTAGGGGATGAGAGTAATCTCTCTACATTCTTGTGGATTATGATACGAAGAGATTAACGTCCAAATGCATGTTTGTGATGTGAGAAATTCCTCAATTAAATTATGTGGTTGACATAGTGTGCAATGACTATTTTGACATGATTGTAATCTGTAAGTGGCTATCAATGTCTTGTATTGAATTTAGATTGTTTCTTAAACTCCTTTACTTGTTTCATAATCTTTTTACCATGTTTTGAAGTGAGAATCTGTGTACGTACCTTGTTACCCAAACACTTATTTTTGCATGTAAATGTGATGTTAATTATGTTCATCTTATCATGTGATGCTTCTGTAACTCCTCTAATGCTTGTTGTCATAATTTAGGGTCATACAGAGACTGTAACAACCCTATGCAGGTCATTGTGATTGCACTTGCTCCGCTGCAGAACTGTGGTAAAGTCGATGTAACCTGCGCCCCTGTTCAATCATAACATATGTCATTTACCCCGTATACCTACCATACTTGAGTATCGTCAATGGTAGCAAAACCCTGTGTACAAATCAAAGTGTTAGTAATGTAGTGATATGTTATCTTGTCATTTTTTTACATTTGTTGACCGATCCTGAGGGAAATCGGTAAAAGTGTATGTATGTGTGTGAAGCATGGTGCAGTCATGGAGGTTAATACCATATGAGTGATGAAAATCGGATGGGTATGATTACATGTGACTGTTTCCTCTCTCCCTATGTGGTTGCATGTAAGCATACCTTAGTGTATGCAACTGACCATGTTTTCCCTTCCATCGATGGATTGCGGGATTGCAAACTACATTTTCCATGAGCTGACGGCTCAATGTTCCGAGTGCCATTCATTCGTTGAGTACCCCTTTAAGTGGCCAGATTAATTCCTTCATTTTTAATCTTAATGTGACTATTTTGGTACTAAGTGGATTTAATATTTCATAAATTGTTATGCTTCTTAACTCCTAATTTTGCATATGTTGGATTAGCTTATAAGCTACATTTCTTGATTGCAATGCTTTACAATTTTGAGATAGAATTTTCTTAGTCACTGTGGCACTAAGTCATGGGGATTTGTTCATGAAATATCTAGTACTGTATGATTATATTGCCATCCCTTATTTTAGCTTGTATACTGTAATACATTCTTCTTGAATTTGCATTTTTTAGTAGCCTTATACATTTAGGCGTTAGTAGTTTGCCATTTGGCAGTTTAGATATTCAGTCATTAGTTTTGCTAGATTCTAATGTCGTAGATGTGTCAGTCATTAGTTTTCAATTTTGTTGCATCCTTGGATTGGTTAGAACATAACTATTGATTTGCTTCGTTGTATCTTGGTACGAACCATGTTGTACATATAACTAGCGGGTTGTTGAACTATCTATGTTTTATAGTTGTAAACTATAGGTCGTAAAATATGTTTGAACTCGATGTGCCTTGGGCATAGATAGGCTTCCGACCTCCTTGAATTTTAATGTTATTCTACGTTGACCCTTTTATAAAGATTAGTATTGGGTAGGTAGGAAACCCATGATAACACTAAGAAAGACTCTGAGGGATTTGGCTCTTACATTTCTCTTTTTTAGGCTTTCCAGACTATAAGGGAGGCATAACATTCTTTTAATGAGGCTTCATGATTTTTGTTTTGTTTGGGTATTCCATGTTATTTAGTTGTAAACCATAGGTCTTAAAATCTTTCTTAGCGTTATCATAGATAGGGTTCCAGTTGGCGTATTAATTTATGCTACGATGCCCTTTTATAAAGATTATATTGGGTTGGTCATTGAACCCCATCTATGATAACACTAAGAAATATCTGAACATTTGGCTCTTACATTTCTCTGTTTTAACTTACAAGTTATAATAAATGTGCTTTTAACGAATTGAAATTTGGTTTTGATTGGGCATCCCAAGTTATGTACAACGGGGGCTTTTGAAGGATAAAGCTAATTTGTTATGTCAGTTTAATTAATGTGAGTCGATTACTATGTTCATGCGGACTGTGCCTATTCCATTTCAGTATAGAAGATGTTGTACCTTTATGCATTCGGTATAATACAATCGTATGAATTATATACTTGTATGCTTGTGATTTTATTATTTTCATTTTGATTTTGATCATGGTGTTAGTGTTACCATTTTGTGTTGGGCACCCATATATATAGGAATAATACTAAAACTGGTTTGATAATTGAAATTTCTCATAATAATTACCAATTTTGACAAAACACATCAATATTATCATAAGAGACTAATGATATTGTTATGACCAAGTTCAGTTTTGCCTTAATAATTCATAAAATTCGCTATTGTATGTGGAAAACTTCTGAACTTCTTAATAATGTTACTAAGATTCATTAACTTGTAACCGTGCTTTAATTGGACTAATACATTTTAAACAATAGGGTAGAAATTATAATCCTTTCAAAAGGTGAATGGTTGAAGACAATTTAGGTTAATCCATATATATTTTTTTATCGAGGACGATAAATTCTTGATATGGTAAGTGAAAGATGGAATTTGCCCTATTCTTAATAATTTGAAAATTATTCATTTTAGAAGGTAGATCAAGTGCGTAAGCATGGAATAAGTTTAATCTTCCTGATTAATCTTTATGAGCTTAGGATTTTAATTGTTTTCCTGATTCTAGGTGGATATGAATTCTTGAGTGCTTTACGACCCTTTTCTTAATTAATTTTAAATCTATTGATCACATTATAAGTGTGAAAAAGGTAGGGTTCCATTGTACAATGACATTTATTTATAATTTCAAACTTTTATATTGTTAAGTGAGAAATTCGTTGTTGCTTATTTCTTAATAATTTCTAAAATTATAAGATTTCAGAATAGTTACATGATATCCATAGGTGGTAGCAGAGGTTGTCGAACCGATGGGTGGCAGGGAAATTACTATGAATCAAAAAGTTGGCTGATGTATGTTGGGACCAGGTTCTGCTTGATTAAGAAAGGATGACATGGACAATAGCTTGGGATACTTGGGATAGTCGAAGCTGCATGTTATAGGATCCCTTCCATTTGAAATATGATAACAATGTTAGAGGAAAGTTCGCAAGATAATGAAGACAAGATCTTGACACAAGTCAGTTTTTTTAAAAAATGGACATGTTAGTGGATGGTGTAGGGACAGCATCTATGTTTTCTTATCAAGGCGCATAAGTTGTTGGTCAATGCATTCAGTTTGTTTTATAAACACCCCACTTCCCAGATAACAAGATGTCAACAACTACTCACTCAAATCTTAAAAGTTTTCTTGTTTGGCCCTTACAGATATTTGGTGGCCAATTACAACAAGATGGCTTGGTTGGATCGTTAGAATATTCTACATCCGATATGATATCCTTAAAAAATTTCCCAATTTAGCACTCAATGATTTTGTGACCAGTAAGCCTCTAGCCTATGAAAGTACCTATCGTCAATTTTAGTTCTTCAAGTTCTTCCTAAATTTTATAATTATGCCGTGAGGAGGTGTTCGGCGACACTGCAGAATGCTCCCCCCTAGACAACTAAACATATCTCAGAATGATTAGATGGTTTCCAGAGATCGTGATGCAGAGGACTGTTGAAAACATGGTGATTCGTGAGAACCCGTGTGTCCCAATCCTGACACCCCTGATCATGGTTGGAAAGGTGTACCACACAGCCCCTGATCAGTTGGCAGTAAAATCAACGGAGCCGTAGTTGATGGACGGGATAAAGGGTTGAATCACGTTGAAGCTATTGGTCATGGATATTCATGTTGGTGCAAGTCGCTTCTGTCCAGGGTGCATGGGAAGTTCTAACTTGGAAGCCAAGGGCTCGACCATTCCTGCAGGTCTATGTAATAACCGACATATATTTTATTTGACTTCTGACCATGATCCTGACCCAGTTTTGGTGACAGATCGCACCCTTGATTGCAAAAGGATCTATCTTCTATATTGGATGAAAATGTCTTGGGAGATGAAGGTAGCAGGACATTGGATTCGATGGTTGGAGATCTTGACTTTTGAAAAGGGATTGTTCCTGTCAATCTCGACCATGGGACAGCGAGAGTGTGTACCAGGACACCTGAACCCCACATTCGTTGTGCAAGAGATTCTCTTTTGATGACCTCTCTTTCTGTACTTAGGACACTGCATCCTCAAAATGCTTGTTAATGTGGGTTCACTTTGTATCGGTGAGGGGTGTAGTTGTGTCGGGCTTCTGCAGGCTTACGTCATGAAGAGAAATCCATAGCAGGCCATGAAGAATAACGAGTTGTGACATATGAGTGACTCAAACGATAAACCTTATTTTATTTTTCAATTTTTCCAAACTCTTACAAAACTTAATTCTCCAAATATAATTAGATCGTGTGAATTGCCGTGTACAATCCCTTGTGAACGTGAATTCTACACCTTAAACAGAGGTCCAAGAAAATAGTGACTGGAACTGTTATGCCTAAATGTTGTTCCCCTGAATGTGAAAACTTTTGATGCCCACCACGCTACTGTTTATGCAAATAGTTACACGATTCTTCTGTCTTCACTGTCATAGATGAACTTCAAACCTTTGAATATCTATAAAAAAATTAAGCCCTGCAAATACGGGCGTACATAGCTAAATCATACAGTTTGACTTGGCTGCTTGACACCCAGCCAAACTTGGGCCTCCATGAGATATTTTTTTTGTTTCACACTAGTCGCTCTCAGGCACAGCTATGTCATACCATTTTGAGCACTATCTATACTGCTCATTAATGTACAATTTTCAAGTAGACTGTAAAGTCCCCAAAGGTATACAAAGCATTGTGCAACTCCTCCAGCTATTGCCTCCGAGTTGTACGGCCCTTCTTTTTATGGGTATAAAAGAAAAAAAAAAAAGAGGAAATAAATTGTGCCTATATAAAATGTACCTGAGCAGAGCTAGAATTAGTAAACTATGCAAGTGTTTTGACAAAGAACTAGTTCGTGCAAGCTTTTCAGGGAAGCATGGTAGTGAATGGATCTTTTCAGATGTCCCCAATGACATTGTCATAGAGGTTGATGGTGTATCCCTTGCATTGCATAAGTTATCGGAATGGTTATTGTATCTTTTGCGTGGTATTTGGGACGCCGAGTGGGTGAGAAGCGTGAATTTGGTGGAGAAATAATTTTTGGACTGCTGGGAGAAGGCGTCTGCAAGTACGTGGCCATGTGATATAGCGTTTAAAACAGGCATGTTAAATCTACTCCTTGCAATAGTTTTCTACCTTCTTTCAGTATCTTGAAATGAATTGTCTTTCCTACTGAATAGCACCTAGACAATGTTTTCGTGGTTGTTTATATCGCTGCCTGATTGTGTTGGTTGTTCCTTTAAATCTCGATCCAATTTTGCTAGTTTTGCTTGTAATGTTCTTTCCTCCCTTATAGCTTACTCTATTTCATATTTGTCTAAATGGGTTACTACAATTTTGAGTGACGCAATCTAGTTCGTAGGGAAGGAAACATTATTGAGTTTTGTTTGCTTATATGACTCTCTTTTAAAAGAATTCTATGATGGTAGTTATAATTGAAGGTTACTAAATGGAAGGTTAAGCCTTCATATCTCTGTTTGGTTGAATAAATACGTATTTCCTGTTTAGGGCCCTCTTGTTTTGGTAAAAGGTACATTAATAGTGACGTTGTGTTCTGAAACTTGTTTAAGCCTGTGGGCATTCCTTACTTTATGTTTGATTAGAAAATGGCATTTGGGGTTTGTTTTAGAACTGTACATGGTTGACTGTTGTACCTAGTCTAGATGAGGGATAACCTGGCATCTATTTTGGCCTCCATGTGTTGAGAGAATTACTATACCTATTTCTTGATGTAAACTCTTGTTTGATTAAAGCAAGGGGAAACATTGTAAGTTTAACTGAATGAAATCTCTAAAATTTTTATTAAGGGTCACAAGCAAGCTATTACTAGCTGGACTGAAACAAAAGTTGTAGGTGAATCCATGGTACTGGACTCGTGAACTCGTTTCCTGTTAGATGACAGCTGATTTCAGTGATAATATCATAGGTGGCTGTTATATTTATCTGTTTGATATTTGCTAAGACTTTTCCTCGATAAGCCCACATGGATCGGGTAAAATTTTCCATCTTCTATACCTTTGGCAAGGAGTTCATAGAACTTCTAGGCCTGACTGCACTGCGTAACCTTCCTGATAGTTATGTGCGTTGGTTTTTGGTTTGTGCTTGTACTCATGGTAAGGTCTTTTGAGTCTAGGGCATTGTTGGTGTTTTGCCCTCTGCGTATCGAATCCCTTTGTTTTCGAACTCGAATACCTTATACTTCAAACTTGGTTACTAAAAGGTCCCATTTTGTGGCCTTGTTAGGGAAATCAATTTTTATTTTAATGTTTATTGACATTTTCTGAATTATATAAAAATTATTAACGACTTTTGGGTTTAGTCTTCCCTTATATTATGTAGAGAAGTTTATGATTAGGATAGGGTTTGTTGGTAGAATAATGGCCCTTTCTGTGTCTCTTTCGTACGCTTTTGGAAAAGTGGATTTGTTTTGGTTAACTAGTACTACGTTTTAAGAAATCCTATAAGGAGGTAGTGGTAAACTCCTTGGTTAAAACCGAAACTATAGTTGTGTTCTTTTAAGGGCGTCGAACCTATATTACTTTGAAACCCCCCTGGAAGAATTGGATAACGTCATTTTTTGCTTCACGCCTATGATCATAATTAGTACGCTTTGTCTTCTCTTGGACCGCTTTAGTTGGATGGATTAAATTTTGGATTCCAATCACTTAACCCATAGGATTACATGAAGGAGATATCAACACTCTTGACTTTCTTGTTCCCAACCCATAAGGTCTTGCCTTGATTTATGTAATTTTGTTCTTACTGGTATTTGGACTTTCTCCTTGTTGGATGGTTTAGTTTTCTCTCTCATGAGATTAATATTGGAGTTGTGAGTTGTTTTTTAATCCATTTATGAATTTAGAATATTCCTTTCTTGATATTGTTAATTGTTAGCTTACTGCTGCATTGTGTAGCCTTAACATGCTCAGTTCTTGCGAACAGACTTTAGTTAATATTTGTGTAGATGGATTATGCAAGTAGACTAGAGGAAAAGAGTGTTAAAGGTTCATCTATACAATTTATGAAGTACCTTGTAAAAATGTCGAATGTATTGTAGAGTATTGTTGTTGTAACTGTTGAAACTTTGGCTTGTTTGGATAACATGTGAAAGATGAAATTTGATTACTGCTTGGTTATGGGATATTCTAGTGTATTTTTAAATCCTTAGGATAGTAGTATGGCATGTTCCATGTTTTTACGCTCCTATTCCCTAGTCATGGTTCAATAGAGATGGTATGCCCCTTTGATTTGTGCATCGTGTTGGGATGAATTGATGTAACCTTGTTTGGTTCTCGCAAATGAGTATTGTAAAACTTTGATCTTGAGAATAAATTATTAAGTTAAATCTTTCTAAGACTTAGCGACAATATTTTATAAGTAAAGTAAAATGAGTCGGTTAATCCTTAAAGAAGCTAAACAAAAATAATAATTTTATATTCAACAAATAAATGTAAAGGTGATCTATTTGAAATCAAATAATTCCATGAGTGATCAAAATGAAAACATCCTTTGTGAAGTAAACATTTATAAATTGATACCCCTAGCTAAACTAGCGAACACTATCCCTTTTGGGTGAACTCTTAAACAAGCTTAAAGGAAAACAATGGTTATTTTCTGGAAGATAATAAGATTTAGTAAGTAGGAGAAGACTTTAAGTGAACTACTCTACAGTGTTTAAGAAATTAACTTAGTTGGTGAGATGAATTTGTGCGAATCATGTATTGAATTCTTCTGAAAGCTTAAGCCATGAGCTATAGGGAGTCTTATCAAAATAAATAACCTCCGATCATTTCTTATTGTGGCTTGCCCTAGCCGTGAGTGTATCATGTGGATTGGACTTTCATGTTGTCTTGTCAAAAGAAGAGTACATTGTCCTTGATAGGAGTGAACGTTTCCGTGATGAATTTGTGGTCTCCCCCGTAACAAGTGGTTCCTAGTGTTGGTTGTAACCTTGTGACGACATGTTGTGTCGTGTTGTGTCAAAGTAGGTCAAAAAAAAAAAATTATCCTGTATTTCACTGTGTTGTCCTTGTGTTGGTATTTTTGGGGTCTACAAAATATATTTCTAGAAACATTTATACTTTAACTCCTGAGATCCTTTAATATGGGGAATATATTTGGTCCATTATGACTAATATTGAAAACTACTATACGAACTTACGTAATATGTAATGCTTTAAATTGTAAATCCCTTGTGCATTGTAGTGCATTTTGTTGATAATTCAATAGAATATAATAAACAAACACAACATGCTTCATATATTCACCATGTTATCAATATTTTCCCATTCTTTATCCTTCATCCATGCACATTTGTAACTTGATACAACAATGTGTTGATGTCTATTTATAAGAAAATCTATTATAATGAGTTTTTGTAGCTTAGTATTGATGACCATTGAAAGTTAGTCAATTTTGTATTTTTTCACTTCGCATAGTTTTCTTCAAAAAAAATTATTTAGCGTAGACTTCCCAATCAAGAAATTCATCTATCATTAGAGATTTTTCGCTCTAAAAACAAATCTTGAACCAAATGTTAATGTCATCTTTTGGGATAAAAAACATGCACACAAAATTGATAAACAAATATAGAGGGGAGTTGAGTTACGAGATTATTAAACATGTAATGATTATCACACATGGACATATATTACAAAAACCTTTTCCTAGTAAAACACTTACGGGTTAAAATAAAATAAAATAGCAATCTTCAATTATATTGTGTTAACTTGAATGTTTATAATTAAATTATGTGATTAAGGTCTTATAACTTCACATACAATATCACTCTATATATTCTTTATTTTCATGCAATATCATATGAATCTACAATCAACAACAACATTTCCCTAAATGATGAGAAAAAATTATAATATCATAAATTAGATTATCCCCCAAGTAGCAAGGGGAATATTAGGAGGGCCGAAAAGGTTTTCATTTGTTACTATTCCTTCCCAATTCATTGTGAAATATCATTCAAATGTTATTTACATTTCTAGTCTAGGAAATTTGGTCATAACATTATTTGTTAACGCTTTGAGATAAACTTGTGGTGCATCATATTGTTTCTCAACTCCATACATCACCATACTATATAACACATCAAGAACTATTGTGAAAAACTAATGAACCTCCCTATGTTTAACCATCTTACAAAAAATATTACTATACATAACTCTCACAAAAATGCTATCGATGATAATATAACCCACAACCCAGGTTGTATAGCATTGATTATTGTGTAAGTCAAGTGAAATAATATTTTGTAACCAATCCTGAATGCCAACTTTGCACACAACCAACTTAGTCTCTTGATTGCACACAAGTAAGAAAAACTTGTGTCTGTCAACGCAAAAACCATCTATGTATAGTTACTTGGATCTTATTTTGTTGTTTAAGAAATTAAGTTTATGTTTTGAAGTAACAGAAACCTCGACTCATCCTTCTAATCAAAAGGATCATATAAGTCCTATATTAGGATCTGTATGGGAATTATAGTGGCCATGTAATGACATTCGTCATTACGTACTCACTATCCTCCATGTATCCATCCTAAGTTGGCATGGTTATGAATTTGTCAATAGAAATGATGATTCAGGGTGTCTACATTTTGTTTAAAATTTTGGTTATGCATTTAATATAAATAGATAAAATTATCTTTATGATAGGTTATTTAGTATCGCATCACGTTATTCATTTCTTGATAGAGGTTTATGGTAACTCAACGAGTTACTATCATTTACAAACACCTCTTATCGTACTATCATAACATAATGAGGTGTTTCAATAACAGTTTACTAATACATGTCTTGTATTTAAACGATCCAATCACTCCCCAGTTAGTATTGGTGTTATTCTCATAAGTTCAACTGTTAATATGATTAGTTATATACAAATTAAATTACACACATGGGTACATTTATAGGCCTTAATTGCATACTACTATTCATATGATTACTAAGTGAGAAAAATAGAAATTGATAGCCATCTTTGGCCTTTTATTTGTGTTTATTATTTTCTCTTTGGTCTTGCACACCCTATAGCCCAGTCTAAACTTTATTGCTTTATATTTTAGGACTCTAAACACTATAACCTTGACAATATGCTAGTGCCCAAGATCCCTCATCCTTCTAGGTGCCCACGACCTCTTTCTACTTTACTTACTCTTTTTGGGAGTATTTCATCTTTTGGGTATCTAATTTTCTTATGGCTTGTCCTTCCAGTTATTAATTACGAAAATAAACCAAGGCAATCATATAAATGTAAATCTATGTGACCGTAATAAAATACCAAGCTCTAATCATTTTTTATTACCACCTAAAGTTGCATGCAAAAGGATTTTAAGACCATCAATGCATCTATTCTATCTTTTTCACTCTTCATGCATTAGGTCCATAGCTTCCTTTTTACAAAATTTTCACTATTTTACATACTTTTACATGCTTTTACAAAGTTTTCATAACACATGAATTTGACTACTCTTTCAGTCTTCTTTTACACGTCTGTCCTTAATATGTAAAAAGAAGCAACCCTAGATCAAGCACACCAACAGGTGTAATACGGTACAACACTATACATTTCACCCCTAGGGTCACTTCCTCTTTCTTAGCTTCCACACTTCACGCTTTCACTTTTCTACTCGGAATGATTTTTCCATCCATCTACAATGAAAAAAGGTACATACGTTATAAAATACTTTATGTTATTAAGTATTCACTCAACAACATAAAGTGGGGGAAAATGTACAGACAAAATCACACACTTAGGTACATTCTAGGTCCTAATCGAAAAATGCTATTCATATTATTTCTAAGAGAGAATTTTTTCAATTGATACGTATATTTGGCCTTTTTTCTTTGATTTGTATTTTCTCTTTGATCATGCACACCCTAAAAATAAGTTTGAACTTTATTGCTTTAAATTATAGGACTCTAAACACCACCGCCTAGATAAGATATCAGCATCCATGAACCCTCGTCCTTCTGGGAACCCATAACCTCTTTCTACTTTACTTTCTCATTTTAGGCATCTTATTATCTTATGGGTCATCCTTCCAATTATCAATTATGAAATTCCATCAAGGGAATCATATAAATATAAAGCTATGTGAACATAATAAAGGACCAAGATCTAAGCATTTACTCTCATCACCTAAGGTTGCATCCAAAGGAATTCTTTGAGCATCAAATAATATATCAAACACTCACTCAAGTGATAAGGGACTACATTTTCTACATACACCCATAGGAGGGGAAGTTCTTTTTTCAATCCACACATCTATGTACCTTCCTACATCTAGCTATTTCTCACTATCAAGCACATCTTTTAAAAGATCTACCTAGGGCACAATTCTTGCACACACACACAAGAATTACATGGAGTCTGAACTGTACTGTGACATTTGGTTATAATCTCACTTAGTCGGGTAATCGCTGATGTAATGCCCACTATTTCCGACACACAAGACTACATAGAAAAACTCAGGATAATTATTTTTTCACTTTCTTGACACATAACATGACACAACATGTCGTCACCAAGGTTACAACTAAATCTATGAACAAATTGATACAAGGATGACCATAAAGGCAACAAGGAAATGATCACACCCATCATGGAATATTCACTCTCTTTTTGACAAGACACCACAAAGACCAACCCATAAAACCTAGCTACAGTTCAGGACACTCCACAGCAAAATCCTTTAAGGTTATGTATTCACTAAAATAGTCTTTCAAGGCCTGACTTTGCAGGTCTAGAAGATTCATATTATGATTCATACAAAACTTCTTATAGGGCTAGATTTCTTTTCTCTTATACTATTGTGTAACTAGCTTAAGGTCATCTCTAGTATGACATTTACTCATTTAATTCATTACAAAACATGGAATTAATCAAATCCACAAGGCTATCTATCTAAACCCACACTGATGAAACTTGTTTCATACTTTCTTTGCAAAGGAAGCAAGCATAAATTCAAAAGATGTGGAGTATTGTTTAGGTTCAGAACCATAATCTTATTTTTTCAAGGATTAACATTTTATCATAACTTAGAAAAGGATTATGAGGTACTAATGGAAACGGTTAGAGAGAGAAGGTCAATTTATTTCATTATGATCTATTTAGTTATTAACTCGGTCTTTTAATGATACTTAAGAGTTAAACTAGATTAGGGTAACAACTTCATTTAGCTTTTCCTTGATTAGGTTCGATAAAGGAAACACAAAACTTAATGCGTCACAATACTGAGAATAAAGTTTAATCCATAGCTTAAGGTTAGCAATAATAGATTCTTTTATACTAGTAGAAAAACCCTTTCTTTTCAATTGTAAACTCTAAAAATTATTCAATAAGAAACACAACTCCATAATTGTTTTATTTATTTATTCAACTTATGAATTCATTTTTTGTTCTTTTATTCTTTGATTCAATTTTTGAAAGAGGATTGCCACCTACTAACATGTACATATAACTACACTGATGTCAAGACCATGGAGAGTTATTAAATCATGAAATTCTTATGACTCGAAAGCAAAATTTTCCAGCAAAAATCGAGAGAGAAGAACATGGATATAACCTTTCTATTCAACATGTCACATAACCTAAAGGTGATCACAAGATTCAATAGAACTTGGATGAGAATGAGAATGTGCCAAACATGATCAAGCCATGCAACCACAATAGTTCATGACTGATAAATGATATTATCAAAAGAATTCTCATAGCAAGGTGAAGATTGAAATATTATTTCTCACAAAGATAATTACAGTCTTACTAGAACGGGATAAAGTAACTTTATAACACAATAACCGAACATCCAAGGAAAGAGTCCTTCCAAACTCCATTTCAAGCACCATTGCAAGAATCTTAACACAAGTGACATTGAACAAGGAAATACATAAAACCAATCGATGAAACCTTCACAAATATTTCCTTTATCAACACGCATAAGCCATCACCACAAGTATTAGCTTGATTCAGTTCATGAGAACTGAGCATGTTAAGACTACCAAATGCAACACTAAGCTAACATTTAACCAAATCATGAAAGGAAAGTTCTATTCCAAGAAATTATCAAAGCACACACTACTAATCCAAATGCATCATACGAGAAAGAGGTTTATACTAGCCAACATGGAGGAAGTCAAATATTCTAGTAAGAACAATATCTCGAACAATCAAGGTAGGACCTTATAGATTAAAACAAAAAGGGGCCCAAAATATTGAGATTTCAATCATGTAATCCTATGGATTAGATGATTTAAATCTAATACCAAATTCCTCTGTTAATATTAAAAAAAATATTTTAATAAGGATCCAAATCACTAAATCAACATATTTTCAATTGAAAAGAAAAAACACAATAATACATCTGGACCCAATTCTTCATCAATAAAGGTTGCTATGACCACTAAGATTATGTCTCGATGATGACAACACACAACATAACAACAGGCAATCAATTAATGGACTATAACCTACTAGTGTTTGTTGATCTCAGACACGTCCAACCATAAAACACATCCAAACAATCAAACCATCTCCTCACACATTGTTTATACTTACATTATATATGTCAGACAATAAGTGATTGAATCTAACTGAACTAACCTCTGAAATATACATAGACGCTCTAAAGTCACGGCTTCAACCCAAAACCATTATTTATTTAATGAAGTCCATAAACAATACATTTTGTTTTTGAGGACAAGGTATACCCTTACGGGGTTCTACCTAAGTAGACTCCTCTTCATCTAGATACTCCAAGAGGTCCCAGAAAACCCAACGTGTGTGTATGTGTGTGTGTGTGTGTGTGTGTGTGTGTGTGTGTGTGTGTGTGTGTGTGTGTGTGTGTATGTATGTATGTATGTGTGTGTGTGTGTGTGTGTGTGTGTGTGTGTGTGTGTGGTGTGTGTGGTGTGTGTGTGTGTGTGTGTGTGTGTGTGTGTGTGTGTGTGCGTGCGCGCGCGCATGTGTGTGTGTAAACAAAAGACAAGACTTAATCCTTCACAAACGTTTAAGGCACAATGAGCCTATACCAAAATATGAACGGGGTTCCAATAAATCCACCTTTCATCCACAAATGGTAATCTCATGCCATGATTAGCAGAGTGAGAGACCTATAGTTTTAAACAAGAACCTAACAATTAGTGCCCAAAAGCACATGTTGAGTATTCATTCAAACCCCATAACAAAAGATCATTTCAAGAAGAATTAAAACCCACATAGCTAGTTCCACAGTAACAAGTTTTATACAAAACCAAATGTAATTAAGAAAAACTAACAAGAAATTTAAAAATTCCTAACAAGTTTCCTTTTATTTATTACTTTATTTTATTTTTTATTTTGTTTATATGAACTATTTGATTATTCTTCTCATTTGATATCAATTAGAAAGGAATTAGTTTTCAAAATTCATCACTATCCAACTATGATACACGAGGAAAGAAATAGAAGTAAAAATATTCCACCTTAAAACTAAACTCATGCAATAGTATAAGGGTTAGAATTTATTCACCATTTTCCCCAACTTACTCGTTATTAAATAAAAAACTAGGTCGGGAAGTAGATCAACTACCCTTAAATATATTTTCCAATTTATCCATTTTACTTGAAATTTATAGCTATAGCACCGAATGATCAACCACATTTATACAAATTGTATTCCCTTAAGGTCATTTTTTTTTTCTATACTTAGGATAGTATCAACTTTGGATGACTTATGTGGTAATCTTTAATTTATTTCATGACCCTACAAACAATGAAGCTAGCAGTAATTATTTTATTACCAATCTCGTCTGTAAAAAAAATTGATGGAGTTATCTTAAGAGGAGCTCGATCTCGGAATCCTAATCCTAGCAGAGATCACAGGAATTCGTAATACTTATTAATAGGAACATAAATTCCAGTATTTCATAACATTCATATCAGCTCTTAATAAGGAAAATTTATCAAGTTCGTGTGATTCGAAAGAATTTTTAGTTAAGGCACAATGAGTCTTTACCAAAAGAGCCATAAATATGATTACTTTTCTACCTCGTTGCATCTAAAAAATAACATAAATTGAGAAGCTAAACATTCGAACTATCCAAAACCCATTACTAGATCACCCATGGGAAAGGGTGAATGCAGTAATATCATGCCATAATACAGCTCCCTATTAAATAATAAAAACAAAAATAATAGAGCAAAAGTAGTGGAAACCCCTCTTTTATTTTATTTTATTTTTATTTTATTTTCTTTATGCAAACAAGGTACTTAGGAACTATGAAAGATCATGGAATCAATCAAGGAAAAACCCACATGAACCAAACAACTCAAGAAAGCAACCATACATCCAAAACAAGATGTCGTTTCAGAAAGGATAACAGTTCATTCCATGAAATTGTTAAAGATAGTGAAAATTGCAATGTTTAGACTTAACATGCATGTAATAAGATCCTGGGTAGCATAAATATCGACCACACTCTAGAAACAGTACATTCTTTGGCAACATTCCCATCTTTAGCTTGCTGGAGGACCAAAATCTGACCATAGTCATGCTTTGGCACAACCACATTTTTGCACATATAGGGGGCATGCGGCAATGAAGGATCTGCAAAACTTGTAAATAGCATACAAACATCCATCAAGTTTTCTAACATATCTAGCCCAAAGGGCATGGGCAGGTTACAGCACTGCAAGACATAATTTTTAATAAAACAAAAAAAAAGAATAAAATTTTTAATAACCAGGAGCCAAACAAAGCATAATATTCTAGGTCTAAAAAATGACTCCCTAAGCAAAATACTTCACAGGAAATTTCACGTGAGCAGAAAGTCAAGGAAGGCACAGCCAACCACAAATATTTCTCACATATCTAGCCATGAATGGTGTGAGTAGGTTACAACCATAGCCAGGCAGAAATTTTAATAAAAGAAATTTGTAATAAGACAAGCGCCCAGCAATCATGAAGTTTCAACGTCTTTTCAACAAAATGCAGAGCTACTACCCTCCAGTGAATTCCACTCAGCCAACAAACAAAAAAGGAAGAGGAGTTTTCAAACCTACTATACGTGGGCAAAAGGAGGAGTTTAATAAATTAAAGTAGGAGGAAGAATACCATCATTCACCTCGTACCCATCTGCTAACAAAAACAATTTCGCCAGGAAAAATGCGTTTCAGCATCCAAAAAAAAACAAGGCCCCATATCACATGGCCAGGTCCAAAAGGAATAAGCAGGTCACAAGAAGACCAGACCAAACAAGTTAAAAGAAAACAAGGCCGAAAAAAATAAGAACCCACTCCACAAACCGACGGCCAACAAGGGAGAAAAAAAATACGGAGAGGACAGAATAGATTTGCATTAACTAATTTTGGCAGGAGCTCAAGTACTCCCACTCACTAATAGGGTAATCTTCTCTCCCATGCTAAAGCAAGAAGGATAGAATTTCCATAAAGGATGGCAAGTCGGTGGGTGACAAATCAGATTCCCCTTTTGATTTATAAAAAAATACCATTAAAGTAAGCATGAAAGAAGATCTAATCGACTAAGAGGAATAGAGTAGAGGTTGGAGCTTCGAAGGCAACATAAGAAACCAACTAACCATTGTGCCACAATGGGGAATCCTCTTTATTTGCGCAAACTGAGGCTCCCACTACAGGAATAATCAGCCTAAAAAAATAGAATAGTTTAACAATAATAATAATAATAAAATTGATAACAATCGACACTAAAATAATAAAAATAGAAAAAAAAAAAATTGTCAAACGGGCATTACATTCACCTCCCCTTAAGAAAAGCATCATCCTCGATGTGACATGACATTGAAGTAAAGAATGCCAGTAAGCAACTAAGAACAAATAGAGGAAAAAGTACACCCTCTGGTTAAGATTTAGACACTAAACCACGGCCATGGGATGGCCTTGGGAACAATTGGCTGAAATTTTAACTTTCAAGGTTCTGTGAAGATTGGCAGTTCTCTCTTATTCATCATTTCATTAGTCTCTTTCCATTATCATTATTTCTATTTTTCCTTCTTTTAAAATTTCATTGTTCTAGAGTTTTAGTTTATTCATTCTTGTGGGTGTCCAAAATGAACTGCTAATACAACACCCTACCGGGGTCATACAAGACACTACAGGTTCAAAAATATACAAGTACATACTTCAAGGTGGTACCACACCATAAGAGATTAGTCCATTTGCGGAAGGGAACATGCACGAACCACATAACATAGTACCTGTCACACAACTATGACTGACAAATAATGCTTGAACAAAAGTGTACTGCAACAACTTGAAATTTCCACAGTCTCACAGACGAAGTTTTTCACATAACTCTGAAAATAGCTATAGGTACATAGGGTCAACAAGGACATCAATGCCATATCACAACATCACATAGAAACCCAACTAACATGAGTAACACATATATCATAACACCATAACCAAAACATCATACAAAATTGCATACCTCTTGAAGCATAAGTCTCTCACACACAAATCTCTTATGCCTCCCTCAAGTATCTTATGCCTCCCTCAATCTCTTATGCCTCCCTCAAGGAGGTCGGTTTCTCTATGGCCCTAGGCACATAGAGTCCAAACACCCCTAACCCAAGTGACATAATAACTCGTGGTTCAAAAACCCGCTAGTTATCTGTAATTCCTTGGGGCATACCCCCATACAATGAAGCGGGTCCATAGGTCCAACCATTACATGGTGCATCCCATGACCCTATTCCACATATTACAACAATAGAACCATCATAGCAATCTGACCCAAATGCCAAGTGGCAAAGTACAAACCTTGGGCAAGGTGGTAAAATTTGAAAATTTAAAAGAAGATTCCAAAACCAAGCAAAAAAATGACCAAATGGCCATAGTTAGTGCAAAAATCCACGTGTTAGTACCAAAAACCAAGGAAATTCCCAAAATGTAAAACATGGCAATCAAGAAAATTGCTGGTCCTTGCAAAAAGAAGTAAAAAAAAATCAATTTACGAATAAAATACACATATAAGAATAGCACATTACGATGACTATGTGGCCTTATCTGGCCACCAAGGGGGTACTCAACGAGTTGCTGGCACTCATAACCTCAAGTCTTAGCTCATAAAATACCATATCAATAGTACAATTATCGTCATCTCAATCTGAATCA
The DNA here is from genome assembly GCA_019776745.2 of Taxus chinensis. NCBI lineage: Eukaryota > Viridiplantae > Streptophyta > Pinopsida > Cupressales > Taxaceae > Taxus > Taxus chinensis. The sequence goes on along the minus strand of CM034155.1, from coordinate 377,772,041 downwards.
TCCCGCCACCACTTCGACAAGGCTAAACACAATCACAAATACACTTAGGTTGCATCCATACAACTGCCACAAGGAGAGAGAGAGAGAGGAGGAGCACATGTCATCATCTATTGAGCCTAAGGCCAACCCGAGTTATTGGTCCATGGTAGACATCCCCTCACTCCAAACATACACTCTTACCGACTTCCGTCAGGGTCGGTTAGCATAAGGTTCACAAGATAACATGCAACAACATCACTAACATAATGGTGGTTCATGCATGTTTAATCATGGCACCTTAGCAAGGTACATATACAGGGTATAACGCATACATTATAGTCACAGTTATAACATACCACATCATCACATGCTGCACCCAAAGTGCAATCACCATATGTCCCAAATTTATGACATTATTCATTACATATCACAAGAATTACAATTATGATGAGCACCATTACAACATCCAGTCAACTACCATATAACATGGAAATACACATATTTCTACACAAATGGTCATGACATCCTTAAGAAATTTAGTTCACCACAACCAACCTGGTTACACAACATACCAACACACCCACGCATCACAAATACAAAAAGGATCCAATCAATCTGGAATCAACAATCACATTTCTTCCACAACAAAACACTTTTTTCACACTCAAATTCACATAGAATTTGCTGAAGAGAGAGAAAAAATGCTCTCATCTTTAACACATCATCATGTAGACAATTACGCACTAAGTGACATACACATCATGTGTGCCAACAATATCACAATTATGACATAGTTCACATCACTCTTAAAACAAATTACTCTTCCAATATCTATCACCATCATGCAACACCATCCCCATCATGTAGTACCATCATGTAACACCACCACAACTCCAAGCTGGCCCAGAGGTTTGAGAGCATGAACCTCTGGTTTGATACCAAGTGTAATGCCCACTATTTCTGACATAAAAGACTACATAGAAAAACACATGAGAATTTTTTTTGACTATCTTGACACATAACATGACACAACATGTCATCACCAACGTTACAAATAACTCTATGAACAACTTGATACAAATATGACCACGAAGGTAGCACGGAAATGATCACACCCATCAAGGAAAATTCACTCTCTCTTTGACAAGACACCAAAAAACACCAACCCATAAATCTAGCTACATTCCAAGAAATTCCATGGAAAAATCCTTTATGGTTATGTATTCACTAAAATAGTCTTTCAAGGCCTGACTTTGCAGTCTAGATTATTCATGTTATGATTCATACAATACTTCTTATATTGCAAAATACTTTAAGTATGATTCACTACTATATTCTTTCAAGGCCTTAGAAGATTTTTCTTTTATACTATTAGTGTAACTAGCTTAAGATCATCTCTATTATGACATTTAATAGTTTAATTCATTACAAAACAAGGAATTAATCAAATCCACAAGGCTACCTATCTGAACCCACACTACTGAAACTTGTTTCATACTTCCTTTGCAAAGGAAGCAAGCATAAATACAAAATAAGTGGAGTATTGTTTAGGTTTAGAACTATAATCTTCTTTGTTCAAGGATTAACATTTTATCATAACTTATAAAAGGATTACGAGGTACTAATGGCAATGGTTAGAGAGATAAGGTCAATTTATGTCATTATGATCTATTTAGTTATTAACCAGTCTTTTAATGAGACTTAAGAGTTAAACTGGATTAGGGTAATAACTTCATTTAGATTTTTCTTGATTAGGTTTGATAAATGAAACACAAAACTTAATGCGTCACAATACTGAGAATAAATTTTAATCCATAGCTTAACGTTAGCAATGGTATATTATTTTATACTAGTAGAAAAACTCCTTTCTTTTCAATTGTAAACTCTTAAAATTATTCAATAAGAAACACAACTCCATAATTGCTTTATTTATTTATTCAACTTATGAATTCATTTTCTATTCTTTTATTCTTTGATTAACTTATTTTTTGAAAGAGGATTGCCACCTACTAAAATGTACATAGAAATACACTAATGTCAAGACCATGGAGATTTATAAAAGCATGAAAGTATTATGACTCGAAAGCAGAAGCTACCAGCAAAAATCGAGAGAGAAGAACATGGTTATAACCTTTCTATTCAACATGGCACATAACCTAAAGGTGATCACAAGATTCAATATAACTTGGATGAGAATAAGAATGTGCCAAACATGATCAAGCCATGCAACCAAAACAGTTCATGATTGATAAATGATATTATCATAAGAATGCTCATAACAAGGTGAAGATTGAAATATTATTTCTCACAAAGATAATTACAGTCTTACTAGAATAGGACAAAGCAAATTTATAACACAATAACCGAACATCCAAGGTAAGAGGCCTTCCAAACTACATTTCAAGCACCATTGCAAGAATATCAACACATGTGACATTGAACAAGGAAACACATAAGACCAATCAATGAAACCTTCACAAATCTTTCCTTTATCAACATGCACAAGCCATTTGCACAAGTATTAGCTTGAGTGAGTTCACAAGAACTGAGCATGTTAAGACTACCAAATGCAAAACTAAGATAACATTTAAAAAAATCATGAAAGGAAAGTTCTATTCCAAGAAAATATCAAATCACACACTACTAACCCAAATGCATCATACAAGAAAGAGGTTTATACTAGCCAACATGGAGGAAGCCAAATATTCTAGTAAGAATGATATCTCGAATAATAAAGGCAGGAACCTTATAGATTAAAACAAAAAGGGGCCCAAAATATTGATATTTCAATCATGTAATCCTATCGATTAAATGATTGAAATCTAATACCCAATTCCTCTATTAATATTAAAAAATTAGATTTTAATAAGGATCCAAATCACTAAATCAGCATATTTTCAATTCAAAAGAAAAAACACAATAATACCTTTGGACCCAATCCTTCATCAATAAAGGATTTTATGACCACTAAGATTACATCTCGATGATGAAAACAAAAAACATAAAATAATTCAATCATTAATGGACTATAACCTACTAGTGTTCGTTGATCTCAGACAAGTTGAACCATAGTAGACATCCAAACAATCAAACCATCTTCTCACACATTGTTTATACTCACATTCTATATGTCAGACAATAAGTGATTGAATCTAACCGAACTAACCTCTGAAATATACATAGACACTCTCAAGTCACAGATTCAACCCAAAACAATTATTTATTTAATGAAGGCCATAAACCATACTTTTTTTTAGGACAAGGTATACCCTTTCGGGGTTCGACCTAAGGAGACTCACAGGATACTCCTCTTCATCCAGATACTCCAAGAGGTACCAGAAAGCCAAGGTATATACTATATATATATATATATATACACATACATACATACATACATACAACAACACAGGACAAGGTATATATATATGTATGTATGTATGTATGTATGTAAACAAAAGACAAGACTTAATCCTTCACAAACGTTTAAGACACAATGAGCCTATACCAAAAGATGAATGGGGTTCCAATAAATCCACATTTCATCCACAAATTGTAATCTCATGCCATGATTAGCAGAGTGAGAGACCTATAGTTTTAAACAAGAACCTAACAAATAGTGCCCAGAACCACATGTTGAGTATTCATTCAAACCCCACAACAAAAGATCATTTCAGGAAGAATTAAAACCCACATAGCTAGTTCCATCGTAACAAGTTTTTATACAAAATCAAATGTAATTAAGAAAAACTAACAAGAAATTTCAGAATTCCTAACAAGTTTCCTTTTCTTTATTATTATTTTATTTTATTTATTTTTTGATATAAACTATTTGATTATTCTTATCATTTGATATCAATTACAAAAGAATCAGTTTTCAAAAGTCATCACTGTCCAACTGTGATACACGAGGAAATAAATAGAAGGAAAAATATTCCACCTTAAAACTATACTCATGCAAAAGTATAAGGGTTAGCATTTGTTTACCATTTTCCCCAACTTACTCGTTATTAAATAAAAAACTAGGTTAAGAAGTAGATCAACTGCCCCTACATTTACTTTCCAATTCATCCATTTTACTTGAAATTTATAGCTATAACACCGAATGATCAACCACATTTATACAAACTCTATTCCCTTAAGGTTGGTTTTTTTGCTATGCTTAGGATAGTATCAGCTTTGTATGAATTATGTGGCAATATTTAATTTATTTCATGAATCTACAAACAACGAAGCTAGTAGTAATTAGTTTATTACCAATCTCGTCTATAAAAAATGATGGATTTATCTTAAGAGGAGATCAATCTCAAAATCCTCATCCTAGCAGAGATCACAGGAATTCGTAATACTTATTAATAGGAACATAAATTCTAGTATTTTATAACATTCATATCGGCTCTTAATAAGGAAAAGCTTATCGATCTTGTGTGATTCGAAAGGATTTTGAGTTAAGGAACAATGAGTCTGTACCAAAAGAGCCATAAATACAATTACTTTTCTTCCTCTATGCATCTAAAAAAATACACCAGAAAATAGAGCAGCTAAGAATTCACACTATCAAAAACCCACTACCAGATCACCCCAGGGAAAGGGTGAATGCAACAATGTCATGTCATAATACAACTCCCTATTAAATAATAAAAACAAAAATAACAGAGCAAAAGCAGTGGAAACCCCTCTTTTATTTTATTTTATTTTTCTTTTCTTTATGCAAATAAGGTACTTAGGAACTATGAAAGATCAGGGAATCAATCAAGGAACAACCCACATGAACCAGACGACTCAAGAAAGCAACCATACATCCAAAACAAGATGCCATTTAAGAAAGGAGAACAATTCATTCCATGAAATTGTTAAAGATGGTGAACATTAATGTTTAGACTTAACATGTGTAATAAGCTCCAAGGTAGTAGAAATGTCCACCAGGCTCCAGTAACAGTAAATTCTTTGGCAACGTTCCCATCTTTAGCTTGATGGAGGACCAAAATCCAACCACAGTCATGCTTTGGCACAACCACATTTTTGCATAGACAGGGGGTATGAGGCAAGAAATGATTTGCAAAACTTGCAAACATCATACAAACATCCACCGAGTTTTCTCACGCATCTAGCCCAAAGGTCATGGGCAGGTTACAACATTGCTAAACATAAGTTTTAATAAAACAAAAAAAAAGAATAAAACTTTTAATGACCAGGCTCCCAACAAAGCAGAAGTTTCCAGGTCTAACGAAACGACCCCCGAAGAAAAATAATTCACAGGGAAATTTCACATGACTAGAGAGTCAAGGAAAGCACAACCAACCACAAAAATTTCTCACATATCTAGCCATGAATGGCGTGAGTAGGTTACAACCACAGCCAGGGAGAAATTTTAATAAAAGAAATTTGTAATAAGAGAAGCACCCAAAAATCATGAAGTTTCAACGTATTTTCAACAAAATGTAGAGCTACTACCCTCCAGTGAGACCCACTCAACCAAGAAAGAAAAAAAGAAGAGGCATTATCAAACCTACCATACGTGGGCAAAAGGAGGATTTTAATAAAATAAAATAGGAGGAAGAATACCATCATTCACCTCGTACCCATCTGCTAACAAAACAAATTTCACCAGAAAAAAGGTGTTTCAACATCCCAAAAAATAACAAGGCCCCATCATACACATGGCCAGGCCCAAAAGGAATACGCAGGTCACAAGAAGACCAGACCAAACAGGTTAAAAGAAAACAAGGCTGAAAAAAATAAGAACCCACTACACAAACCAGCGGCTAGCAAGGGAGAAAAAAAATATAGAGAGGACAAAATAGAATTGTATCAATTAATTTTGGCAGGAGCTCAAGTACTCCCACTCACTAATAGGGTAATCGTCTCCCCCATACCAAAGCAAGAAGGATAGAATTGCCATAAAGGATGTCAGGTCAGTGGTTGACAAATCAGATTCCCCTTTTGATTTATAAAAAAATACCATTAAAGTAAGCATGAAAGAAGATCTGATCGAATAAGAGGAATAGAGTAGAGGTTGGAGCTTCGAAGGAAAGATAGGAAACCAACTAACCGTGGTGCCACAACAGGAAATGCTCTTTATTTGCATAAATTGAGGCTCCCACTATGGGAAAAATCAGCCTTAAAAAATATAATAGCTTAACGATAATAAAAATAATAATAATAATAAAATTGATAACAATCGACAATAAAATAATAATAATAGAAAAAAAACTCATCAAACGGGCATTACAGCCAGGGTCAGTCTGACTCCCTATTTATATATTTTTCTTTATAGGATTTTATGTGTTTGGGATTTTTGAGGTAATATCTCTCTTTTGTAGATTACAAGTGAACTCGGAAATCAACCAATGACTTATAGGTGATCATTAACAAAGGTGAGCAATCATCTTGTGATAAAAGGAAAATATGTTTGTGAGGTCTTTCGTAATCATAGGAACCTAGAAGTAGTCTCCAGTGATAAGGCACCCCATACCTAGTCTAGGTGCCCTGACCCATGAAGATATGAGAGATTTGAAATTTACCAGGAACATTTATGATAGTTTTTTCCTCATGTTCATTATTTTTCCAAGTTGGTATACTTCAGGATTTATTAGGAAATTAACTAAGTCTTATATTCCCTCTCTTACACTTAGGGTTTTAATTTTAATTGCTGAGTCAAATTTGTAGTATAACATTTTTTATCATATGTGAATTTGAAGTATATTTGGGTTTTACAAATTCCATATTTTTAAAAATCAAATTAACTTTATCTCATAAGATTGACATTGATATTAATTGTATAACTTATTTGGTAAGGTACAATACTAATGTAAGGTAGTTTACATTGTGTCATTTTTCATAATGTATTATGTTTGTTAGTGAAACATTTGTTCATCAGTAATGAAATTAAAAAAGTAATTATGATTAATTAATAAATACCAGTAACTTATTATGGTACACTGTTGTTAAAACAACAATTTAACAATTGCATTTTAGTAAGATACAATAAGGATATTTTTATTGTTTTCATTGTACAACTTTCAGTATTATGCTATGTTTTTCAAATTTCATATTCATTCATTCAAGATGATTTATTAAACCGAATATAGTTCCATTAATAGATTTAGTCCATACTCTATTGTAAAAAAACATTAAAAACACCTTTATACTCAAAAAATGTGATACAAAACAACAATAATTTTTTATTTAAATTTAGTATGATAACTCCTTATTTTTCTTAAATAATGACATATAATAAATCATGATACTACAATAGACAATTTCCTTCAATCATCATGTCAAAATAATACTTTCATATTAAAATAAAATTAAATAATCCTTAACTAGTTATTAAACAATTAATGCATGAATAAATCATGTGTATGTAATCTAGTTTAAATAACTTCATAATTGTCACCCCTTCTTGTACACTATAGGAGAGATAAATCTATACATGGCGAGTTCTAAGAACTAACATGAGTTATCCAACTCATATTCTTATTGTATTTAATTAGAAATAAAAGGATATGTTTAGGATAACTTAACCAATAACTTATAAACTTCCTATTTTATTAATTACATTAAAAATTCATTGCTCAATGGAATGATGCTTCATAAAGTAAGTTATGTTGTCCAACAATCCAAGAGTCCAAGAGTTTTAAAAATCTCTAGATTGTTTAGTAATGTACTAATGAAGATTATTATTGCCATATTCAAGACTAAGATTTCATACAAACATCAATCAATGGTTAAGAGTAATCCACAAGAGTAATACTAACGAAGAAAGACTTCGTCAATGTATAAAAATCATATTTGGATGAATGATTTGAACTACTACATTTATAAGTTTATATAAATATTGCTCAGTAGATGGGTTAAAACCATACTTTACAATTAATCATATATTTATATTAGAAGTTAAATAGTGATGATAAATAAATTTCAATCAACTAACTAATTCTCCATTTCTCAATGGATCAAACCAATCATCAAATTATTCCAACTAAGGATGAACTAAGTGTCAAGAAACAATCAAGATTACAAGGATAAAACCATAGAATTTGATTCCATACAAAAACTACAAGCACATCGTGGTTGCAATTCCAATCAAAAAAAAAAATCAACAAGTTAGAAGAACTTAGCTCCAGGTTAGCTTTAAATCAATAAAAAAACGTGTTTTTAAATCAAAAAAGTCAATGTCGAATGAGATGGTAATAACTTGCACAATCAGGCCCATATTGGATTACATTATATCATTCTTAAATACTATATTTTAGACTAAAAAGGATGAGGATGAGGTTGATAATAATTAGTGAGGATTTAAATAATAATGTTCATAGCTGACCAATGTTAATTGATCAAATTAACAAATATCACCATTATCATTATAATACACAATTTTTTTTTTTATAGGAATCCATATTTTGCTATAAAAAATATAGATCCATAATCCCAAAATGAAAAAAACTACAGATTTGTTATTTCTGAAGAAACCCACAATGTTTTTTTTTTTCTTTTACCTATTTTTCACAAAGATTTCCATAACAAATTTGAAGATAAAATCCATATTTTTAACAATACAAACTCAAGCACATATTTGTATGTCAAATCAACTTCCAGGAAGTTCTATTCGAGATGGTTTTAAAAGAGTAAAATAAATATGTATGCACATTTTTCAAGCAAGGAAAAATAATCCTAGAAAATCAATAATCCATATTTCCAATCATCATCATAAACCCATTTTCTTTCCTTTTTATTTCAAGATTTCATCAATAATCAAAGAAATACTTCTTTATTTTTAAAATAACAACTCAAGTAATTAATCTCATTATCAAGTAGATTACTAGAAACCTTAAATCTAGCTATTTTAAGGAGAATAACAATTTATATTTTCCAGCAAGTAAACAATCCTATTTTCTCATTAAAAATTCATGCCCACACTTCTAATCACACCCAAAAAAAATAGTAATAATGATTTCATAACTTTTTTCTTATTTTTCAAAATTTAAAATATATATAAAACCAAAACGAATACCCTGATTTCAAATTATAAACAACAAAAATTAGAATAGAATGACTCATTCATATTATTTTATACGTTGTTGCTTTACTTTTTCCCGCATTTATCTTTGAAACCTCCAACTTCCCAAGCCCAACAACAATCTAAATCCAAATAGTAGTAGTAAATCCAAATTTGTCAAAAAAAAATAGAGCTTCATCAATGCATTGAACCAGTACACTCAACTGATTTACATATTTTTCTCATGCCCGAACCTCAAAAAACTTCCAACAAAGAAAACCAAACAAGTAAACCAAAAAATTGTGACTGGGAAGAGAGATTGACATGCATTATCTTGCTTAACAAGCTTCTGCTTCCCCAAAAAAACATATTTTTAAGTTAATTCCTTTAATGAAGGGAAATGCCACTTTTGCTTTCTCAAAAACTCTATCCACTTCCCTCCAATTTCCAATTTTCTTTCATGCAACACGTATAATGTAAGACTATGTTAAAAATAAAAAATAAGCCATAAATTATAATATTTTCCATGGTCCATGACCATTCGACAATAATAATTAAAACTTTTAAAGTTTATCCATTTCTTTTTAATTTGCATAGTGTTCGTTGACCCGCTTACAACATCAATCACAATCACTAGTTATTTTCCAAATGGTGAGTGGCCAACTTTACAAGGTTTCAACCAATAGCCATGTAATATGATTTATGACGATTATATAAAAAATTTAATTTCTCTCATGGTCTATGACCATTTTAAAGAAATTAAACATTTACAATTACCTTACATATGGTCTATTACCATTATTCTTTATGCTAAGGAGAGCTAACCTAAATTTAAAAAAAAAAATTAATAACCATCAAGTAATTACCTTGTAGAGTGGTCTAAGACGTATTCAAAATAATATTCAACATTAAACCATCATAAAGTAATGTGGTGACTGTTAGAAACTTATATAGCCACGAAAAGATTAAGCACAACAAAATATAAAGTGAGTAAACGAAATTAAATAGCCAAAAAAGACACAAAACATAAAAACACATATTTACATGGTAAAAACCTCAAGAGGGAAACATCCACGGAGCAACAGAATCGATTCTCTTATTGTTCAAATATGGAAATTACAATCAGCACAGCTCTTCCTCTTACAACTCTATTTTTTTTTTGTGTCTATCCTCAATGGGCATACACAGATTTATAGCATTCACACAAACCTAAATTCATTAATGCATTCCTATCCATATTCTAACTAAAGTTGTCTTGTTACAACAACAAGCTGAATAATAGGATCTTGATCCACCAGAAGAGGAATGGTTATCATCTAATCTCAACAATCTCCACCTTGACAACAATTAACCTGATACCTTGCTCATTGCTCATCACCTTTTTTGCAAGCCAAGAGAAGCCAAGCACCACCACAGCTTCTCTAATATAACCGGTTTCGTGAACATGTATGCACAATTCTTTTGAGTGTGGACCTTATCAAGAATAACCTGTCCTTCATCAACAACAAGTCTTACATAATGGTATTTAACTGGAATATGTTTCGAATTACTATGGTAAGATGGATTCTTAGCCAAATAAATTGCACTTGACTATCACAGAAAATTTTTACACTTTTTTGAAAATGTCCTAACTCACCCAATAAACCTTTTAACCATATTGCCTTTTTGCAAGCATGTGAAGCAGATACATACTCTGCCTCAGTAGTGGATAAAGCAACAATGCTTTGAAGCTTTGACATCCAACTAATAGGACCACCTGCAAGAGTAAAGACATAACCTGAAGTAGATCTTCTTTTGATCAAATCACCTGCAAAATCAGAATCAACATAATTGCAAACCTTATCACTACAACCATCAAAAGTGATACAGTAACTGCTTTTGCCTCTAAGATACCGAATTACCCATTTCACTACTGCCCAATGTTCTTTACCTTGCTTTTCCATGTATCTACTGACAACACCAACTGCATGTGAAATATCTTGTCTAGTACTAACCATCGCATACATCATACTTCCTACTACATTAGTATACGGTACACGAGACATATACTCCTTTTCTTCATCGTTACTAAGACACAAACCTGAAGAAATTTTAAAATGCGAAGCTAAAGGGATATTCACTGGTTTCACTTTATCCATATCGAATCTCTGAAGTATTTTCTCCACATACTTCTCTTGTGATAACCACATCTTGCCTTTCATCTTGTCTCTGTGTATCTCCTTGCCCAAGATCTGTGTTGCTGCTCCTAGATCCTTCATATCGAATGTCCTAGCCAACTGAGCCTTTAACCCATTGATTTCAACCATGCTTTTGCTTGCTACAAGCATATCATCAACATACAACACTAATATAATGAACATGCCATTATCCAACTTTTTAAAGTAAACACAATGATCTTATTCACTTCTGGTATAATTTTGGCTCACCATGAAGGAATCAAACTTCTTGTACCATTGTCTTGAAGACTACTTCAAGCCATACAATGATTTCTTGAGTTTGCAGACAAACCTCTTGTTGCAATTTTGAACGAACCCTTCCGGTTGTTGCATGTAAATTTCCTCATCTAAATCTCCATGTAGAAATGCAGTTTTAACATCTAGCTGCTCCAATTCCATATTAAGCAATGCAACTAGTGCTAACACTATACGAATAGAAACAATTTTTACAACTGGGGAAAAAATCTCATGAAATTCAATACCTGCTTCCTAAGGAAACCCTTTTGTAACCAGCCTTGCCTTGTACTTCAAAAAAGTATCATCAGCAGCGTTCTTCAACTTGTATACCCACTTACAACCAACCAATTTCCTGTTCTTAGGAAGTTCCACTAGATCCTATGTTTTGTTTTTAATCAAAGCATCAATTTTCTCTTTCATGGCATGTTTCCATTTTTTACTATCTAAAACCTCTATTGCTTCTTTATAACAACTTGGTTCTCCTTCGTTAGAAATTAAAGAAACAAAAGTGAAAAAATAATCATTGCTTGGAACTGATCTGATCTGTGTAGACCTTCATAGAGCTTGTTGTGGTATTTCCTCAATTTCCTAAGGTGTTTCAATCTACTCATCCTCCTGAGTTATTTCCTCATGAATATCCTGCTCACGGACATCTTCATGATTTTCACCCGTGGATGAATGTATATCAAATTGAATTTGCTGTGACTGTGGTACATCAACCTGTTTCATAACATTCTTTCCATCCGAATTCATGAGTGAAATTTCATCAAATATAACATCTCTGTTTATGACGATCTTATGGGTAGTAGGATTCCTTAATCTATACCTGTTTACACCATCACCATATCCAACAAAGACTAATTTCTGTGACTTAGGATCTAACTTGGAGCGTTGACTCTTCAGAATAAGTGCATAGACATCACAACCAAAAACCCTAAGACTAGAATAATTACATGGTTGACCTGTCCATACCTCTTGTGGAATCTTGCAGTCAATTGTTGTCGATGGTGATCAATTAACCAGGTAATAAGCTGTAAGAAAAGCTTCTCCCCACAATTCTTGCTACAACTTTGCATTACTAAGCGTGCTCCTTGCTCTCTCGAGAAGAGTCTTGTTCATGCGTTCATCAATGCCATTATGCTACAGAGTGTACACAGTGGTTTTATGCCTGTCGATCCCTTCATTCTTTCAATAATTCTCAAACTCCTTAGAAGTAAATTCCCCTCCATTATTTGTTCTAAGACATTTAATGGATTTACCTATGCTCTTTTCAACCAAAGCTCTAAACTGTTTAAAAGTGTTAAATACGTCAGCTTTCCTCTTTAACAAATAGATCCAAACTTTCCTAGAGTAATCATCTATAAAACTAACAAAATATGATGATCCTCCATATGAGAGTTTCAGAGCTGGACCCCATAGGTCTGAATGAATATAGTCTAGGATACCTTTACTTATATGCTTTCCAGGCTTAAACTTCTATCTAGCTTGTTTCCCATAAACACAATGCTCACAACACTTTAAATCTATAGTTTTTAAACTAGGAATAAGTTTACGATCAGCAAGTACCTTAATTCCTTTCTCACTGATATGACCTAGTCATTGATGCCATAAGCGAGTGGATTCACCTGCATCCTCTGATGCAACTCCTGCTTGATCAATTTTTGTCCTTCCTTCAAGTTTATATAGGTTCTCGAATTTGTTAGCTTTCATGACTATCAAGATGCCTTTTGATATCTTCAAAACTCCACCTTGAACTGAACCCTTATGTCCTTTAGAATTAAGAACTCCTAAAGATATCAGATTCTTTCTCAAGTCAGGCACATGTCTCACATATGTCAGTGTTCTAACAATCCCATCATACATTTTAATTTTGATACTCCCTATCCCAATAGTTTTACATATAACATCATTACCCATGTAAACTACCATGTCATCAATAAATTGATACATAGAATACCAATTCCTACGCAGACACATGTGATGGGATGCCCCAGAATCAATTAACCAGTCATAATGGTACTGTGAGACAATAGACGTAGATAATACCTGATCAACCATACATGAGTCCTTCTCAGCTATGTTAGCCTCCTTTGTAGAGTCCTCCTCCTTAGATGCCTCTTTACGTTTCCAGCAATCTTTCTTGAGGTGTCCTGATTTGTTACAGAACCAACACTTCAACTTGCTCTTTTTTCCCTTCAACTTGGATCTAGCTAGGCCCTTCGAATGTTGTCCCCTCTCAGTAGTTCTACCTCTGGCCATCATAAATTCTATTGTTGAAGTTTCCACAAAAGATGTCTTTCGATTTTCCTCAGATATCATAGCTCCAACAACAACATCAAAGCTAATGACCTCTTTAGAACTAAAACTAATAGAGGTTACGAAATGATCCCAAGATTCAAGCAGAGAACTTAATAATTTTGTCATCCTATCTTCATTCGAAATTTTTTCACCCATGCTATTCAATTTACAAATAAGAGTATTAAAAGTATTGAAATGTTTTAAAATTGTCATACCTACCTTTATACGCAAGGTATACAGCGGACGCTTCAGGAGGATTCTATTCGTCAAGGATTTAGTCATATACAAGCTTTCCAATTTTGTCCAGAGTCCTTATGCTATTGTTTTAGACACGATGTTGAATAATACATCGTTGGCCAAGCATAGGCGAATAGCACTAAGAGCATGAGTTTCCATCTCGTCTCAATCATCATCATCCATACTCGCGGGTTTCTTTGTCTTTCCTGCGAGCACCTTCACAACTCCCTCCACACACAATATATCCTGCATCTTGACCTTCCATAACTCAAAGTTATTGCTACCGTAAAATTTCTCGATCTCGAATTTAGCACTCTGTGTCTTTGCCATCACGCTTCAACGAAGCGAATGAATTCTCCCTTCAAACTAGCCCCTCGTGGCCTCCCTCCAACCTTTCTCTGATACCACTTGTTGGAAACTTATATAGCCATGAAAAGATTAAGCACAACAAGATATAAAGCAAGTAAATGAAATTAAATAGCCAAAAAAGACACAAACCATAAACACAGATTTACGTGGTAAAACCCTCAAAAGGGAAACATCCACAGAGCAACATTATCGATTCTCTTATTGTTCAAATCTGGAAATTACAATCAGCATAGCTCCTCCTCTTACAACTCTATTTTTTTTGTGTCTAGCCTCAATGGGCATACATGGATTTATAGCATTCACACAAAACTGAATTCATTAATGTGTTCCTATCCATATTCTAACTAAAGTTGTCTTGTTACAATAGCAAGTTGAATAATAGGATCTTGATCCACCAGAAGAGGAATGGTTGTCATCTAATCTTGACAATGACTTTAGCAGTGCAAAGTAGTCCAAGTCTGAGTTAGGATAGTATTAACAATAACCATTAATAGATTTATGATATTATTTTAAAAAGTGTAAGGTAGCTGTAACCATCACAAAAAATATTAATCAATACCAAAATTATTAACCACAACAAATGGTGACGAATTCCTACAAACCAAAACAACATATAACAATGCAAACAAAAGGAAATCATCTTGCAAATTAAACAAGTGTTAGAAGGTAAATGAATATATATGAATATGTATACATCTATATAACCTTCAACTATTATGGCGTGTGGCATACTTCCCCCTTACAGAATCATCAACGCAATAACTCCACTTAACGCAATCAAACATATCAATTGAAAACATTCCAGACATCATTGTAAAAGAAAAACAGTTCACATTTTCATTGAAACTTGGGATTGTTTTTAGAATTTCATTAGTTCATAAGTATTGATTGTAAAAAACCTCATAACAACAAATATTTTCAATCAATTGGAAATACATAGAAAATTTTCCATTGTAGTCTTCACTAATATCAATAAATGTATAATAAATCTATATTAGACAGTCAATTAAAAAATTCAATCACTGAAATAAATAAGGAAATATGGTTTTTATTTCGTCTAGATTCTCCCAAGTTACATTATCTTCAAAATGTTCCTATTTATGACATGACTTATATCTAAAACATACTTTTTAAGAAATGAAATATGGAAAAATCATGCATTCTAAACAATGTAGGAGGTAATGCTAGTCGTTATGCCACCCTACTTATCACTTTGAGTACTTCAAAAGGTCCCCCAAATTGAGGTGATAGTTTAGAATCCTTGTTAAACGAAATAGAGCACTTCTTGGGTTTTATCCACAAAAAGACTTTAACAGCTTGCTCAAGTTTCTTGTAAAATATATTTAGATCTCAACATCTTTTCTTCCTATTGAATGCTTCTATCAATATCTCTCAAATGAGATTTACTTACATTTCTATTTCGTTCAACATTTTTGAGCCAACTACCTCTCTTTCCTCTTTGTTATCCCATATTATAGGATTTCTACACCTTTACACATACAATGCTTCAAATGGTGACATTTTAGCGACGAATGGTAAGTGTTGTTATAGTCAAATTTAACCAATGGAAGATATTATTTCTACTTATATTATTGATCCATGCAAAACATTATGAGCTTATAATACATAACCTAGTTAACTGTTTCTATTTGACCATCTATTTTGGGATGGCACCCTGAATTAAAGTTTAGTTTATTCCCAAAGAAGAGTTTAAATTTTTCCAAAATCAGGAGGTCACTCTAGGATCCCTGTTAGAAATAATCAATTCCAAATCTTTGTGTAATATGAATATTTCATGCAAAACCATTTTGCAAGCATGATTTAATCATCTTTTAGATTACCTGGTATGAAGTGAGATACTTTAGTCAGTTTCTCAATCACTACTAAAATCATTTTATGATTTTTTCTATACAATGACATTCCTTGCATGAAATCCATTCTAATTAATTTCCATTTTCTATGTAGAATGTTATGAGGGTACACAAGACTAACAGGATGCATGTGATCTGCCTTAACACATTGATACTTAAGACAAGTAACAACATAAATTTTCATTTCTTTCTTTATTCCTTTCCAAAAGTATTGTTATTTTACATTAGCCAACAATTTCATCACTTCAGGATTCCCATAATAAGGATCATCATGAAATACATTCATGAATTTCAGTCTAAGGTAATTACCCAAAATTACATAAAATTTGTTTTTATAATGCAATACCCCTTCATTAGAAAAATTATAACATTCATATCTCCTATCATTTGGTTATACTACTAATGTGCTATTCACATGTTGATAATATGAATTAGTTTATATTGGTTTCTTTACTTCATATTTAATTTATTTTCCAATGGTTACATTAGTTGAAACATGTCTCCTACGACTCAGTGCATCAACCACACAATTCTCTTTTCCTTTAATTTACCTAATTTAAAAATCATACTGAGAAAAAAAATCAAGCCACCTATGTTTTATTGCATGTAAAATAGACCATGTAAAGATATATTTCAGCCGCAAGGCTCAAGTGGTTTATTTTTAATCTAATGGTATTCCCAATAGGCAAGGCCTATAAACATATAAGACATGAACTATGGAAACAAATTCTAATTCATGGGATGCATAGTTCTTCTCATGTCCCTTCAATTTCTTGTTCTCATAAAAAATTACATGATCATTTTCCATAAGTATTCTACCCAAACCTTCACCAAAGGCATCAATTACCACAATGAAGCTCCCGTTGGGATCCCCGCCTTCAAAATATGTGTTGTAGTAAGTTTTTCCTTTAATAAATTCAATGCATTTTCACACTTGTCAAACCATAAGAATTTACTATATTCTTCTTGTAAATAAGTTATTGGAGCAATCACTCTAGAGAAATCTTTCACAATTTTTTTGTAATAACCACCCAACTCCATAAAGCTTTTAACTTCATATACATTCTTAGCTGTTGGTCATTCAATAATGGGTTTAATATTTTATGGGTAAACTAAAATATCATATTTTTTATAATGTGACAAAGGTATTACACTTTGTCCTTATAAAAAGAACAATTTGAAATTTTTCTGTATAGTTTTTTTAAGCACATCCAACACTATTATCAAGTGTTTGTTGTGTTCTTCCATTTTCTTCAAATAAATAAAAATTTCATCTAGGAAAACTAGGAAAATTTTATCTAGATATTCCAGAAAAATATCATTCATTAAGTTCATGAATGTAAGTGGAGCATTACTGAGTCCAAAGGGTAACACTGTAAACTCATAATGCTCATATCTTGTTCTAAACGATGTTTTATGAATGTCTTCATCCTTTATCCTAAGTTTATGATAAATGGATCACAAATTGATATTTGAATAGACATGAGCATTTTTCATCTCATCAAAAACATCATCAGATGTTAGTAAAGGATATATATTCTTAACTGTAACCTTGTTAAGTATCTAATAATTGATGCATAGTATTAACGCACTATCATTCTTATTAACAAAGATGACCAGATCTCCTTAATGAGACACACTCCATCTAATCATCCCTTTAGAAAATAGTTCATTAAGTTGAGCTTTTAGTTAAAATAATTTAGTTGTCATTTTGTATGGTGCCTTACATATTATTGGTTAATTTCCTGATTTGATATCAATGCTGAAATAAAAGTCATGTCTAGGACTAAGTATAGGTAAGTCCTTCAAAAAGACATTCTTGTATTCTTGTAACAACAGATAATCCTCTAAGGAAGTATTACCTTCCTCACTAAAATAAAAAAATATATTATCACATAAAACATGCAACCCTTGTTTTTAGCTTTCTTAAGTTGCATAGAGAAAAAATTCCTTACACCAAAATTCATTTTTATCCTTTGTACGCTAGTTTTTTTTTTTCATGTCATCTACGCATGCAATTTATTTTTTGAGACAACATACAATTTTTTTTATGTTGGGACAACCAATTTTCACCAATATTAATGGTATAAGACCTTAGAGGAGCTATGAATAGGTCAATTTCAATTATGAAACTAGGTTATTCCAATTTTGCATCAAACAAACATTAGTCCATTGTGTGCATTTCATCTTTTCCATATTATACAATCTTACCTATTTCATATAACCAACTTTTTAATTCAGTTTTCAGCTAATTTATTAGATACAAAGCAATCTATTGTACCAGTGTCAAATAAAATAGTAACAAGAAGTCAATACAACTTACCTAAAATTTTAGTGGAGTATTTTATTTCTCATCATAGAAATGAGCCATTATTGTATGTATCCATTATTTTTTATTTTTCCCCTAATTCCTATGGATATAATTATTATGATAGTGGTCACCAGAGCATTTGAAATATCCAGCAAAAGGTCCCTTCTTCTCATATTTGTTATCATTTGTTACAACACTATTCTAGTCATTTCTCTTTGTATTTGTAGTGGGTATAGTTGTTTTATTATTTCTATAATTCCTTCTTTTATCGTTTACCTTCTTCTACCATGTTTTTCTAGGAATTAATGGTGAAGGTGAGATGCAACTCTTCTTTTTCTGTTCATATCTATGGGCAAAAATTACTTGGAATTTTTTCTCTTTCCTAATGGATTTTTCAAAAATGGATTCTATAGTAGAAGGAACATCCACATATACTTCTCCCCCAATTAATGGGTTAAGCCCCATAATAAACTCACCTATTCTAAATTTTTTATCTTTTTGATATTGTGGTACATACTTCAGTAATTTGATGATTTTTTCTGAATATTAAATCACAGTGATTTTACCTTGTGTAATGTTTTAGAACTCAAAATTTTGTGCTCAAAGTATAGTTGTGGTAAACAACATTAATAGAAGTAAATTTTAAATTGGTTCCATGTGATACTAGCACTATCAAATCCTAACTCCATCTTATGGTCATCCTACCATGAATATGCTTCATTAAAGATCTAAAATGCATCCCAAATTACCTTTGTTTCATCTAAAAAATCTCTAATTTTGAAATATTTCTCAATTTCACTTAGTCATGTCTCAATTCCATCTCTCAAGGTTGTTTCATTAAACTTAGGTAGTATGATTCTCTTGATATCCCTTGGCATTTCATCTTTCAAGCAAGATTTCTTGTTTTCTGGCTGATTTCTAGCATTAGGCTATTCCTCCTAATTTACTAAAGGTTCTTCTTCTTCGACACCACTGACAACTTGTTACAAGGAAACTACATGGTTTTAAGTGTTGTGAATAAATAATAGTATTTCATCTAGATTTTGGGTTGTATTTTTAGCCTAAATATTTACCCTCCTTTTGACCATCATATTTTGTTAAACAAAAATAAGATGTCTAGTTAACATATGCACCCATTATGTTTAAGAGCTGATTAAACTTCAGCTCTGATACCAAAATGTAACACCCATGATACATTTCTTCCAAATTAAGGGATTTTTTTAACACAAATCCCATTATCACAATTAATTTCTTCTATGATTTTAAGCTTGTAGAAAATAAAATCTAACATAATTAAATGTTTACAAAGCATCTAATATTAAATGTTAAACAATATGTATTGATAAGGGTCAAGTTGATCTACCTTGTCCCCTTAATTCACTATAACTGAGTTAGTATAAATTTTATACTATTGGTTAAAAATTTTTAACATGTCTTAAGAAGTATGTACAATTCCTAGGGGTTAACTTGGAAATTAGACAAGATGTAATCCATCTGGTATCTAACACAACAAGTTATAAAAATGGTGAAAAAATAATGTATTCATCTAGTTACACTACTTTGGCCAATATTTAAAGAGAAAAATACAAGTTTAGTCTTGTGACTGTAAACAAGTAAGAAAAACATATCTCCATCACTACACAACCATCTCTTCATAGTAATATGGATCTTATTTCATTGTTTAAGAAATAAAGTATCATTTTTGAAGAAGTAGGAACCATGAATTATGCTTCTAATTGAAAGAATCATACCATTCCAATCTTAAGATCCCTATGGAAAAGATAGTGACCATGTAATGAATTTCATCATTAGACGCTCACTATCATTCTCGTAGTCATCTTAAGCTAGCATTGTTAGGACTATGTCAATAAAAATGAAGATTTACTACAAATTAAATACTTTGATTATGGTGGATGAAGTGAGGTAGGGTGAGGGCATGTCCTTCCTATTTGGGCATGTGGGCTCTATAAATGGCATGTAAACATGTCACATTACTTACATAATAATGCAAGAACTTTACTTGCTCCCTGAGGCCAAAACTAGGTTGAAAACCAAGGTAACATTATAAATTTAGCACTATTCGATAGCTACAATAAATAAACAGAATATTGCATGGTGAATCAAGTAGTTTCTACATTGATTATGACATTGAAAGTGCCCTTTCTTGTTATCCCTCTTATGTCTCTACAATATTTGTCTCTTGCACTCTTCCTAATGTGAAAACCATGTGGAGGTTGCAAATTCAGCCGTAAATGGATAGTTGCAGGCACGCTGGTAGACATTATGAAATATAGATGGGCATTTCTGAAAGGAGTTGAAATTATTTTTTTTGAAGCGCTTTATAGAAGAAAATTCCCAGCAGCAGTAGTTACTGGAAAAAAATTGGCTATTTTATTTGGGTAGTCGAATTGAGGGACGATTTTTGTAAAATGGAAAACGATTAGAAGGAATTATTTTCATGTGAATTTTTTGATTAAATGCATAAAAGGTGGTATGATTGACTGCAACCATAACAAGATATGTACAAAATGATTTTGATGAAAAGGCCTTTAATCTTTCAAATGTAAAGCCAGGATTCATAGCCTTTGTAACCATCATCCACCCTCTGCGAAAAGGGAGAATTTAGAAGACGGCATGGAAATCCATCAAACATAATGGAAATATTATTTTTTCCTACTACAATTTTCTCCCATTGTATGCCAAAAGAGGAAGCTTTGGATCAGGTTTTTCCTCCTGTCTCAAGCACTTTTACCTCCTTGTGCTAGTCATATCCTGATTCGATGGGGTACTAAGATTACAACTGCAGCTGGAAAAACAAAAGATTTATTCATGGCTCGTTATGAGTTCTATATTGTACAAAAGGTGAGAGTATATTTATGGAATTCAAGTTTTCTGGTCCATATCCAACAATGGACTAGTTTGTTCTTATGATCTATGTAATGGCTTGGTTTGTTATCTCTTTTGCATTCTAGTTGGTAATGTTTCAGACCTGTTTTTGAGTTTCCATTACCGTGGTTGATTTTTCATCTTTATCAGGCCATACATCCTCATTTCCCATGAGTTAAGTCTCTTCATTCCTAGTTTTGTTTAGATCGTGTGTCAATAACCTGACTTGTTATTTTTCTCATTGTGGTGTCAAGTTACCAGCTCGTGAGTGACAATTATGGCTCATGCGCTGTAAAAAGGGTAAATAGAAATGAACTAAATGTGGAGGAATTCTTATAGCAAGCCTATGAACTGTTTCATAAAATTCCTTTAAGGAATACGACCTCATAAGGAACACAAACTGTTTGACAGAATGTATTAAAAGAATGGGTTCATGGAATGCCTCAAGGATTTTTTGAGTCTCATGAAATGGTGGTGGACCTGCATGGAGCCACTCTTTCTTCATGTCCTTCATGGAAAGGCATGGTATTCCTAACCTTAATCTTTTCTAATTTTTTTATAATTTGGTTATCCATTTCAAATAAAATAAAAATATGAAACCACTAGATACAATAAAATTGTATATTATAATCAGGTGATTAGTGTGAAAACACTAAAACTCCTCATGATTTATCGTACTGACTTACAACTTGAATTTCATCTATGTTGCTACCATAACCTTATACATTTTTATCTAATGTATCAAAATTAGATGCTCATGTCTGCCGGTATTAGTGAATGTTAGATGAATCGTTAATAAAATAACCATTTTTGTCTACCTTGTAGAGTTTTTTAAAAATATCAATATTCTTAGACTCGCAAAAGACCTTCTGGACCCCAAAAAGGAGAAGTTAACTTTTTTCCTTGTTCCTTACTATATGGGGAGCTGACTTTGTAATGCCCTGTTTTTCTATGGTTATTTCCAAGATGACAAAAGCTCAATCACTATCAATCAACTTGCACTTATTTGATTTAGTAGATTTGAACTTTGAATTGTTCTGATTATGCGGTTCACTCTAACCCAACAACTGCTTTAATGTTACGTGGAGGCACATAAAAGAAGTTAGGTTGGAAATCATGGTTGGGGGTGGGTGGCTCAACCAACACCTGCCAAAAAACATTAAAATTGCCTCCCCCTTTGCGTGCCGAACAGCTCCAGGTCGCATCATTGTTTTTTTTGTAAAAGGATTCATAGTCTTCTGTCCCCGCCCCTTGTTTTGGTCTACCTATTGCTTTCTGCCTAAACCACGAATGCTTGTTTGTACCCCATCAAATGCTGCAACAGATGAGTTGCTACAGCGTGTTCTGGATAGTGGATTCAGTAATGGTGAAATGAAGGTCTGTCTCCCTGACATTACAAGAGTGAGTGTGGGTCTCCAAAAATCGTGCTGTACAGGCAGAATATGTGGGCACAGAACCGAAATCCTCCTAGGAAAGTGCCATGAGGAAGTGCTTGGCTTTATGCAGCAGCTACAGAGTAGAAAAGTAAACGTATCCCAGAAAATCAGTGGCCCAGAGAGAGCTAAGTGCAACAGCTGCTGTAGGGTGAGCCCAAGGAACCGTCGGTGTTGTTACTGGTGTTCTGGTTGCACGTGACCAGTCGTGATCATTTGTTGCAAAATCTTGCAGCTATAGTAGAAGAACGAGGTAAAGTTTTAGTTGAGCTGTCTTGCCTTTTCTTTTTGGAAAGTCACTTCCATCCAGGTGGTGTCCACAGTCATGGACAGGATACTCAATGAATGCATTTGCAGATCTTTGGCCTTTTTATCAAGCTATCTGTTGCATCTGGTGTCATGTTATGCTTGGAGCTTTGGTACCAGAAAATAGTGGTTCTAATGGTAGGAAAGTTTAAAGACTTAGATGTTGCAGTTGATTCATTTTCTATTTGCTTAAACATCAATTTGTGGGAAATGGCTATACCACTTGGTTCTCTTGTTTCAAATAGTGTGAGGTTTGCAAATGAGGTTGGAGCAAGGAGACCCAGGGAAGCAAAATTTGCAGTAGCAGTCTCAGTCATAACTTCCACAGTTATAGGAATGGATCTCCTAATTCTTATATTGGCCATCCACAATGATTTTGCCACGGTTTTCACAAACAGTACTATTCTACAAAAGGCTGTTTATAAATTGTCAATATTGCTAGCATTGCAATTGTGTTGAATAGCGTGCAACCAGTCCTTACAGGAATTGTCGTTGGAGTTGGGAAACAGGCTAGTGTTGCCTATGTAAATATTGCATGCTACTATATAATCGGCATTCCACTCGGCATTCTCCTCGGTTATGTTTTTCATTTGCAAGTTATGGGAATTTGGCTGGGAATGATAGGAGGGATAGCAGTCCAAACCCTTTCCTTGATGTTATCGCATGGAAAATAGACTGGAATATGGAGGTGAAAGATCACACCCACAGGCATAGGAGATCTATGCAATGTTGGAGAAAATGTCTTGGGAGATGAAGGTAGCAGGATATTTTTTCAGATCCAGAACTTGTACTGAGTGTGTTCCTTCAAAATCGATTATGTGACAGTGAGGGTGTTACCAACAGACCTAATGAAATTTATTTACAAAGATTCTCTATTGAGATCTTACTTGTTGTACGATGTAACTCATGGAAGAGAACCTCATAGAGGCCGATCTGTTTCATATCAGAATATTCATGAAACAGAATTTGCTTTGCTATTATATGAGCTTCTTTAATGAGTCACCAAGCTTGCAAGCATAAAGTTATCTATTGGAATTATCACACCTTACAAGCTACAGCTGAAACGTTGCACCGAGATTTTGATGTTGTCCTCAAATCTGATGAAGGAAAAGGTTTAATTACCATTGGGGTAGATGCCTTTAAGAGCCAGGAGCGATGTTGAATCAGGAGGAACAGGCATGAGCTGCTTTTTCCCTCTTTTCCAGCTATTTCTTTTATATTAAATGCATGATTATTTCTTGTTCTCCTGGTAATTGTGTGTTGTGTTGGTTTGAGATAAGCTCTAAGTGAGATTTTATGATTTGAAATGTTGTGTGGCTTTTGCACGCCTTTCCCCGCCAAGAGTGTATTTTCTTGCTTTTGCTAGATGTGTGAGGGGTCTTATTAGATATGTCTGTGTTATGCCTGTAGGAGCAGTTTTGGACCTTCCTTAGCATGGCAATGAGGAGTTGTTTGTTTAAGTTCTGTCTTCTTTAGAAAACACAAAAAAATAAAAATGTGATTTACTTTTACCTCCTTTATGTGTCCCTATGGTTATAGAGGAGAGCAGGTGATAAATGAATAAAACTCTTTACCTCTGGGGAAAAAGTGTATTTATTGTCCTTTGTTGTTATCACAGTCTAATCTTAATTCGTATTGGAAATGATACTAGAAATACCCTTGCTCATCCTTTTTTTTTAGCAATCTAATTTGGTACAATTTCATCCCAATTTCATCCCTGGGAGGTCGACTACAAGTTGGAACATTGTAAATTTGTATTTCCTTTTAGAAGCTTTAACGAACTGTGTATTATGCTTGTCGGATGTGACTGGCTATGACTTGATAGTGGGTTTTCGACACCATCTTAGGAAAACATGTTTTGACCAAATCTAACTTGCTTACCTAGCTTATGATGACCTTAAAAATTTTAGTACCCTAACCAAGGGATATCCTCGTCAGTCCTACATTTGTATTATCTCCCTAACTGGTCTTACGAAAGGTCCACCAACTTCTTTGTGGTGGAAAATTTGAGGGTTTGTTATAAGGAAAACCTTACTCAAACCTTTGGAGAAAATACTTAAAGTATTCAAGGGGCTCTCATTTTGTAAATGGGATATCCTATGCGCCCGACGTAACTGTGTAAGTTTGCTTAATTCTTTTTATTATTTTAAGAAAATCCCTTCCTTGTCGAACGCCCCCATGGTAGTGAGTGCATGAACAGTGTTTTACCCCTCCTGAGCAACAAACAATGAAGTATATATCAGATGTGGTGAACATGGAACTAAGTCTGAGGCTTGAGATGCTTTTGGGGACCTGTGAGTGGTAAATTACATTTACCCCCCCCCAAGCAATGATGTTTTTGAGACCTTTCTTCGTTATATCAGTAAGTAAGTTAATATTGTATAACATTGAAATATTTTATTAAGTTGGGAATGAAGGGTTTTTCGTTGAGGGATGTGTGGAGTTGGCACTTGAGGCTTAAGAGTGCTTTTAAAG
Source organism: Taxus chinensis (assembly GCA_019776745.2). Lineage (NCBI taxonomy): Eukaryota > Viridiplantae > Streptophyta > Pinopsida > Cupressales > Taxaceae > Taxus > Taxus chinensis. The sequence goes on along the minus strand of CM034155.1, from coordinate 377,746,425 downwards.
TTGTAACTTATCATACGTGGACATTGTTTAACCTTGAATATAGAAATAAACATTGGGTATAACAATCCAAAACGTCAACTACATACTTTAAGGTGTACGCATGTGCAATGCATTCCTTTTTACATGATCTTTGAATTGGGTCCTTGAGTGGCCATAACCCCCGCCCTCTTAGGCTGTATGAGTTTTAGTGGACTTGTGTGGCATTCTTGCTCTGAGTAGGGATGTTCGGAATAATAAATCTTGTTACCCTTTTTTTTTGACATTACCAGGAGAATTTACTTTTTTCCATATCGGATGGTTGTTGTACGATTCCTTTATTCTGTTTTGTGAATGTGAAGCTGCTATCGCTATCTTACTTAAGGAAAATAAAAAGGTGTATTATGTGGGAAATTTGTTATAATTTAGAATGTATGGTGTAAGGGTAACTTTGGATAGAAAATGCACATTTTGGTTTTCATATGTTCTGCACTGTGCCTTTTGTTAACTAGATATCTATTTTGTTACATTCATACAAATTACTTTTGCTTATGCCTTGGAATGGAAATCATGCACTAGTCATTCAATTAATTTTGATGAAATATCTAGGAAAAGGGAATGCATGCTCATGCCAGTTCTTTTGAACTGACAAAAGCTAACATGTTTTTTGCAGGTTGTTTTTCCGAGCTCAAGTATTTAAGAAGTGGCTATTGCAGTTGCATAGATGATATCCACTTTGGTGCTTGTACGTTGTCTTTTATGGTTAAACTATTGATAACATCTAGTGGAAAAATTTTAGAAGCAGGGTCAGTGCCTTAGTAAATGTATTGTAGAGTATTGTTGTTGTAACTATCAAACATTGCTCTTGAGTTAAAATGTTGAGTTGTAAATCCTTCTAAGACATAGTAGTAATGAGTTTGCAAGTACTATAAAGTGAACTGGATAGTCCTTATAAAAGTTAAACTAAAATTTATATTTATGAATATATTAATGTAGATGTGGTCTACTTGATAGCTTTTGAGGCCTGGAACAATCAATAGGAATCTATTTTTGGTAACAAAATATGATTACCTGTTTTTTCCCGAGCTAAACTAATAAACACTATCTTTTTTTTGGTGAAACCTTAAATGATCTCATGTTGAAATCAAGAGTTAGATTTTAGAAGATGATAGGACTTAATAAGTAGGAGGGAAATTGATTAATAAAACCTTAAATATCTCTTTATCGTTTGAAATGTTCTCCTTTGTCAAACTTAATTAAGTAAAGTCTAGATGGAACATTTAACCAATCTTGATAAACTCTTAACCTCAATAAAAGACTGATAGTAAACAATGTGACCCTAAAGCTAAATTCTGTTGTCTTGTTGTGTTAACCCTTGCCTTGATTCATGGTGATATTTCTTAAGCAAGGTCAAAATTCGATCCTTAAACAAGAAGGATATTGTTATGAACCCTAAGCGGTACTTTCCACTCAATCAGAGCTTATGTCTTCACCTGTGCAATACAGTTGTGGAACATGTGTTAGTGGCTTGTGTAAGATTAATTAACCTTGTAAGAAATGGAAAATGTTCTAAAATCAAATGAATAAAAAAGCCTTGGACATAAAATTGATGATCCTAGTTTAGAAAGCTTGGCCTTTAGCAATTTAGTCAATAGTTGAAAAGACAAAAGTTCTCCCTTGTGAAAGGAATTGTGTGAATCATTACATGAAATTTTATAAGAACATAAGTTAAGAAGTAAGAGACATTTTAGTAAACAAGAAAATTTAATAAGAATTTCCTCATGGGATGCCCTAAATGTAAGTGTGTCATATGATTGGACTTCCATGTTGTCTTGTCAAAAAGAAGAAAAAAAAAAGTATGTATTGTCCTTGATAGGTGTGAACGTGTCTGTGCTACCTTTATGGCCATCCTTGTATCAAGTTGTCCATAGTGTTAGTTGTATCCTTGGTGATGGCATGTTACGTCATGTTATGTGTCAAGCATGTGAAGTCAAAAACAAAAAAAAAATTATCCTGTATTTCACTGTGTTGTATGTGTCGGTTTTTTTTTTTGGGTTGTTACACTTTGGTATCAGAGCGTAGGTTCATGCTCTCGAACCTATGGGCCAGATTGGTGTTATATGATGATGTTACATGGTGGTGGTGGTGTTACATGATGATACTACATGATGATGATGATGTTGCATGATGGTGGTAGATATTGGAAGAGTAATTTGCTTTAAACGTGATGTGATCCATGTCGTAATTGTGTTTTTGTGAACGCACATGATGTGTATGTCAGATTGTGCGTGTTTGTGATCATGTTGATATGTTTGGGGATGGGAGTATTCTCTCTCCTTCTTGTGGATTCTATGAAGAGTTCACGTGTGAATTACTGCTTGTGATGTGTGAAAAGAATTATAAAGTGGATAACATAGTGTTGGAGCTTTGTGACATATTGTGCTATGTAGGTGTATCAATGTGTTGTATGACTAGATTGATGTTAAAAGAGATGAGTTGTATCATGATGTTTTTACCATGTTTTGGAGAAATGTGTGTACCACCTTGTTATGTAGCAATGGATATTATGTTGTGATGTTATTATGTTCATCGTATATCTGAGTTGTGTGATATGTAATGATTCACGTCGTGATTTAGGGTCATACGGTGAGTGTATGAACACTATCGTATTGTGATTGGACTTTGGGTGCAGAATGTGGTAAAGTGATGTATTGCGCCCTGTGAATGTATGATTGTGATCTACCCCGTATACCTACCATACGTGAGATGTTATGGTAGCTATGTGTGTACCATCAGGGTGTTAGTAATGTAGTTATATGTTATGTTGTGATCCTTACACTAACTGAACCTGAGGGAAATCGGTAGACTCTGTATGTATGGAGTGAGAAAATGTGTACTGTTGACCAGTCACTCGAGCCGAGTACGAGATAGGAGGTGTAGTCTTACATAGGCTGAAAACCCACTTTCGTTTGTTTGGTATGTGTGACACTTGTTCAACGGGTGCCATGCATATTGTGTTTCACGGATACCTCAGGCTCAGTAGATGGCAACCTGTACTCTTTTCTCTCTCTCGATATGGTTGTTGTATGGATTTAACCTATATGACTTTGACTATGTTGGACCTTGTTGAAGTTATGGTGAGACGATTCTGATTGAGACGATGACAGTTGTATTATTGATATGTATTTTACAAGTTGAGGCTCGATGTTCCGAGTGCTAGCAACTCGTTGAGTACCCCTTGGTGGCCAGATAAGGCCACACAGTTATCGTAATGTGACATTATTATGAGTTGATTTTATTCGTAATTGATCTTTTTTACTTTATTTGTAAGGACCAGCAGCTTTTCTTGATTGACATGCTTTACAATTTTGGGCATTTCCTTGGTTTGTGGCACAAACATGGGGATTTTGGTACTAACTATGGCTATTTGGCCATTTATTTTTCTTGAATTTGGGTTTTCTTTTAAATTTGGAGTTTTTACCGCCTTGCCCAAGGCTTGTACTTTGCCACTTGGCACTTTGATTGGATTGTTGTGCTGGTTCTATTGTCGTGATGTGTGGAATAGGGTCATAGGATGCACCATGGAATGGTTGGACCTATGGACCCGCTTCGTTGTGTAGGGGTATGCCCCAAGGAGTAAAGATAACTAGCGGGTTGTTGAACCACGCATTATTATGTCACTTGGGTTAGGAGTGTTCAAACTCTATGTGTCTTGGACCATAGGGTCAACCGGCCTCCTTGAGGGAGGCATAAGAGTTTGAGGGAGGCATAAGAGACTTTAGGGAGGCATAAGAGTTTGAGGGAGGCATAAGAGACTTGAGGGAGGCATAAGAGTTTGAGGGAGGCATAAGAGACTTGAGGGAGGCATAAGAGTTTGAGGGAGGCTTATGATATTTGTCTGTATGGTTGATGTTTTAGGATATATGTTGAGTTATTGTGATGTTTGGTAGTGGTCTTTTGATGTGTGCATTACTCATGTCAGATGGATAAGTGTTGTGATGTTGGGGATATGTCATTGATTCCCTTGTGGACACTATGTACCATAGCATGGTTTGGTGTTATGTGAGTTTTTCATTGATGCAAATTGAGGAAATGTCTGGTGGATTGTAGTACTCTTTTGTTTGAGCATTTTATATGTTAGTCATTGATGTTTGCCGAGTACTATGTTATGTGGACTATGCCTATGCCATTCTGTATTTGAGTAACCTTTATGTGGTGTAATACAATCTTGAAGTATATACTTGTGTGCTTGTGAATCTGTAGGGTCTTGTGAACCTGATAGGGTGTTGTGTTAGCAGTTCAGGTTGGGCACCCACAATAAGGAATAAACCAAAACTCTTCAATGATGAAATTTTAAAAGAAATTAAACTAAGAATAGTGCTAATGGAAAGAGACAAATGAAATGATGAACAAGAAAGAACTGCCAATCTTCACAAAACATTGAAAGTTAAAATTTCTACCTAATGTTCCTAAGGCTACCCCATGGCCATACTCTAATCGACTAAAATTTTAAACCATAAGGTGTGTTTGCTTCTTTATCTTCCCTTGTTGCGTACCATTTTTTTTTTCTCTGTGTTATGTCGCATCGAGGACGATGCTTTCTTAAGGGGGGGAGAATGTAATGCCCTGTTTTTCTATGGTTATTTCCAAGATGACAAAAGCTCAATCACTATCAATCAACTTGCACTTATTTGATTTAGTAGACTTTGAACTTTGAACTGTTCTCATTATGTGGTTCACTCTGACCCAACAACTGCTTTAATGTTACGTGGAGGCACAGAAAATAAGTTAGGTTGGAAATCATGGTTGGGGGTGGGTGGCTCAACCAACACCTGCCAAAAAAACATTAAAATTGCGTCCCCCTTTGTGTGCCGAACAGCTCTAGGTCGCATCGTTGTTTGTTTTTTGCAAAAGGATTCACAGTCTTTTGTCCCCGCCCCTTGTTTTGGTCTACCTGTTGTTTTCTGCCTAAACCATGAATGCTTGTTTGCGCCCCATCAAATGCTGCAACAGATGAATTGCTACAGCGTGTTATAGATAGTGGATTCAGTAATGGTGAAATGAAGGTCTGTCTCCCTGACGTTGCAAGAGTGAGTGTGGGTCTCCGAAAATTGTGTTGTACAGGAAGAATCCGTGGGCGCAGAACCGAAATCCTCATAGGAAAGTGCCATGAGGAAGCGCTTGGCTTTATACAGCAGCTACAGAGTAGAAAAGTAAATGTATCCTAGAAAATCAGTGGCCCAGAGAGAGCTAAGTGCAACAGCTACCGCAGGGTGAGCCCAAGGAACCATTGGTGTTGTTCCTGGTGTTCTGGTTGCACGCAACCAGTCGTGATCAGTTGTTGTAAAATCTTGCAGCTGTAGTAGAAGAACAAGGTAAATTTTTAGTTGAGCTGTCTTTCCTTTTCATTTTGGAAATTCGCTTCCATCCAGGTGGTGTCCACAGTCATGGATAGGATACTCAATGAATGCATTTGCAGATCTTTGGCCTTTTTATCAAGCTATCTGTTGCATCTGGTGTCATGTTATGCTTGGAGCTTTGGTACCCAGAAAATAGTTGTTCTAATGGCAGTGAAGTTAAAAGACACAGATGTTTTAGTTGATTCATTTTTCTATTTGCTTAAATATCAATTCGTGGGACATGGCTATACCACTTGGTTCTCTTGTTTCAAATAGTGTGAGGTTTGCGAATGAGCTTGGAGCAGGGAGACCCAGGGAAGCAAAATTTGCAGTAGCAGTCTCAGTCATAACTTCCACAGTTATAGGAATGGATCTCCTAATTCTTATATTGGCCATCCGCAGTGATTTTGCCACGGTTTTCACAAACAGTATTATTCTACAAAAGGCTGTTTATAAATTTTCAATATTGCTAGCATTGCAATTGTGTTGAATAGCGTGCAACCAGTCCTTATAGGAATTGCCGTTGGAGTGGGGAAGCAGGCTATTATTGCCTATGTAAATATTCCATGCTACTATATAATCGGCATTCTGCTCGCCATTCTCCTCGGTTATGTTTTTCATTTGCAAGTTATGGGAATCTGGCTGGGAATGATAGGAGGGATAGCAATCCAAACCCTTTCCTTGATGTTATCGCATGGAAAATAGACTGGAATATGGAGATGACAGATCACACCCACAGGCACAGGAGATCTATGTAATGTTGGAGAAACTTTCTTGGGAGATGAAGGTAGCAGGATATTTTTCAGATCCAGAACTTGTACTGAGTGTGTTCCTTCAAAATCGATTTGTGACAATGAGGGTGTTACCAACAGACCTGATGAAATTTATTTACAAAGATTCTTTATTGAGATCTTACTTGTTGTAGGATGTAACTCATGGAAGAGAACCTCATAGAGGCCGATCTGTTTCATATCAGAATATTCATGAAACGTAATTTTCTTTGCTATTATATGAGCTTCTTCAACGAGTCACCAAGCTGGCAGGCATAAAGTTCTCTGTTGGAATTATCACACCTTACAAGCTACAGCTGAAATGTTACACCGAGAGTTTGATGCTGTCCTCAAATCTGATGAAGGAAAAGGTTTAATTACCATTGCGGTAGATGCCTTTCAGAGCCAGGAGCGATGTTGAATCAGGAGGAACAGGCATGAGCTACTTTTTCCCTTTTTTCCAGCTATTTTCTTTTATATTAAATGCATGATTATTGCTTGTTCTCCTGGTAATTGTGTGCTGTGTTGGTTTGAGATAAGCTTTGCGTGAGATTTTATCATTTGAAATGTTGTGTGGATTTTGCATGCCTTTCCCCGCCAAGAGTGTATTTTCTTGCTTTTGCTAGATGTGTGAGGGGTCTTATTAGATACGTCTGTGTTATGCCTGTAGGAGCAGTTTTCTTTCCTTCTGCGCCCTGGTTTTGGACCTTCCTCAGCATGGCAATGAGGAGTTGTTTGTTTAAGTTCTGTCTTCTTTAGAAAACACAAAAAAAAAATGTGATTTGCTTTTACCTCCTTTATGTGTCCCTATGGTTATAGAGGAGAGCAGGTGTTAAATGAATTAAACACTTTACCTCTGGGAAAGAAGTGTATTTATTGTCCTTTGATGTTATCACAGTCTAATCTTAATTTGTATTGGAAATGATACTAGAGAGACCCTTGCTCATCCTTTTTTTTAGCAATCTAATTTGGTACAATTTCATCCCAATTTCATCCCTGGGAGGTCGACTACAAGTTGGAACATTGTAAATTTCTATTTCATTTTAAAAGCTTTAACGAACTGTGTATTATGCTTGTCGGATGTGACTGGCTATGACTTGATAGTGGGTTTTCGACGCCATCTTAGGAAAACATGTTTTGACCAAATCTAACTTGCTTACCTAGCTTATGATGACCTTAAAAATTTTAGTACCCTGACCAAGGGATATCCTCGTCAGTCCTACATTTGTATTATCTCCCTAACTGGTCTTACGAAAGGTCCACCGACTTCTTTGTGGTGGAAAATTTGAGGGTTTGTTATAAGGAAAACCTTACTCGAACCTTTGGAGAAAATAATTAAATTATTCAAGGGGCTCTCATTTTGTACATGAGATATCCTATGCGCCCGACGTAACTATGCAAGTTTGCTTAATTCTTTTTATTATTTTAAGAAAAGGCCTTCCTTGTCGAATGCCCCCATGGTAGTGAGTGCATGAACAGTGTTTTACCCCTTCCGAGCAACAAACAATGAAGTATATATCAAATGTGGTGAACATGGAACTAAGTCTGAGGCTTGAGATGCTTTTGGGGACCTGTGAGAGGTAAATTACATTTACCCCCCCCAAGTAACAATGTTTTTGAGACCTTTCTTCATTATATCAGTAACTAAGTTAATAGTCTATAACATTGAAATATTTTATTAAGTTGGGAATGAAGGGTTTTTCGTTGAGGGATGTGCGGAATTGGCACTTGAGGCTTAAGTGTGCTTTCAAAGTTGCAACTTATCATACGTGGATGTTGTTTAACATTGAATATATAAATAAATATTTGGTATAACAATCAAAAACGTCAGCTGCATACTTTAAGGTGTATGCATGTGCAATGCTTTCCTTTTACATGATCTTTGAATTGGGTCCTTGAGTGGCCATAGCCCCCCCCGTAGGTTGTATGGGTTTTAGTGGACTTGTGTGGAACTCTTGCTTTGAGTAGGGAGGTTCAGAATAATAAATCTTGCTACCCCTTCTTTTTGACATTACCAGGAGAATTTACTATTTTCCATATCGGATGGTTGTTGTACGATTCCTTTATTCTATTTTGTGAATGTGAAGCTGCTATCGCTATCTTACTTAAGGAAAATAAAAAGGTGTATTATGTGGGAAATTTGTTATAATTTAGAATGTATGGTGTAAGGGTAACTTTGGATAGAAAATGCACATTTTGGCTTTCATATGTTCTGCAGTGTGCCTTTTGTTAACTATATATCTATTTTGTTACATTCATACAAATTACTTTTGCTTATGCCTTGGAATGGAAATCATGCACTAGTCATTCAATTAATTTTGATGAAATATCTAGGAAAAGGGAATGCATGCTCATGCCAGTTCTTTTGAACTGACAAAAGCTAACATGTTTTTACAGGTTGTTTTTCCGAGCTCAAGTATGAAAGAAGTGGCTGTTGTAGTTGCATAGATGATATCCACTTTGGTGCTTGTACGTTGTCTTTTATGGTTAAACTATTGATAACATCTAGTGGAAAAATTTTAGAAGAAGGGTCAGTGCCTTAGTAAATGTATTGTAGAGTATTTTTTTTGTAACTGTCAAACTTTGCTCTTGAGTTAAAATGTTGAGTTGTAAATCCTTCTAAGACATAGTAGTAATGAGTTAGTAAGCACTATAAAGTGAACTGGATAGTCCTTATAAAAGTTAAACTAAAATTTATATATATGAATATATTAATGTAGATGTGATCTACTTTATAGCTTTTGAACCCTCGGAACCATCAAGAGGAATCTATCTTTTGTAACAAAATATGATTACTTGTTTTTTTTTTCCCGAGCTAAACTAATAAACATTATCCTTTTATGGTGAAGCCTTAAATGATCTCATGGTGAAAGCAATGGTTAGATTTTAGAAGATGATAAGATTTAATAAGTAGGAGGGAAATTGATTAATTAAACCTTAAATCTCTCTCTATCGTTTGGAATGTTTTCCTTTGTCAGACTTAATTAAGTAAGGTCTAGATGGAACAATTTAATCAATCTTGATAAACTCTTAACCTCAATAAACAACGGATAGTGAACAATGTGACCTTGAAGCTGAATTCTGTTGTCCTATTCCGTTAACCCTTACCATGATTCATGGTGATATTTCCTAAGCAAGGTCAACATTTGATCCTTAAACAAGAAGGCTATTGTTATGAACCCTAAGTGGTACTTTCCACTCAATCGGAGCTTATGCCTTCACCTGTGCAATAGAGGTGTGGAACATGTGTTAGTGACTTGAGTAAGTTTAAATAACCTTGTAAGAAATGGAAAATGTTCTAAAATCAAATGAATAAAAAAGCCTTGGACATAAAATTGATGATCCTAGTTTACAAAGCTTGGCCTTAAGCTATTTAGTCAATAGTTGAAAAGACAGGAGTTCTCCCTTGTGAAAGGAATTGTGTGAATCATTACATGAAGTTTTATAAGAACGTAAGTTAAGAATTAAGAGACATTTTAGTAAACAAGAAAATTTAATAAGAATTTCCTCATGGGATGCCCTAAATGTAAGTGTGTCATGTGGTTGGACTTCCATGTTGTCTTGTCAAAAAAAAGAAAAAACAATGTACGTATTGTCCTTGATAGGTGTGAACGTATCCGTGCTGCCTTTATGGCCATCCTTGTATCAAGTTGTCCACAATGTTAGTTGTATCCTTGGTGACGACATGTTGCGTCATGTTATGTGTCGAGCATGTGAAGTCAAAAACAAAAAAAAAATTATCATGTATTTCACTGTGTTGTATGTGTCGGTTTTTTTTTTGGGTTGTTACACTTTGGTATCAGAGCATAGGTTCATGCTCTCGAACCTATGGGCCGGATTGGTGTTATATGATGATGTTACATGGTGGTGGTGGTGTTATATGATGATACTGCATCATGATGATGATGTTGCATGATGGTGGTAGATATTGGAAGAGTAATGTGCTTTAAACGTGATGTGATCCATGTCGTAATTGTGTTTTTGTGAACGCACATCATGTGTATGTCACATTGTGCGTGTTTTTGATCATGTTGATATGTTTGGGGATGGGAGTATTCTCTCTTCTTCTTGTGGATTCTATGAAGATTTCACGTGTGAATTACTGCTTGTGATGTGTGAAAAGAATTATAAAGTGGATAACATAGTGTTGGAGCTTTGTGACATATTGTGATATGTAGGTGTATCAATGTGTTGTATGACTAGATTGATGTTAAAAGAGATGAGTTGTATCATGATGTTTTTACCATGTTTTGGAGAAATGTGTGTACCACCTTGTTATGTAGCAATGGATATTATGTTGTGATGTTATTATGTTCATCGTATATCTGAGTTATGTGATATGTAATGATTCACGTCGTGATTTAGGATCATACGGTGAGTGTATGAACCCTATCGTATTGTGATTGCACTTTGGGTGTAGAATGTGGTAAAGTAATGTATTGCGCCCTGTGAATGTATGATTGTGATCTACCCCGTATACCTACCATACGTGAGATGTTATGGTAGCTATGTGTGTACCATCAGGGTGTTAGTAATGTAGTTATATGTTATGTTGTGATCCTTACACTAACTGAACCTGAGGGAAATCGGTAGACTCTGTATGTATGGAGTGAGAAAATGTGTACTGTTGACCAGTCACTCGAGCCGAGTATGAGATAGGAAGTGTAGCCTTACATAGGCTGAAAACCCACTTTCATTTGTTTGGTATGTGTGACACTTGTTCAACGGGTGCCATGCATATTGTGTTTTGCGGACACCTCAGGCTCAGTAGATGGCAACCTGTACTCTTTTCTCTCTCCCGATATGGTTGTCGTATGGATTTAACCTATGTGACTTTGACTATGTTGGACCTTGTTGAAGTTATGGCGAGATGATTCTGATTGAGACGATGACAGTTGTATTATTGATATGTATTTTACAAGCTGAGGCTCGATGTTCGGAGTGCTAGCAACTCGTTGAGTACCCATTGGTGGCCGGATAAGGCCACACAGTTATAGTAATGTGACATTATTATGAGTTGATTTTATTTGTAATTGATCTTTTTTACTTTATTTGTAAGGACCAGCAGCTTTTCTTGATTGCCATGCTTTACAATTTTGGGCATTTCCTAGGTTTGTGGCACTAACATGGGGATTTTGGTACTAACTATGGCTATTTGGCCATTTATTTTGCTTGATTTTGGGTTTTCTTTTAAATTTGGAATTTTTACTGCCTTGCCCAAGGCTTGTACTTTGCCACTTGGCACTTTGATTGGATTGTTGTGCTGGTTCTATTGTTGTGATGTGTGGAATAGGGTCATGGGATGCACCATGGAATGGTTGGACCTATGGACCCGCTTCATTGTGTAGGGGTACGCCCCAAGGAGTACAGATAACTAGCGGGTTGTTGAACCACGCGTTATTATGTCACTTGGGTTAGGAGTGTTCGAACTCTATGTGTCTTGGACCATAGGGTCAACCAGCCTCCTTGAGGGAGGCATAAGAGTTTGAGGGAGGCATAAGAGTTTGAGGGAGGCATAAGAGACTTGAGGGAGGCATAACAGTTTGAGGGAGGCATAAGAGACTTGAGGGAGGCATAAGAGTTTGAGGGAGGCTTATGATATTTGTCTGTATGGTTGATATTTCAGGATATATGTTGAGTTATTGTGATGTTTGGTAGTGGTCTTTTGATGTGTGCGTTACTCATGTCAGATGGATATGTGTTGTGATGTTGGCGATATGTCATTGATTCCATTGTGGACACTATGTACCATAACATGGTTTGGTGTTATGTGAATTTTTCATTGATACCAATTGAGGAAATGTCTGGTGGATTGTAGTACTCTTTTGTTTGAGCATTTTATATGTCAGTCATTGATGTGTGCCGAGTACTATGTTATGTGGACTATGCCTATGCCATTCCGTATTTGAGTAACCTTTATGTGGTGTAATACAATCTTGAAGTATATACTTGTGTGCTTGTGAATCTGTAGGGTCTTGTGAACCTGATAGGGTGTTGTGTTAGTAGTTCAGGTTGGGCACCCACAATAAGGAATACACCAACTCTCTTCAATGACGAAATTTTAAAAGAAATTAAACTAAGAATAGTGCTAATGGAAACAGACAAATGAAATGATGAACAAGAAAGAACTACCAATCTTCACAGAACATTGAAAGTTAAAAGTTCTACCAAATGTTCCTAAGGCTACCCCGTGGCCATGGTCTAATCGACTAAAATTTTTACACCATAAGGTGTGTTTGCTTCTTTATCTTCCCTTGTTGCATACCATTTTTTTTTTCTCTGTGTTATGTCGCATCGAGGACGATGCTTTCTTAAGGGGGGGAGAATTTATTGCCCTGTTTTTCTATGGTTATTTCTAAGATGACAAAAGCTCAATCACTATCAATCAACTCGAACTTATTTGATTTAGTAGATTTGAAATTTGAACTGTTATCATTATGTGGTTCACTCTGACCCAACAACTGCTTTAATGTTACGTGGAGGCACATAAAAGAAGTTAGGTTGGAAATCATGGTTGGGGGTGGGTGGCTCAACCAACACCTGCCAAAAAAACATTAAAATTGCCTCCCCCTTTGTGTGCCGAACAGCTCCAGGTCACATCGTTGTTTATTTTTTGCAACAAGATTCGCAGTCTTCTGTCCCCGCCCCTTGTTTTGGTCTACCTGTTGTTTTTTGCCTAAACCACGAATGCTTGTTTGCACCCCATCAAATGCTGCAACAGATGAATTGCTACAGCGTGTTCTGGATAGTGGATTCAGTAATGGTGAAATGAAGGTCTGTCTCCCTGACATTGCAAGAGTGAGTGAGGGTCTCCAAAAATCATGTTGTACAGGCAGAATCCGTGGGCGCAGAACCGAAATCCTCCTAGGAATGTGCCGTGAGAAAGCTCTTGGCTTTATACAGTAGCTACAGAGTAGAAAAGTAAACGTATCCCAGAAAATTAGTGGCCCAGAGAGAGCTAAGTGCGACAGCTACTACAGGGCGAGACCAAGGAACCATTGGTGTTGTTCCTGGTGTTCTGGTTGCACGCAACCAGTCGTGATCAGTTGTTGCAGAATCTTGCAGCTGTAGTAGAAGAACGAGGAAAAGTTTTAGTTGAGCTATCTTTCCTTTTCATTTTGCAAAGTCACTTCCATCTAGGTGGTGTCCACAGTCATGGACAGGATAGTCAATGAATTCATTTGCAGATCTTTGGCCTTTTTATCAAGCTATCTGTTGCATCTGGTGTCATGTTATGGTTGGAGCTTTTGTACCAGAAAATAGTGGTTCTAATGACAGTGAAGTTAAAAGACACAGATGTTGCAGTTGATTCATTTTTCTATTTTCTTAAACATCAATTCGTGCTAAATGGCTATACCACTTGGTTCTCTTGTTTCAAATAGTGTGAGGTTTGCGAATGAGCTTGGAGCAGGGAGACCCAGGGAAGCAAAATTTGCAGTAGCAGTCTCAGTCATAACTTCCACAGTTATAGGAATGGATCTCCTAATTCTTATATTGGCCATCCGCAGTGATTTTTCCACGGTTTTCACAAACAGTACTATTCTACAAAAGGCTATTTATAAATTGTCAATATTGCTAGCATTGCAATTGTGTTGAATAGCGTGCAACCATTCGTTACAGGAATTTCCGTTGGAGTGGGGAAACAGGCTATGTTGCCTATGTAAATATTGCATGCTACTATATAATTGGCATTCCACTCGGCATTCCTCCTTGGTTATGTTTTTCATTTGCAAGTTATGGGAATCTGGCTGGGAATGATAGGAGGGATAGAAGTCCAAACCCTTTCCTTGATGTTATCGCATGGAAAATAGACTGGAATATGGAGGTGACAGATCACACCCACAGGCACAGGAGATCTATGCAATGTTGGAGAAAAATGTCTTGGGAGATGAAGGTAGCAGGATATTTTCAGATCCAGAACTTGTACTGAGTGTGTTCCTTCAAAATCGATTATGTGACAGTGAGGGTGTTACCAACAGACCTGATGAAATTTATTTAAAAAGATTCCCTATTGAGATCTTACTTGTTGTACGATGTAACTCATGGAAGAGAACCTCATAGACGCCGATCTGTTTCATATCAGAATATTCATGAAACACAATTTGCTTTGCTATTATATGAGTTTCTTCAACGAGTCACCAAGCTGGCAGGCATAAAGTTCTTTGTTTGAATTATCACACCTTACAAGCTACAGCTGAAATGTTGCAACGAGAGTGTGATGTTGTCCTCAAATCTGATGAAGGAAAAGGTTTAATTACCATTGCGGTAGATGCCTTTCGGAGCCAGGAGCGATGTTGAATCAGGAGGAACAGGCATGAGCTACTTTTTCCCTTTTTTCCAGCTGTTTCTTTTATATTAAATGCATGATTATTGCTTGTTCTCCTGGTAATTGTGTGATGTGTTGGTTTGAGATAAGCTCTACGTGAGATTTTATCATTTGAAATGTTGTGTGGCTTTTGCACGCCTTTCCCCGCCAAGAGTGTATTTTCTTGCTTTTGCTAGATGTGTGAGGGGTCTTATTAGATACGTCTGTGTTATGCCTGTAGGAGCAGTTTTCTTTCCTTCTGCGACCAGGTTTTGGACCTTCCTCAGCATGGCCATGAGGATTTGTTTGTTTAAGTTCTGTCTTCTTTAGAAAACACAAAAAAAAAATGTGATTTGATTTTACCTCCTTTATGTGTCCCTATGGTTATAGAGGAGAGCAGGTGATAAATGAATAAAACTCTTTTCCTCTGGGGAAGAAGTGTATTTATTGTCCTTTTTTGTTATCACGGTCTAATATTAATTCGTATTGGAAATGATACTAGAGAGACCCTTGCTCATCCTTTTTTTTAGCAATCTAATTTGGTACAATTTCATCCCAATTTCATCCCTGGGAGGTCGACTACAAGTTGGAACATTGTAAATTTCTATTTCCTTTTAGAATCTTTAACGAATTGTGTATTATGCTTGTCAGATGTGACTGGCTATGACTTGATAGTGGGTTTTCGACGCCATCTTAGGAAAACATGTTTTGACCAAATCTAACTTGCTTACCTATCTTATGATGACCTTAAAAATTTTAGTACCCTGACTAAGGGATATCCTCGTCAGTCCTACATTTGTATTATCTCCCTAACTTGTCTTACGAAAGGTCCACCAACTTCTTTGTGGTGGAAAATTTGAGGGTTTGTTATTAGGAAAACCTTACTCGAACCTTTGGAGAAAATACTTAAACTATTCAAGGGGCTCTCATTTTGTAAATGGGATATCCTATGTGCCCGACATAACTGTGTAAGTTTTCTGAATTCTTTTTATTATTTTAAGAAAAGCCCTTCCTTGTCGAATGCCCCCATGGTAGTGAGTGCATGAACAGTGTTTTACCCCTTCCGAGCAACAAACAATGAGGTATATATCAGATGTGGTGAACATGGAACTAAGTATGAGGCTTGAGATGCTTTTGGGGACCTGTGAGAGGTAAATTACATTTACCCCCACCAAACAACGATGTTTTTGAGACCGTTCTTTATTATATCAGTAAGTAAGTTAATAGTGTATAACATTGAAATATTTTATTAAGTTGGGAATGAAGGGTTTTTCGTTGAGGGATTTGCGGAGTTGGCACTTGAGGCTTAAGAGTGCTTTCAAAGTTGCAACTTATCATACGTGGACATTGTTTAACCTTGAATATATACATAAACATTGGGTATAACAATCCAAAATGTCAGCTACATACTTTAAGGTGTACGCATGTGCAATGCATTCCTTTTTACATGATCTTTGAATTGGGTCCTTGAGTGGCCATAACCCCCCCCCCTCTTAGGCTGTATGAGTTTTAGTGGACTTGTGTGGCATTCTTGCTCTGAGTAGTGATGTTCAGAATAGTAAATCTTGTTATCCTTTTTTTTTTACATTACCAGGAGAATTTACTTTTTTCCATATCGGATGGTTGTTGTACGATTCCTTTATTCTGTTTTGTGAATGTGAAGCTGCTATCGCTATCTTACTTAAGGAAAATAAAAAGGTGTATTATGTGGGAAATTTGTTATAATTTAGAATGTATGGTGTAAGGGTAACTTTGGATAGAAAATGCACATTTTGGCTTTCATATGTTCTGCAGTGTGCCTTTTGTTAACTAGATATCTATTTTGTTACATTCATACAAATTACTTTTGCTTATGCCTTGGAATGGAAATCATGCACTAGTCATTCAATTAATTTTGATGAAATATCTAGGAAAAGGGAATGCATGCTCATGCCAGTTCTTTTGAACTGACAAAAGCTAACATGTTGTTTGCAGGTTGTTTTTTCGAGCTCAAGTATGAAAGAAGTGGCTGTTGTAGTTGCATAGATGATATCCACTTTGGTGCTTGTACGTTGTCTTTTATGGTTAAACTATTGATAACATCTAGTGGAAAAATTTTAGAAGCAGGGTCAGTGCCTTATTAAATGTATTGTAGAGTATTGTTGTTGTAACTGTCAAACTTTGCTCTTGAGTTAAAATGTTGAGTTGTAAATCCTTCTAAGACATAGTAGTAATGAGTTTGCAAGTACTATAAAGTGAACTGGATAGTCCTTATAAAAGTTAAACTAAAATTTATATTTATGAATATATTAATGTAGATGTGGTCTACTTGATAGCTTTTGAGGCCTGGAACAATCAAGAGGAATCTATTTTTGGTAACAAAATATGATTACTTGTTTTTTCCCGAGCTAAACTAAAAAACACTATCTTTTTTTTGGTGAAACCTTAAATGATCTCATGGTGAAATCAAGAGTTAGATTTTAGAAGATGATAGGACTTAATAATTAGGAGGGAAATTGATTAATAAAACCTTAAATATCTCTTTATCGTTTGAAATGTTCTCCTTTGTCAAACTTAATTAAGTAAACTCTAGATGGAACATTTAACCAATCTTGATAAACTCTTAACCTCAATAAAAGACAGAGAGTAAACAATGTGACCCTGAAGCTAAATTCTGTTGTCCTGTTGTGTTAACCCTTGCCTTGATTCATGGTGATATTTCTTAAGAAAGGTCAAAATTCGATCCTTAAACAAGAAGGCTATTGTTATGAACCCTAAGCAGTACTTTCCACTCAATCCGAGCTTATGTCTTCACCTGTGCAATACAGTTGTGGAACATGTGTTAGTGGCTTGTGTAAGATTAATTAACCTTGTAAGAAATGGAAAATGTTCTAAAATCAAATGAATAAAAAAGCCTTGGACATAAAATTGATGATCCTAGTTTAGAGAGCTTGGCCTTAAGCTATTTAGTCAATAGTTGAAAAGACAGAAGTTCTCCCTTGTGAAAGGAATTGTGTGAATCATTACATGAAATTTTATAAGAACGTAAGTTAAGAATTAAGAGAAATTTTAGTAGACAAGAAAATTTAATAAGAATTTCCTCATGGGATGCCCTAAATGTAAGTGTGTCATGTGGTTGGACTTCCATGTTGTCTTTTCAAAAAGAAGAAAAAAAAAAAGTATGTATTGTCCTTGATAGGTGTGAACGTTTCCGTGCTGCCTTTATGGCCATCCTTGTATCAAGTTGTCCACAATGTTAGTTTTATCCTTGGTGACGGCATGTTGCGTCATGTTATGTGTCAAGCATGTGAAGTCAAAAACAAAAAAAAAAATATCCTGTATTTCACTGTGTTGTATGTGTCGGTTTTTTTTTTGGGTTGTTACAGACTTAAGCCTTAGATTAAACCTGATCAACTATTGGTACTCCGTTCGCCACTCCCCTAGAATCCTGGTTATCCCATTTTGCACTTTTAGGAAGAGGTTAAAACTAAGAAGTTGGATTTTGTTTCAGCTTGTTGTTTGAGCTATGAGAAATGAAATTCTTATCCCCCTTCGCAAACCTCTAGGATTTTTACTAGACAATTTGTTGCAACCTTTAGTTTGGGGGAAAAAAATCTTCGTGATAGTTTGGAAAAAAAAATTGTAGGCCTCTGGTCGCAATTTGACTAGGTCAAACTACACACATTACAACCGGTGGCTCTGTAAAACCTGTTTCCATTTGAAAATCATTTACAAGTTCTCAGTACTATAGACTTTGATGATTTTTTTGTATATAGATAAACTTATAGGAATTTTCTTATTGCACGTAAGTCCATCAAATGTTATTTTGGATGTGGTTTTATAAGCCCTCTAGCTAACTTTTGATCATTTAAAACTAGTCCAATCAGGACCAATGGCCTCAGAAAATTAGTCGTCAATCATAAATTGTTTTTCAATTCTGAATTCTGTCAGTTCGTATGATTTCTTTGTATATAGGAGGACACATACAAATTTACTCATGTTGTGTTTTCTCATTTGAAGATAATGTATGAAATTGGTTTCTTAGCCTCTGAGCCTAAATTGTATGTTTTTACAACTAGCAGTAAAACGTAACAAGAAATTTGTAGGACCCCCGTCGAATTACCTAACTCACATGGAAACTTGTTGACACTTTTAACTAACTATTTGAAACTCTATCATGTGAATTTTTGTGTGAACTTAAACTTTTGGTAAATAGTGGTTCACTCTCTCCCTATCTCTTTCTCTCTCCTTGGCTAAGAAATGAAGTGAAATGAAATGAAATAAATATGTGTCTCTAACCCTCTCCTTTCAAATGAAAATTATTATTATTATGTAAATGGGAAACTAAAAATGTTAATTATGCTAGGTGGCTGCCATGTGAGAGATTTATCACTGATTTAATGCTCACATGGTTTAGTAGGATGTAAGTAGAATTGTAAAATGATGTGGTTGTAAATCGTCGTGTAATATTATAATTTACATATGTTAATGAAATATATATATATATACACACACACACACATGCATTGATCTATTATAATAAATATTTTCTATTATTATTTTGTAATATGAATCAGATGCTAGTTTTAGGGGTGCTTTGGGAGATGTGCACTTAACTTTAGGTGTTCTTTTGATTCAGATTTACATATGGTAAAGAGGGGGTTGCATATATATATATATATATATATATATATATATATATATATATATATATATATGCTAAGTGAAATTGTAGAGGATAGTTTAACATTCTTTAAGATATGAAAGGTTTATTAATGAAGTTTTGTAAGATTTTTAGGATGCTAGTGTTTAAGGGAAGCGTGCATCTAAGCAAGGGTGTTATTTGATTCCAAAAATCGTATTGTAAAAGTGGGATAAATTTGTTAAATGAAATTGATTCTAATAGTTTATACTGAAATTCCAATTTGCATTTGTTGATTAAATAATTAGTGTGTGGTGTCTCCTAATTTGAAAATGTAATAAAGAAAAAGAACCAAAACAGTTAGCCCTAGTATAAAATTTGTGCATAGCTACCCTTCCTGTGTATTTCCTTTCAGCATAGAAAACTAACACCTTATAATGAAATTAATCCATACACGTCTTACTACCTTCTAGTTAAGTAAATAAGATTCTATTTTGAGTTTATTGTCATCACTTATATGCTAGTTACATCGTCTTGAACCCGACAGTTAGGAAGGACATGGTTAAAATTTGACAGGAGTAGGTGGCTCCCTCCTAGGTTTGGTAATCGTGTGTGTAGTAAGGAGTATGTGTTCTCTTAAGGTAGTACTCCTTGGGAACTACCATTAAACATAATTTAACATCCTCTTGGACCGACATGCATGTTGATTGGTGAAGATCGCCAACTAACCTTGGAAATCACCTTTAAGAGTTGGGATCATAGATGAACTCAATACCCAAGATCTTGATTGTCATTTGGGTTCTACGATAAATTACGAAGAGTTAATTGTGAAACATAACAAAATTTTATTGTAGATTAATTTTTGAAAACATAATCATAAGACAAGGACTACTCAATATTTCTTGCGTACATATCCTAGAGTGCAATGGATGTATGAGGTGAAGTTGTGTGGTCTTGTTCTTACATACTAATGCCTTAAGACAAGGACTAGTACTCTCATGATGATACAAATGCCCTTGTTAGCTAATAGGTCACATAATCTATTACAAAAGGGATATGAACCAAATTAGGGAAAACCCTCTTGTGTTGGATGAAAACAATATTCAAGAAATCTAATCTTGAAAAAAAGTAAGGAAGTATGTTTCCATGTTAAGTTCCTTCGAATCCTTAACTAACTATTAGAACATAACTATAATAAAACTATAATTTATTCTTGTCCTTGGCAAGTGTTATCTTGAAATGTTATTCCATAGGTAAAGTGAAGCATGCTCTTCCTCGAAATGTGATAAAAATTTATTGATATGGAAAAAGAACCTATTTCCTATAATACTTATTGTGTACTAACTCAATTATAAATTTATAAAAGAATGAAAGAAACTTGACCCTAAATCCTTCAACAAAAAGGATGAACTTTACATCCTTTAGAATACACTTGTTCTGTTATGTAATAGAGGTATGATAAAAGATAAATATGCATTCCCTTAGGATTGAATCCTAGGGATAAAAATTAGTAACCGTGTGTGTATGTAAATAGACTTGGGTGTAACTAAATATAATTTTAACAAACGATTGAATTGAACAAGTAATTGAAATAATTTAGATGATCCTAATTCAAAGAGACATACCACAAGTTAAATGTTAAACAATATAAAATATATTTAGCCAAAAGGAAAAGGAAAGTATGATTCTCACATTATGAGCCTTCCTAGAACATAAGTTAAAGATTGAAACATGATTTTAATAAATGTGCAATCCTAAAATATCATGTCGTGGGAAGACCCTATCTATAAGTTTATGATGTAGTTGATTCGTCATGTTGTGCCTTGTCAATTGGGAAAAAAATAAAGTGACCTTGTTGTGCATCACATATTTTCATGTTATCTATATGGGTAAATGTTTGTGTAAACATACCATGTGTTGTGCATAGTTTTAAGTGATCTCCTGTACAGTCATGTGTACTAGAATGTGAGTAAGAAAATAATTATTGTGGTATTTTTACTGTTGTTTTGTGTGTGTAGAATATGGTCATTGCATTTGGTATAAGAGTGGAGGCTCATGCTATCGAACCCCTGGGATGGATTACAGTTGTTCTAATTGTGCATGGTAGTGGTGGAGATGGTAAGACCAATGTGATAGATGTTGTGATATGACCAGCATTGTAATCGTGATATTATGAATGCACATGGTGTGTATGTCACTTAGTGTGGATTTAATTCCATATTGATGTGCTTGTGAAGATATCATTCGCTCTCCTTTTCATGGATTCAATGAGGATTTCACGTGTGATGTGTCACCTTGGTGTGTGTAACAATAATGTTATTGTGGATTGTGGAGTGTTGGAGTTTCTTGTTATTATGTGATATATAGGTGTGTTGATGTGTTGCATGACATAATGGTGTGTAGTGGATTGGATTGTATCATAATGTTGCCACCACATAGTGATGAACTATGTGTCACTATGTTGTCTTGGAATTGATTTTATGTTGTAATGTTATTCACTGTGATCATCATGCATACAATTTTTGTAATATGAGATGATTCATGTTGCGAATTATGGGAATATGGGGGTTATATGACCGCTATTGTGATGTACTTGCACGATGATGTCTGTAATGGCTTGGTGTGTTATCTCTTGTGCATTCAAGCAGGTAATGTTTCAGATTTATTTCTGGGTTTCCATGTTACTATGGCGTATTGTTCATATTTAGCATCCCATACATCCTCATTTCCCATGAGTTGAGTTTCTTCATGCCTAATTTGGTTTAGATCATGTGTCAATAAATTAATTTTTCATTTTTCACAATGTGATGTCAAGTTATCAGCTTGTGAGTGAAAATTATGCCTCATGTGCTGTAAAAAGAGAAAATAGAGATGTACTAAAGGTGGAGGAATTATTATAGGAATCCCATGAACTATTTGAAGAAATGCCTTGAAGGAATGCAGCCTCATAATTCCTTAAGGAGTTTTGGAGTCTTATGAAATAATGGTGGACTTGCGTGGAGTCCCTATTTGTTTGCGTCGTTCTTGGAGAGGCATGGTCTTCCTTACCTTAATATTTTATCTTTTTCATATAACTTGGTTATCCATTTGTAATGAAAATAAAATATGAAACCATTAGATACGATACAATGGGTTATTATAAGCAATCGATTAGCGCGACAACAGTAAAACTCCTCCTTATGATTTACCTTACCAACTTACAACTTGACTTCCATCTATGTTGCTACCGTAACCTTATAGGTTGCTATCTAAGGTATAAAAATTAGATGCTCATGTCCACTGGTATTAGTTAATGTTAGATTAATTGTTAGTAAAATAACCATTTTTGTCTACCTTGTAAATTTCAAAAAAAAAATGCAATATTCCAAAACTCGCAAAATACCTCTGGACCCCAGAAAAGAGAAGTGAAGTTTTTTCCTTATTCCTTGCTATGTGGGGAGTTGGCTTAAGCCTTATATCAAACCTGATTGAATGTTGGTACTCCCTTGGCCACTCCCCTAGAATCCCAGTTATCCCATTTTGCACTTTTAGGAATTTGTTGAAATTAAAAAGTTGGATTTCATTTCGGCTCGTCATTTGAACCCTGAGTTAAGAAATGCTTATCCGCCTTCACAAACCTCTAGTATTCTTACTAGGAAATTTCTTGGAACCTTCAATTTGGGTAAAAAAACTCTTCTTGATAGCTCAGAAAAGGAATTTTGTATGCCTCCAATCACATTTTCACTAGGTCAAACTGGACCAATTACAACCAGTGGCTCCAGAAAACCAATTATTGTTTGAAACCCATTTTCCAGTTCTCAATCTTGTTAACTCCAATGAATTATAAATATATATATATATATGGGAAATTGTAGGAAATTTATTGTTTCACATTATTCCATACAACATTAATTTTGTATCTGGTTTTCTAAGCCCCCAAGCTAACCTTTGATCATTTTCAACTAGGCCAATTACCACCAATGACCTCGAAAAATTGGCTACCAATCGTAAACCGTTTGTCAGTTCTCGATTATGTTAGTTCCTATGAATTCTTTGTGTACAAGATAATACATATAAATTTACCTATGGTGTTTTTTATTGTCAGAAGACAACATTTGAAATTAGTTTCATAGCCTCCAAGCCTAAATTGAACGTTTTTACAACTAGCAGGAAAATGTAAAAAGAAAGTTGTAGGACCCCTATCTGGTTACCAAACCCCCATGGAAACTAGTTGACACTTGTAACTAACTATTTTAAACTCTATCATGTGACTTGTTTTGTGACATTTAACTTTCAGGAAATAGTGGTTCTCTCTCTCCCTATCTCTTTCTCTCTTCTTGGCTAAGAAATGAAGTGAAATCAAATCAAATAAATATGTGTCTCTAACCCTCTCCTTTTGAATGTAAATTATTAATATTATGTAAATGGAAAAATAAAAAGGTTAATTATGTTATATCTAGGTGGATCCCATGTCAGCAATTTATTGGTGATTTCATGCTCACATTGTTTTGCAAGATGCAAGTAGGATAGAAAAATGACATGGCTGTAACCCATTGTGTATTATTGTAATTTATGTATATTAATGATATATATATATATATATATATATATATATATATATATATATACATACATACATGTATTTCTATGTTACAATAAACACTTGTTACTAAATTTTGGTAAAATGTATGAGATGCTAGTTTAAGGGATGCTTTGGGAAATGTGCATTTAACTTTAGGTGTTGTTTTGATTTAGATTTACATATGGTAAAGAGGGGGTTGGATATATATATATATATATGGTAAGTGCAATTTTATAGGATAGTTTTCCATTTTCTAAGCTTTGAAAGGTTTATTATTGAAGTTTTTTAGTATTTTTAAGATGTTAGTGTTTAAGGGAAAAGTTCGTCTAAACTGGGATAAACGTGTTAAATGAAATTGAATCTAATAGTTTATAGTTCAATTCCATTGCGCAATTGATGATTAAATAATTGGTGTGTGGTGTTTCCTAATTTTAATATGTAATAAAGAAAACTAACCAAAACAATTATCCCTGGTATAAATTCATGTATAGTTACCGTTCTTGTGTGTTTCCTTTTAGCATATAAAACTAAGACCTTATAATGAACTTAATCCTTACACTTGTTAATACATTCTAGTTAAGTAAACAAGATATGATTTTGAGTTTATTTTCATGGCTAGTATGGTTAACAGCATCATCATGGATCCGATGGTTAGGAATGACATGGTTAAAGTTTGACTTGAGTAGGTGGTTCCCTCCTAGGTTTGGGTATGGTGTGTGTAGTAAGGAGAATGTGTTCTCTTAAGGTAGTACTCCATGGAAACCAACATTAAACATAGTGTAACATCCTTTTGGACTGACATGCATGTTGAGTGGTGAAGATCACCAACTAACCTTAGACTTGTCACCTTTAATAGTTGGGATCATAGATGAACTCGATACCCAATCTTGATTGTCATTTGGTTTCTATGATGTAATACGAAGAGTTAATTGTGAAACTTAACAATATTTTAGTGTATGATTAATTTGTGAAAACATAATCATAGGATTATTTTCTGAGAGAAAGGTGAATTTAGGTCATTCTCTTATCATGTTTAAACCATCTTTCCATGAGAAACAATACACATTTTGTGTAAATTCCAATGTGAACCTTAACCTTTTTAATAATTGACTAGTTAATCTTTCTCTCCTACTTATCATAGTGTGTAATGGATGTATAAGGTGAAACTATGTGGTCTTGTTCTTAGAGACTAATCCCTTAAGACAAAGTCTAGTAGAATCATGAGGATACAAATGCCCCTTTTAGCAAATAGGTCACACAATTTATTACAAAAGGCATATGAACCTAGTTAGACAAAACCCTCTTGAGTTGGACAAAAAAAATACACAAGAAACCTAATCTTGAAAAAATTAAGGAAGTATGTTGCCATGTTAAGTTCCTTTGAATGCTTAACTAACTATCAGAACATAACTATAATAAAACTACAATTGACGCTTGTCCTTGGGAAGTGTTATCGAGAGATGTTATTCCACAGGTAAATTGAAGCATAATCTTCCTGGAAATGTGATAAAACCCTCTAGATATGTATAAAGAACATATTTCCTATAATACTTACGGTGTACTAACTCAATTATAAATTTAGAACTGAATGAAAAAAACTCAACTCTAAATCCTTAAGCAAAAACGATTAACTTCACATCCTTTGGACTAAACTTATTTCATTGTGTAATGGAGGTATGATAAAAGATCAATATGCATGCCCTTATGAGTGAATCCTAGGGATAATACCTAATATATATGTGTGTTTATAAATAGCCTTGGGTGTAACTAAATATCATATTAACAAATGAGCAAATTGAACAAATAATTGAAATAATGTAGATGATCCAACTTATTCAACGATAAAAACCATAAGTTAAATGTTAAACAATATAAAAGAAATCTAGAAAAAAAGAAAAATGAATGTATGATTCTCACATTATGAGCCTTCCTAGGATTTAAGTTAAATATTGAAACATTATTTTAATAAATGTGCAATCCTAAAATATCATGCCGCACGAAGACCCTATCTATAAGTTTATATTGTAGTTGAATCGTCATGTTGTTCCTTGACAATTGGGAACAAAATAAAGTGAACTTTTTTTACAGCACATATTTTCATGTTATCTATGTGGGTAAATGTTTGTGCAAACATACATTGTGTTTCTGTGAGGGCGGGTGCGGCGTGTACGGGTTGCGGCGTCGAGGTGCTAGTATGTGGGTCCCGTGGTGTTGACTACAATGGTAAAGGGTTGACGTAAAGTAAAATGTGGTGAGGCTGTGAGGGGTACGAGAGTTGTGTGGGTGGGGGTGGTGCACGGTGGGTGCGTTACAGACGAGGGGGACACTGCAATTGGTTGTGGGTGGTGTGGGTTGGGGATTGCGACCGGTGTAAAGTTGCTAGTTGGATGGAGAAAGGAGCGGGTGCAGACGGCGGGCGTCTAGGGGGAGCAAAGAGATTGGGTGGCGCTTGGTCGGGTGCGTTTCGGGTTGTGTGGGTGGGTTGAACAGAGGATATGGTCTCGAAAGGGGGAAGGAAAACTCAGAACGCACGCACTTAACAAAGGGACGAGCAGGTTCACCGCACTGGAGGGCGAGTAATCTGACGGCGGGTCACGACTGCGGAAAAGCGGTTAATGTATGGGTATTTTTCAGAGAGGAGTCCAACGGTGGACTTCTCTGTGAGAGAAGGGTGGGCCGTGTGGAAAGGAAAGCCAAGCACGCCGGGAGGAGGGGGCAGGAGGCGCAAAGCACCAGGGAGAGAAGGGGGCACGGGGGCGCAAAAGGCGGCATGGAGAGGGAAGGGGGACAACGAGGGGAAGAACAAGATGAAGGGACGGGGCAGTCTGTGGGTGCACAGTTGTTCCCGACAGTTGTTTCAGGGTGGGGGGGGGGGTGGTTGGGGGAGGGGAAACGGGCGGGGAAGCAGAGGAAACAAGAAAGAAGGGGAGGCCGGACAAAAGAGGAAGAACGGAGGGGGAAGGAAACGGGGGAAAAACAGCACGCAACAAGGGAGGGGGGAATAAGGACGAAGGAGAGAAATGGGGGGGGGGGGGAAGATGCCTAGCAGCGGGGGGGGGGGCAAACAGCAAAGGCGGGGAGGCCTACGTCTCCAAGAGGAACCAGGGAGAGTGTGGGGGGGGGGGGCAAGAAGGGGGAAGGAGCGAGAGGGGAAACCAACCAAAAACACCGGGCAGAGCGCACAGGGGGGTGGCAAAATGTGGTGTGTGGGGGAGAGGAAGAGTCAAAGACGGGTGTGGGGGGAGGGAAGAGAAGAGGAGGAGAAGGGCCAGCGGGGGAGGAAAAAGAAGGAAAGATAGAAGCATGAGAGGACAAGAGAAAAGTCCGGCGTTCAGCATAGGGGCACAGATGGGTTTGGCGGTGGTGTGGCTTGGGTGCCATGGGAGGACTGGGGGGACGTGTTGCAGGAAGGGGGGGGGTGAAGGTTGTGTGGATGGGGAGTTTGTTTGTGGGTGTGGAGGGAAAAATAGATGCATGGGGGGTTGGTGGGTAAAGCAGGGGAAAAAAGCGAGGGGAGGACGACGGCAGGCGGAGGGTGCTGTGTGGGGTGGTGTGTGTGGGTGCTGGTTGCCACAGGTCACGAGAGGAGAGGGAAGGAGACAGGGGCCAAGGAAAGAAGGGCAGGGAGGGGAGCCACGCAGGAGGGCCGTTTTTATTTAATTGGAAGCAAAAGAATATGTGAAGGATAACTTAACCAATAACTTATACACATCCTCTTTCATTAATTGCATTTATAATTCATTGCTCAATGCAATCATGATTTATAAATTAATCTATGTTCTCCAAAAATTAGAGAGTCTAACAATTTTACCGATCTCTAGACTATTTAATAGCTTACTATGCAGTTTATTATTTCCATATTCAAGACTAAGATTTAATAAAGACATCAATTAGTGGTTGAGAGTAATCCACAAGAGCAATACTAACAAAGAAAAACTTGATCATTATATAAAATTCATATTTGGATGAATGATCTTAACTACTCCCTTCATTAATTTCTATTAACATTTCAAAGGATATGGAAAAAATTCATACTTTACAAGTAATCATATATTTAAAATAGTTGTTCCTACCACCACTATTTCAAATTGAGAAGTCAAATTGTCATGATAAGGAAATTACAATTAGCTAACTAATCATCCATTTGTCAATGGATCAAACCAATCTTCAACTTATTCTAACTAAGGATGAACTGAGTGTCCATAAAAAATAAATATTACAAGGATTAAACCAAAACAATTGATTCCATACAAATAGTACTAGCACATCATGCTCATAAGTTCAAGGAGGACTTAAAATCAATAATTAAAAATAACTAAGCTCCACGTGAGTTCTAAATAAACAAAAACATGTTTTTAAAAGATTGAACGAGATGTTAACAAATTTCATAGATAGTCCCACATTGGGTTACATTATATCACACTTAAATACCAGATTTCATACCAAAAAGGATGAGGCTCAGGTCAATAATAAGTATTCACGATATCAATAATAATGTTCATAGCTCAAAAAGGATAATTGATAAAATCAACAAATCTCACCATTATCATTTGAATCCACAAATTTTTTTTATATGAATCCATATTTTTCATAAAAAAATCATACCCATAATACCAAAATGATTAAAAAATGCTAGATTTTTTAATTTCCAACAAACCCACAATATTTTCATTCTATTACCTATTTTTCACAAACATCTCCATACTAAAATTGAAGAAAAACTCTAGACTCTTAACAATAAAAAATCAAATGCATATTTTAATATCAAATAGACTTTGAAAAAGTTCTATTCGAGTTGGTTTAAAAAGAGAAAGAAATTGTATCCCCATTTTTTAAGCAAGGAAAAAGAGTCTGAGAAAAGTAAAAATTTAGATTTCCAAGAAACCTCACAAACCATTTTGTTTATGTATTTTTCCTTCAATACTTTATCAATAATAAAAGGAAAAATTCTTGATTTTCAAAATAAAAACTCAAGTAATTATCTAATTATCAAGTAGATTATCATAAATAGTCCCATACCCTCATTACAATTAAATACAATAATCCTAAAAAGATTTTAAAACATTAATGCATGAATAAATCATTTTTATATAATCCAGTTAATCACTTCATGAATGTCACCTCGTCATGCACACTATATGAGAGAGAAATGTATACATGGTTAGTTCTAAGAACTGGCATGAGTTATCCAACTCGTATTCTTGTTGTATTTAATTGTAAATAAAATAATATTTTAAGGATAACTTAACCAATTACTTTTAAAAACTCCTATTTTGTTAATTACATTTATAAATCATTGTTCAATGGAATGATGATTCATAAATTAAGAATTGTTCTCCAACAATCCAAGTGTCCAACATTTGTACAAATCTTTAGACTATTTAATAAATAACTCATGCACTTTATTATTTCCATATTCAAGACTAATATTTCATAAATAAACATCAATCAATGGTTGAGAGTAATCCACAAGAGTAATAATAACAAAATAAAACTTCATCAATGTATAACAATCATATTCAGATGAATGATCTTAACTACTCCCTTCATTAGTTTCTATAAATATTTTGAAGGAAGTGGAACAAACCATACTTTACAAGTAATCATCTATTTCTAATAGTTGTTCCTACCACGATTACATCAAATCGAGGAGTCAAATAGTCATGATAAGTAAATGTAAATAATCTATCTAATCATCCATTTATGAATGGATCAAACCAATCATCATATTTTTCCAATTAAGGATGAAATAAATGTTCACCAATAATCAATATTACAATTATAAAACCAAAACAGTTGATTCCATATAAAAATTACTAGCACATAAATCGATCTATTTTAAAGACCATAAAAATGTGTATTTTCCAGCAAGTAAGTAGACCTATATTCTCATTAAAAATTTATTCCCAAACCTAGTCAAACGTAACAAATAGTAATATTAATTTCATCACTTTTTTTTATTTTTCTAAATTTAATATATATTTAAAACCAAAATATGTACCCCGATTTAAAATTAAAAACAACAAAAAATAGAGTAGAATAAATCATGCATGTTCTACATACACCATTGCTTTACTTTTTCCCATTTTTCTCTTTGAAACCTACAACTTCCCAAGCCCAACAACACTCCAAATCCAAATAGTAATAATAAATCCAAACTCTTCATAAAATATAATTTCATCAATGCATGCAACCAATTTACCCAACCGATTTCCATATTTTTCTCATGCAACTTCCAAAATTTAAAACCAAATGTCTAAACCAAAAAATATGACTAGGAGAGAGAGGGAAAGAATTATCTTGCTTAGCAATCTTCCACTTCCCCCAAAAATGTATTTTTTAAATAATTCCATTAATGAATGGAAGTTCCACTTTTGAATTCCTCAAAAAACGTATCCACTTCCCTCCAATTTAAAATTTCCTTGAATTCAATGCGTATAGTCTAAAACTATGTTAACAATAATACATTAAACTATAAATTATTATATTTTCTTGTTAGAGTAGGTATTTACCTTAGCTCATGTTCACCTCGGTACTTGTTTGGACCCAAATTATTATGTAAGTACCAAATGGCAAGTGTGCGCGCGGGACCAGTAAGAAGAAGGAAGTACATGGAAAAGCACATAGGACAAGGGTTTAAGAAGGGTTTAGGAGAAACAAGTGCGCACACGCAAGGCAGGACAACAAGATCTAAGGACTTAGTCATATTTGGAATTTTGGAGGAACTTGAGGAAAAACATGACCCAACTAGGTGTGGCGAGTGGATAAGGTTCCATATTGAAACCTTGGTGATCAAGAAAAGCACATCCCATGTAGGGAATATTCCTAGAAGAAAACATTACAGAGAGTGGAGGGCTCTCTAGGAGATAATCATGCACCATTGGAGGACCAAAATAACACTTGGCATAGAATCTGCTCAGGAGAGAAGGCATAGTAGTGGGTGTTGAACCTATAAAGATAGAATCTCAGAAGTAAAGAAGAGAGACCTAGAGGTCGAAATACAAAGAATGCATAGAGAGTTGAGCATTGGAATGTTGCAGTAGTGCTAGTGTTTAGAACATTAATGTTAATGGTTATATGGGATATAACAAGCCTCGCTATGAAACTGGGATCTGTAATAAGGGTTGCAATCGGAGGGTATAGATAGAATATCATACCGGGGAAGATCTGTAAGAGATGAGTCCCAGTTACTTGATATGTATGATATGTGATGACCTCTTTTGATTGTAATGTGGTTAACATAACTTCATGGATGAATATATATGAGGGATTGTTTTGTATATCATTTTTAAGGGTGTAAACCATCTACTTGTATGTGACTGTCATGACTCAGATCTAATTTATCATGTGTTTTACAATGACATTTAGTTTCTTTAATGCATTAACGTGTGGGATCTGTAAGCTTCCTTTCCAATTGCCTTTTTAAGTGAATATATTTCCCATTCTAAAAATCATCCTCCATCAATGCCAAGCTCTTCTCCTAATGTTCACATAAAGGAGGGGTTTGGCACTCACGCGTGCCTCATGTAAGCACCCAATTCTTGTTGGGTGATAACTTGATTCGCATGGGGTTAGAAAGTATTAAAGGGTACATAAAAATGACTACATCTTGGCTTCATTGTCGAGACCTATTTTCAAATTTTTTGTGAGAATGACACATGATGACAGAGTGTTTGACATTGGACAATATCAAAGCATTGTTTAAGAGCATGAAGGATGAGTTTTCTCATAGATTTAGTTTTGTACCTGAGTTTAATGCATGCAAATGGGTAGAATAACATCTATATCATGATCTATATGAGACTTCAATTTTTTATTTCCTATAAAATTTTATGAATGGCTTTAAGCATATGCATCTAGATCAAGCTGGTGCTATATATCTTACATATGGACCCAAGAGGAATATCACAGGCTACATGATGTTGATCTGACTTGGACACGTCTTGTTGATCATTGGTGGAGAACAGTGTTGACAAATTATACCCTGGAATATGCTATTTCTACGTATTCTTGTCTGGAGGTTGATGAGTTTGAGTTCTTAAGGAAACCTAGAGGATCATTTTTGTGTTTTATCCCTTTAGCTATTAATATCTTGATAATCACACAAAGTTTGGAAGCATTCCCTATGGTTAGCTAAGATTTTCTTAGTGCTAGGAGAGGAAGCTAAGGTGGAAGAAGATGGTGGACCTTGCAGCTGAAAAAGAGAGGGAAGAGAGATGACTCAAATATATTGAAGCTCATGGAAGGGAGTTATTTAGACAACGTGAAGTTTCAAGAGTGATGGATTTATGGAGGTAGATGTTGTGGGAAGTAATTGAGGCTCACATGGAGGATGTGGAGCCTGAACAGTCTATTCTACCCCATCTTCGAAAGAACGGGAGAGATACCTCTTCAAATTCTGATGAGAGTTCATCGCTTAGAAAAAGAAGAGTCATTAGTTCACATCTAAACCCCACTGATGACCAACCCCTGGAATTTAGTATTACAAATCAAGAAATAATTATTGCTAACCTAGTTGGTATTGGTAGAACTGACTGATCTGCACCTAGGAGATATACATTTATATTTGGTACATCTATGGATGCACAATCATTCCCTATTTTTAGAAGAATATTGTCTAGAAAAAATTTGGGTAAAGTACAGGTATGTAAAGTTTGGGTATCATGTTAGGAAGTGGTGTGGGATGCACATCTTGTAGAGATGCAATATCATAAATCGTTGGCGTGCGTTTAGTGGGACGTTAGGGACACTAGGCATGACCACTTCAGGCCCATTACTGACTATAGGAGGTGGATTTGGTGGAGTAGGAGCTGGAGGACATGGTGGACCTAGCGTATCCAGAGGATCTGGTGGATCAAGAGGAACAGGACATGTTAGACCTAGTGGATCTAGTGGTGGAGGCAACACCAGAGAAAATCAAGGTTTTGGGTCAGGAAGACAAGGGCCTCAACCACTGTAGAAAGTATTTTTTGAGATGTCTTTGTACCTACTAGACTAAAAAAGGTGTTGAATATGCTGCAGAAAATATACACAAGTGTGAATTGCTATGGGATGAGAAGGGTATCACTACCCTGTATCCGAAGGAAAGTTAGTTTACAATGACATTGCAAGCACGCACACATAGTTGGTATCGAAAGTATGACCCCCATCAGATGGTGGTAGATTACACCACACTTCGAAATGATTTCTTAGAAGAATTCCATATCCTTGATTTTCAGAAAAAG
Source organism: Taxus chinensis (assembly GCA_019776745.2). Classification (NCBI taxonomy): domain Eukaryota; kingdom Viridiplantae; phylum Streptophyta; class Pinopsida; order Cupressales; family Taxaceae; genus Taxus; species Taxus chinensis. The sequence continues at coordinate 377,713,569 of CM034155.1, read as the reverse complement.
AGCATTAGCGCATTGATGGAGATTTAAGTTATGGCAGAGAGTGTGTGGGAATATGGTGTGCACTTTAAGACTCTCTTATAAAAACTATCCTATGACATTCATCCTTCTCATCATGCTTAGTGGTTTTTTGGGGGATTGATAACACTTTTTAGGAGAGAAATTTTACATAATACTTTCACAGACCCGCATGAGCCCTTAGAGGATGATCTACACATTGAAGCTATTGGAAGTATGGATACTAGTGTTAGCCCTTTTCTTACAGCTCAGATTGTTGCAATGGCCAAGTAACTGGAGAAGCTATCTGTAAACTCAATGCATGAGACTCGTAGTGGCCTATGGTACATGGATTGTGAGGTAGAGGGGCATATAAAGGAAATTATCCCTCAGAGATCGGTATGTGCCATGACGGTGGATTGTGAGATCTACCATGAAGATAGTGATGCAAGTAGGTGCCCACTACTACAATGCACAATCCATAAGACTTTGTCTTGTTATTGCAATATTTACATGTCTAATACTCATGATACCAAGGATTATAGGTTGATTGAACAGATACATGATACCATTGATATCAGTGTGCACCAAACTAGCATTAAAAATAATTCAAAGGATGATGGTCACCACTATGAAGGGCGCATGAATGGAGGAGCTCATGCGGGAATATCTTGTGGAGGATTTTGAGGTCGTGGAAACTGCAAAGGAGGAAGAATCAAATTCCCACATGGAATGTGTTACAAATGTGGATCTACGGAGAACTATAAGCACGAATTCTTGGATTTGTTGCAATGCTCTTGGTGTGTAAAGAAGCATAAGTATGAGGATTTCCCAGAGATATTTGAACATATGAGCCAACCAAATTCAAAGGACAAAGGTACCAAAGTGGTAAGCATAAATAAGGCCAATTTGCAATGGATGCCAAGGGTGGCGTGTGAGTCGGAACTAGAACATGTATTAGTTATGACGCAGGTTGAGGCTACACACGCGAGGTAAGTACCAAGGCAGAGACTGCTAGTTACTAGATAAGAGGTGATACATAGAGAGTATCCTGACCCTACTGATTAGAAAGAGGTGTATCAAAATACCATAGATGTAATTCAAACCCTATAAGGATAAATCCAATGCCTAAAGGAGTAGTCAAGGTAGTTAGAGAAAAAGAAGAGCACTGAGGCTCCATAGAAGGACCTAGATGAAGTCAAGGAAGTATACAAAATGTTGAGGCAAGAGAATATCATTCCCTTGATATGGGAGTGGTTACTGGAAATTTACTACGCGCCAGAGAAGAGCACGAGAGATAGGTTTTGCATGCTACCCTTCCTTCCCACAACCTTGACTATGATAAGGAGATTACCTTGATTGTCGTTATGGATGGTTAACTTTGGAGAAATATTTTGATCAACATTGGTGCGGAGGTCAATGTTCTCACTATAGATGAATGGCATTAAATGGGAAGACCCCCATTCCAGCCATCTTTGAATGTGTTGTATATGGAAAAAAAACAAAGGCGATGGCCATTAGTGTCTTGAAGGATGCTACTATCACTATCCAAGGGGAAAAATTCACTAGAGATTTTGTAGTCTTGGTACTAGCCGAAGTAGACAACTTTGGAGCATTACTTGGGCACCCCTGGTGTTATAAGAACAATGCTGACCTACAGCTCAACAAGGGGCATGTGAGATTTTAGAAAAAGGAAGATCGGGTCATCATCCCCTTAACCGATGGGAAGTCAACACCCTATACTAAACAATTGGGAGAAGAATTTATTAATAGGATCTATGTCTGCTTTATCAGGGACCCTGAGGTGATTAACTGTACAGAAGGGGTTATTCAGTTTTAAGATGACCAATCCTTGAGTGATACAACTAGTGTGCCATGTGAAAATTGGGCACACGGGACTTATGAGCTAATTAGGTGATAGTTAAGAGGATTTGTGACAAGAGTAATAAAGTCGTGCTTAATCAAGCACCTAGGAGGAAAGAAGTTACCAAGTTATTCTGGAGGAGCCAACCCTGACCATTTATTAATAGAGATAGAGACCCTGTGGAAGAGTGATATTGAAAGAAGAAGGATGCTCAACTATAAATTGCTTGGAACCATAGCATGTTGGTGGGAAACTCATTGTGATAGGCTTCTAGAGAGGCATGAAGTAAGAATCATCTTCTCTATTAGGTTTTCCTGAATTAATGCACCCACTGTCATACAATGCTATAATGGGAAGGAACCTGCCTCGTTTCATGTCCAAGCATGTGAGAAGGCCTAGATGGAAGGCATGGAGTCCTTGACACCTTATTTATGGGTGTATAATTTTTACTCCACATTATAAGGCTACGTGCACGCATGGTATGTTCACTCAAAGATGCGTCATCACACAGGAAATTGGCAGGAGTTGACAACTTACCTCCTTCAATCTTCAAATACTGAAGTACTAAACCATCAGTGGATAAGGTGTTACAGGTTGTTAAGCACCTTACAATGGGAGATGGTACCATGGTGGAGGATATAATACTGAAATTATTTGGTGAACCTAGTATGGATATGCACTTTGATGAGGAAGAATTAGAAGAAACACAACTTGAGCGCGCATGCATGGAAAATGAAACAGGGAAAATAGTCTATGTGATAAATGGCGAAGAGGTGGAAAACTTGGATGTTAACCATACTGAAGGCATGTACGAAGTCATGGATAGTGTAGATGATCAAGAACATGCCTACCATGAACCCATGAGAACAAAAAAGTTTAACATTGGTTCAAAGAAAAAAAACCTAAGGACGCTACAACTGGGGACTATTGGTTATAGAAGGAAGTCTCAAAGATCATTGATTTATTATGTGAGTTTCAAGATTAATTCTCATGTGGGTACCATGAGCTTAAATGTGTTCACCATTCCTTGGGGGAAAATAAAATCAAACTAAAGGAAGGTGCGCACTTGATTTGGAAAAGGCCTTACGAAATGAATCCAAATTTTTATGTCAAGGTCAAGGAGGAAAATGACAAAATGACCATGTCAGGCATCATTAAGGCTGTTGAATAATCTAAAAGGATAAGCCACATGGTCATAAGAATTAAAAAGGATGGAAGGATAAGGATCTATGTTGATTACAGGGATTTGATTGCAGTATGTTTCATTGACCCTTTTCTAACCCCTTTTATCGAAGAAATGTTGGAGGGAGTAGCTGAGTGCGAGATCTATTCTTTCATGGATGGATTCTCAGGCTATCATCAAGTTAGAATTGCAAAGGAAGACCAAGAAAAGAAAAAAAAATCCACTGAATGTGGAATTTTTTCCTATGCAGTCATGCCTTTTGGTCTGAAAAATGCGCATGTTGTATTTTCACTTATAGTGGTCCTGGAATTTCAGGACTTCATCCACAATTTTTTTCAAGTCTGCCTTAATGAATGGACAGTGTATGGGTTAGTAAAAGATCAATGTGACAATCTGTGACTAAGTTTGAAATATGTCGACAGTTGTGGATATCCATCAACATTAAGAAATGTGTTTTTTTTACTCCATTTGGGACCCTGTTGGGGCATATTATATGTAAGGAATGTTTGTTGGTGGATCACGCCAAAGTTTCTATTATTGTGGGAGCCTACATGTCATAGCATAGTGTGTAGATTCCTTTGACATACGGGGTACTACCGAAGATTTATTAGGGATATACAAAACTTTTCATGTCATTGGAAGGATTACTTAAAGACGGATGTCTTTTTCATTAGAGAGAGGCACAATAGATGGTGTTTAACACTTTGAAGGATAAGATCGTCACTATATGTATATTACTTTTTACTTCTTGGGATAAACTTTTCCATGTACATGTTGATTCCTCGGCGATAATCATTAGAGCAGTGCTAGCATAACCTGGTGAGGGGATTGTTGATCACACCCTTTTCTTTGCAAGTAGGAAGTTAACACCAGCAGAGCAGATTTATACTACTAATGAGCACAAAGCACTATCAATGATCTATGTGATGCATAAGTTCAGGAAGTATCCTCTGGAAACACCCTTCATATTTTACACAGATCACATGGCATTGAATTACTTGGTTAACAAGCCCATTCTACAAGGGTGGATATGTCGGTTGATCTTGTTTTTTCAAGAATTTGAGTTTACAGTTGTGCTGTAACCAAGGGAAAGTAAGTTAGGACCTGAACACTTATCAAGAATAGATTCAGGAAAGGATGCACAAATCATTGATGATATAATGCTAGATGCACATTTTTTTAGAATACGACGTGCACCCTCTGAATTAGAATATATTGTTATGTTTCTCATAATGGGTGTGGTGTTAGAAGGAATGAAAACCTTGGAGAGTAAATAGTTAGCTATACGTGTCTTGCCCTACATGCTAATTGGTGGAGACTTATACAAGTAAGGCCGTGATGAGGTTTTGTCCTAATGCATGTTAGAACATGAGCGCATTGCAATCATAGATGAAACACATGGTGGGGTTGCAGGAGTGCACTATGTAGGAAATTCCACGATGTGGAACATTTTACTCATAGGGATTTGGTGGGAAAGTGTCTACCAAGATTGTATTGAATTTTGCAAGGCTTGTGACTATTACCAACACCTTGACTATACAAGAAAAAGAGATGTAATGCCCTTGAGACCTACAGCCAGCGCAGAACCATTTGAAAAATGGGAAACTAATTTTGTAGGACCAATTTCACTTGCCACACGAAGGAGTGGTTTGCACTATATCATTACTTGCACTGATTACTTAAAAAGTTGGGTGGAGGCAGCACTTACAAGGGATTACACATTGGCGTCAGCTTCTATATTCTTATGGGAGAACATAATCGGCAGGTATGGATGTCCTTTAAGCTTGACTAGTGATAGGGGTACACATTTTTTGAATGAAACAATTAGGATTTTATTAGCAGAGTTCATGGTAGCCCATCACAAGACTACCCCTTATCACCCACAAGTGAATGGAATTTCTCAAGCATTTAACAAGATATTAAGCCACACACTAACTAAAAATTGTGACATGGGAAGACAAGATTGGGATGATAAGGTATCAGTCATTCTATAGACATACAAGACAAACAACAAGAGATTGAACAAGGCAACACTATTTCAATTGGTGTTTGGTGCGGAGATTTTTCTACCAGTTGAATTTATGCTACCGTCACTATGTGTTATGCGTTTAGGAGGATTAGTTGATGAACAAGTAATTCAAGATCTCATGGAGAAGTTAATGCAAATATATGAAAGGTGATCTATTTCTCACTAGAGTCCGAAGACAGAAAATACCAGGTGGAAGGCATGGCATGATAGAGACATTTAAAAAAACAATTTGAGGTTAGGAAGATGGTTTTGTTATATGATTCCAAGTTTCTTCACCATCCTAGGAAATTCCAAGTCCATTGGATAGGCCCATACATTTTATTCTATATACTTGATTCAGGAAATTTCCAGTTACAAGTGTTGGATGGAACAAGGTTACCAAGTCATTTCAATGGGAGTAATTTGAAGCCCTACTATAAATAAGTCTTCCTTGTGTTCATAAATAAGGAATTATTACCACCCAGCCTAGGATTTCCCTTAATGCTTTTTTCTCCTTATGTTTCCCTTTCTCGTTGCTTGTTCCTTTCTTTTTATGTTGTTATTTTATGTGCCTTATGTTCCAGTAGCCACTTATTATTTTCAAAAGTTTGTGTATATGTAGAGGAATGTGCATCAGCTTTAGTGTGGGGTGGAGTAGTGGGAAGTGAAATAAAAGATAGTAGTGAAAGTTGTGTTTCGATGGCTCAGGTTAAAAGATCAAAAGTGCATAAGGTGGAAGATCGCGTGTAGAAAAGGTGGGTAAGGAATTTTGGTGTTAGGATAACTTTACAAAGACCACATATAAAGGATGAGAAGTATAGGAATAACATGAGGTAGGTGAGGGAAAAAATCCGGTCAAGGAAAGAAGAAGTGCCTTCAATGCTGCAAGTGCCAAGTGCGCACGTAAGGATATTTTGTCAGTAAGGACTTTTACATGCTTGAAGGTTGTAAATTTTTTTCACGCAAGATTGGGTGTAAGGGTAAGAGCGTTTAAGGTTAGCTTTAGTGGAAAAATCCACCTTTATTTCAAAAGTATGTTAGTAGGTGGCATATGCGGGAGATGAGAAAAATCTATAAGTAGAAGTTCAGGCATATTATTTTTTACCATGCAATTATGATATCGAAGAGCTCTTGCGAACTAGGGAATCCGTGAAGAAGATTTGTACAAAGAAGAAAAATTGTAAAAAATCTTACTATGTGACTAGTGTGATTTTCCGACCAGAAGTGGAAAGAGTACATGGGCATGGAGAATGAGGTTTAAGTAGAGTACACCGTCTTATTAAAGGATTGTCTAGGTTATGATTTTATAGATAGGGCACGGGAGTAAAGGGATTTTTTGTGAATTTGAGCCATAGATTTGAGCAGAGTGAAGAAGAGGAGAAAGGAAGAGTTTTTTTTAGTAACCTGATGAAGATTACAACAAATAAGGAAACCATTTCACCTAATAAGGGAAAGAGAAAAGGGAAAGAAGTTGTTTCCACTATCTTCAATGAGGAATTGTATGCAGAGATGCAATACCTAGATGGTGTGTTGCTCAGAAAGGAATGGGTATCCCATGTCAGGAAGATGGTAGTGATTGATTACAACCATCGTAGAAGCACCACAGACAAAGAGATGGCTTTGTAATTGGTCATTCGATAGAAAAAAGAACACCAAAAGGGATTTCTATCTATGATGATGAAATGAAGCTGAAATTACAGAAGGATGGGTTGATACAACTCTATGAGTTTCCCTATTTTGGAAAACCTGAGCGACTGTACCAATGGTCGATGTCATGAGTGCATAAGGACCATTTCTACTTCACCAACTAAAGAATGCGCATAAATCCCAAACTTATCTCTAATTTTACCAGCCTTTTTTGCGAAGGGGAGATGTTAGATGATGAATTGAAGGATAAGGAGGCCATCAAGGATACTATGGCCATTTATGACTATAAAAAGGGCTCACACTACTTTGAAATCTCTGATATCTCTGAACCTGTGATGAGGATGGCAATTTGTGTGGTCTCCAAGCTTAAAGGATAAGAAAGATAGACTCAGATCAACAAGTCATGGTTGCACATATGTAGTAAAACTTTGAAATGAACCATATACAATATTTTTTCCTTCATATCAGACGAAATTGTGAACACCGTGTTATGTTTGTGGAGCCTATTTTCATGTTAGATTGTGGTACACCTTCTATGTGAAGCAAATTTTCATGGGTGGTTTATTAACCCATGGGTAATGGGTAACTGTTATGGGTTGTTTTTGGGCCCATGGTTTTTTGGTACCCATTGTTTTGTAAAACTACCTCTTCGACTACCCATAGGTTTATGGGACCATTTTGTTTTTTTCCCATTGTTTGATACCCATGGTTTCATAAAACTACTTAAGTAGTTGTCTATTTATATGGTCTTATGCATGTGATAGATAGACAAGAAAATGTATTGCAGATGTGTTTTAAATTCAGGTTAGAATTTTGTAGAGTTTGTTGAGCATAGCTCCAAATGGATCTAGGTATTGTATTGAGAGAGTGGAGGCTTGTAATAAAATATGAGCAAGTGATTCTTGGTGGACGTAGACCAAATTGGGTGAACCACATTAAATATTATCTCTCTGTGTTGTGTTATTTATTCTACACTTTTATTTGAGATCTATAATATTTTATGCATATTAGTTTCTACTATTGCGATTCTGTAAGGGATTATTCCGCATATTTTATCTCTTATTTCCTAACAATTGGTATCAGAGCCTGGTTTGGTTTTCTGAAGTGTTGAATCGCAAGGAAATTTTTTAGCTTGAGTGGGAGCTATGGTAGATGATGGAAGATCTAGGGTTGATAAATTCAACGGGCATAATTTCAATCTTTGGAAGATACAGATGGAAGATTACCTTTATCAGAAGGATCTTTATACTTCGTTTTTTGAGAAGGTGAACAAACCCTCGAGTATGATAGATGTAGAATGGGATTTTTTGGATTGGAAGGCACTTGGAACGATCCAACTGTGTCTTGCATCTTCGGTATTATTTAATGTTTCAAAGGAAAAGATGACAATAGATCTAATGGATGCATTAGGGAAGTTGTATGAAAAACCCTTTACCTCTAACAAGATATTTTTAATGAAAAAGTTGTTTAATATGAAGATGTCTGAGAATAGTTCAATAGCAGATCATTTAAATGATTTCAATAAGGTTATGAATATGCTAGCTTCGGCTACAATAGAATTTGATGAAGAAGTTAGGGATTTATTTATTTTGTACTCTTTACCCTCAAAGTTGGAATAGCCTGGTAATGGCGGTAAGCAACTCAGTTCCAGCTAACTCGAAGTTGAAGTTTTAGGATGTTGTAGGGGTGATTCTAAGCGAGGAAATGTGAAGAAAAAGCTTTGAGGAATCTTCTACTTCAAGGAATTCTTTGACAGTGGAAACTAGAGGGAGATAGAAGAATAGAGGAAACCATGGAAAATTGAAAGATCGGGCAAGGTCAAAATCCAAGAGAAAGATTGTATGTTGGAACTGTGGAAAGTTTGGGCATGCAAAGAAGGATTGTTGGGAGCTTCGGGACAAGAAGAAACAACGGGAAGAAAAAAAAGAGGCAAATGTTGGGCATCGGGTAATGTATGTCAGGGATGCTTTGATTCCTTTCTTTGCATAATATTACTGAATCTTGGGTTTTAGATTCAAGGGCTTCTTTTCAATGCTACTCCAACATAGGCGTTATTTTGTTGATTATGTTCAAGGGGTTTTTGGGCATGTTTTTCTTGGTGATGATGAGCCTTGTAGTATAGTTGGAAAAGGTTCTGTTTAGGTTAAGATGTAGAATGGGAATACATAGCCATTGAAGGATGTCAGAAATGTGCCTACATTAAGGAGAAATTTGATATCAGCGGGATAATTGGGAAGTGATGGTTGTACTGTGATATTTACAGCTAACTCTTGGAAGGTTACTAAGGGTGCTCTGGTGGTGGCAAGAGGTAAGAAGGGTTGGAACCCTTGTATTTAACCACTAATAGTACTAATGATTGTAATATTGTGGCTTCAAATGCAGATACAACATTATGGCCACTATAGGCTCGGGGCATATGAGCCATAAAGGCATGAACATCATAAAGAAAGAATTTTCCTAGATAATACATAAACAAGTTTGGATTTCTGTGAGAACTGCATATATGGGACAATAGAAGCGAGTAACATTTTCTCAAGGGTTGGACCTACGAAGAAAGAGAGTAAGTTAGAGCTGGTACATTCTGATGTGTGGGGGCTGGCTCAGGTATCATCTCTTAGGGGTTCAAGTTACTATGTTAATTTTATTGATGATGCAATAAGGAAAGTTTTGGGTTTATTATATTAGAAATAAATCTGATGTAATTGAAATTTTTGTTAAATGGAAAGCCTTGGTAGAGAATTGAAACAAGTCTTAAGCTAAAATGTCTCAGGTCCAGATAATGGGAGGGGAGTATTGCAGCAATGAATTTAATGATTACTGTTCTAAAGAATGGAATCCCGCAGGCAAAAGATGGTTCCAAGAACTCCACAGCAGAATAAGGTATCAGAAATGATGAACAGAACAATAATGGAATGTGTTAGGAGCATGAGGTTACATGTAGGACCACCTCTTTCTTTTTGGGCAGAAGCAGTGAACACAACTATGTACTTGATAAACAGAGGACCCTCAAGTGCCTTGGATGGAGGCATACCTGAGGAGGCATGGTATGGTAAGAAAGTTGATTATTCATTTCTTAGAGTCTTTTGATGTGAGGTGTTTGTTCATATAGAAAAGGATGATAGGACCAAGCTAGAGGCTAAATCAGAAAAATGTACTCTCGCTGGTTATGGTGGTGATGACTTTGGGTTTAAATGTTGGAGTATTAAGGACAAGAAAGCAATTCGGTATAGGGATGTGGTCTTTAATGAGAAAGTCATGTATAAAAAACAGTTGTAGGAAAATAGGGAAGAATCCAAGAAAGAATATGCAATGGTAGAGGATCTTCCGGATGGGAAAGTGACCCATGAATCAGTTCAGGAACCTACTCAATAGGAACCCCAAACTCCTACAGTGAGGAGGTCTTCTAGGGTAAGAAAAGAACCTAAAATTATTTCTCCTTCTCTTTTATTATTTATTACTCACTAATAGTGGAGAGCCAGAGATATTTGATGAAGCAATGCAAGTAGATGTCAATAAGAAGTGGGAGCAAGCCATGGATGAGGAGCATAAGTCTCTCATGGAGAACCAGACTTGGGCTTTGGTGAAGCTACCGAAAGGCAAAAGAGCATTGCAGAACAAGTGGGTGTACAGAGTCAAAGATGAAGAAGGAGCAAAGAAATGATATAAGGCCCCGGTTGGTGGTCAAGGGGGTTTACACAGAAACAAGGTATAGATTTTGATGAGATATTTTCTCCTGTAGTAAAAATGAATTCTATTAGAACTGTTCTTGGAATAGTGGCAGCAAAAGACTTGCACTTAGAACAATTAGATGTAAAGACTGCATTTCTCCATGGTGATTTGGAGGAGGAACTATATATGTAGCAACCAGAGGGCTATGAGGTCAAAGGTAAAAAGGAGATGGTGTGTAAACTGAAGAAGAGCCTGTACAACTTGAAATAAGCTCCATGTCAATGGTATAAGAATTTTGATAGCTTCATGATGGAGAAAGGTTATATTAGATGTCATTTTCACCATTGCGTGTATACAAAGAAATTTGAGGATGGAATTTATATTATCCTGTGTTTGTATGTTGAGGACATGTTAGTTGTAGGTAAAAACATGTAGGAAATAAAATTACTCAAGAAACAACTAAGTGAATCCTTTGATATGAAAGATTTGGGTGCAGCCAGACAAATCCTTGGTATGAGGATAACTTGAGATAGGAAGGAATGGAAGTTGACTTTGTCTCAGAAAGAGTACATTCAAAAGGTATTGGACAGGATTAACATTTAGGATGCTAAACCGGTTGGGAATCCTTTGGCAGGCCATTTTAAGTTATCAAAGGAGCAGTGTCCCAAGACAGAGCAGGAAAGAAACCAGATGTTCAAGGTACCCTACTCATCAGCAGTTCGCAGTTTGATGTATGTTATGGTGTGCACTAGGCCTGATATTGCCCATGCAGTGGGAGCTATGAGTAGATTTATGAGTGATCCAGGTAAAGAGCATTGGCAAGCAGTAAAGTGGATCCTTCGGTATTTGAGAGGAACCATGGGGACAGTTTTGTGCTACAGGGGATTAGACACCACTTTACGTGGTTATGTAGATTTAGACATGGCGGGAGATGTAGACAGTGGGAGGAGCATGACATGTTATATTTATACTGTAGGTGGGACAACAGTGAGATGGATTTCACGATTACAGAAGCTGGTGGCTTTGTCAACCACGGAGGCTGAGTATGTTGTTGCCACAGAGGCAAGCAAAGATATTATTTGGTTACAACACTTACTTGAGGATTTGGGGCATAAGCAAGAGGAATGTAAGTTTCATAGTGATAGTCAAAGTGCTATACACCTAGCTAAGAACTCTGCTTTCCACTCCAGGACAAAGCATATACAGTTGAGATATCACTTCATCAGGAAAACTTTGGAGGAAGATAAGTTGAAGTCGGAGAAGATTCATACCAGTCAGAATCCTACAGACACGATGACCAAGGTGGTCACAAGGGATAAACTAAAGCTATGTTCAGCTTTGGTTTGCCTTCACAGATGACAGTGAAGGGTTGAGAAGCTTTCTTAGTGGAAATCAGTCTCCAAGTGGGAGATTGTTATATTTTTGGAGCCTATTTTCATGTTAGAGTGTGGTAAACCTTCTATGCGAAGCAAATTTTCATGGGTGGTTTATTAACCCATGGGTAATGGGTAACCGTTATGGGCTAGTTTTGGGCCCATGGTTTTTTGGTAGCCATTGTTTTGTAAAACCGCCTCTTCAGCTACCCATAGGTTTATGGGACCATTTTGTTTTTTTTCCCATTGTTTGATACCCATGGTTTCATAAAACTGCTTAAGCAGTTGTCTATTTATATGGTCTTATGCATGTGATAGATAGAAAAGCAAATGTATTGCAGATGTGTTTTGAATTTGGGTTTGAATTCTGTAGAGTTTGTTGAGCATAGCTCCAAACAGATCTGGGTATTGTATTGAGAGAGTGGAGGCTTGTAATAAATCTGAGCAAGTGATTCTTTGTGGAAATAGCCCAAATCGGGTGAACCACGTTAAATCTTGTCTCTCTGTGTTGTGTTATTTATTCTGCACTTTTATTTGAGATCTGTAATATTTTCTGCATATTAGTTTCTACTATTGCGATTCTATAAGGGATTATTCCGCATATTTTATCTCTTATTTCCTAACACACCACGTGTGATGGGGAGAGGATTATGTTTGGTAATTGTTATATATATCTACCCCCCAGGTCCAAAAACCTGACACAGAGGATTTTGGGTTTCAGGTTTCAAGAAACATGAGACATGAAGCATAAAAATTACCAGGCATGTCCCGATGCTTGATATTTCCGCAAACCCAAAACACTACCTAGGAAAATTGGGTCTTGGAGTCGGGGAAACAAGTCAGGAAAGCATGGGGTGAAAACATGTCGAGCCACCTTTCAAACCCGATGCATATGCAAGTCCAATTTCTGAACCCGAAACAAAGGAAATCTTGGAAATATCGGTGGAAGCGGATTTCAGGAAAACACAAACATCAAACACATGCCGAGCCACCTTCCAAACCCGATCCATATGCAAGTCCAATTTCTGAACCTGAAACAAAGGAAATCTTGGAAATACTGGCGGAAGTGGGTTTCGGGAAAACACAAGCATCAAACACATGTCGAGGCATCGTCTAAACCTGATGCAAATGTAGAGGAGAACCCCAAACCTGACAGGAAGAATACCCTGACATGGGAAATATTCAGATTGCCATAAATTTTCACAGGGAGCTCGGATTCATGCAAGGTTGGAATTTTCAAAAAGTACAGTTCTTCAGAAATGTTAAAATATAGTTCACCATATTTTGGGTTTGTCAGGGTTCTCACCTACCACCATAATGAGATGAATTAAGTGCAGTCTGGAATTGGTTGGGGTAGATTTCGAATTCCTCTCTTCTCCCTCTCTTTTTCCTCCTATAAATTGTAAGGAGGGGCTTTTTTAAAAAGGTTAGACATTCTTGTTTTTCCCCTCCCTTCTTCTCTTTGGCACGTGAATTTGTGGAGTTCAAACCTCCCATCTAAAACTGTAATGCAACTTTTCCTCTTAGCATTTTGTAGTGTATTGTATCAATATTTGGAGCAAATAATGAATGTCTATGGATGATTCTGAACCCTCTCTGTGTTCATTTGCATCCTCCTAATCTTTCACTACAAATTTGGTTATCTGTGCATGATCTTGCATTGCATTTTGATGGTTTGTGTTTATTGGCAAGACAGGTGTTCTTCATTCCTCGGTGCATCACCTTTGTTAGTTTAGGTTTATTTTTATGCATCTTCTTACCATGTCTCCTTGGCAAGTTAGATTAGGTTTTTTGAGTAAACCCTCTGCATTTTTTACTTGTGCATCTAAACAGAGGAATAGGAACCGGCCTTCATCCGAAGAGATTTTCTTATTTCACAAGGTCCCACACTTAGGAAAAGCTCCATGTTATGCAATCGCACTGAGAGTCTCAACCCATTGAGTTACAGACATTCAGGGGTGATGTGATTTGACATCAACAGTAATTTCCTCTTCACCATTGTCTTTTCAGAAATTAGAGTGCATGATGGGCTAGAGAAGTTTTTATGGGAATATCCAGATGAAGACCCTTCCCTCACAAAGAGATTTGAAAAATACACTTGTGAAACCATGACATCCGTCTAGAAGGTGCACCTAGAAATATGGTACAAGCGGATACGTGACACGTTCGAGGATGAGTGGAGGATACCCAAACAATTTCATGAACTAGTATAAGGAGAAGATGAATTCACTGTATACCAACACTTCTATATTGGAATATTCACTTTGTTTGAGGACACCAAGAGTCCATGGGTCAAACTATCTTTCTCTTTTACCACACAATATTTCCAAGCAGGATTCAACTACTTCAAGGAAGCCAAAATTTTAAGGTTCACCTTCAGTGAGGTAGACCACGACTAACGTGAACTGTGCAAGAAGCTAGTATACCCCAAGAGTTGATCTTATGTGGAGAAGTATTTCTCCCATGAGGTACACATGATAAAACTAGTGAATTTTTTTTATTTCTGGAAGCACTGCAGTGATGGTATACCTACACATTAGGCTGTAGTATAAGAAGGGAACCTACATGGAGAATGATGTATTTAACCCATAAGACCCCATCGGAAGGAAGAAGGCCACACCAAGGAAGAGGGAGAGGGAGGAGGAACAAAATAAGAAGGCACCAAGTTTGCAAACAATATAATATGTGGGCGTGTAGGAGTCAGGCATGAAGCTGAGCACATATGCATGGAGGAAGAATTCCCTCGTCAAGGAAAAATAAAAGACACCTGAGGAAGAGGTACCAGATTAAAACACACCTCATGGGGACTAAGAGTCAAATGCAAGATACTACTAGCCTAGGATAGAAGAGGACGTGTCTACTAGGGATGTGTCACCAATAAAAAAGAAAAAAAGGGTGGAAGAGAAGGCAGACTCATAAGGAACGAAGATCCTGGAGGCTTACAGGAGGAAAAAGGATAAGGACGAGCATGAAGATGCTTAGGGTCATTCTATGTATGATGTGCATGACTACAAGGATAGGGGAAATGAATAAAAGGATGGAGGAAATGAAGAAAATCATGGGGAAGAAGAAGGTGCTCAAAGAAAAGCGGAGAGTGAGGAGGTAAACACAAAAGATCAAAGGATCCCAAGCCTCACCAAAGAATAGATGGAAGAGGCTACAGAAAGGGAAGTAACGTGCATCATAAAGGATTTGGTGGAACATAAGGTAGAGCAGAGTGTTGATGAGGTGCTCAAGGAAATAGAAGAGGATAGCATACATAAGGACTATGGAGCATGAGCGGAGATCCCAGCTTAGCAGTAAGATTTCATAAGGCAGCACACACAAGAAGAAAGAGTGTGGTAGTGGCATAGGAGTACGGAATGATTTATATCAACAATATAAATAAGTTATTGTGTGCGCATTTCTAAAGTATCATGCCTACAAACCAACTCCTTACATGGTCCTCATTTGAAGAAGAGATCACCTACCCTCATACAAGGAAGATGCTATCTTTGGCGTTTAAGTCCCATATCGATGAGATTGAATTCAAATTCAACCAAGGGTCATTGATGAAGATACCGTATTCTAAGGGATTAAACCCTATGGTGAATGCTCCACAGATGTCAAATGAGAAAGTCTGCAATGCACTCAATAAGGTGCTGGTTTAGGTAGAGACAAGACTCTTCGGGAGGAATGATAGAGTAAGAGTCTTGGAGGAGGAACTAAGGAAGAAGAGAAAATAACTCATTGAGAAGAGAAAGGATCTAAAGAAGGAGGAGTTGATCAACACACAGTTACGGCGCACAATAAGGGAGGAAAAATAAAAGTTGTGCAAGGTCTACAAGAAAATAGAAACGATTATAAATGTCATTATCTTGAAGCATCAAGACCTGGCCCCACCTGAATGAAAATATGAGTCAACCTTTAAATGCTTGGAAAACTTAACCTACATCCTCACCATGGAGAGGTTGGCACTTTCCTTAGAATCAGTAGAAGAGGCATTGATGCGCCAGAAGGAGGAAAGGCTGAAAAATAAGGGAGACAGACACTCAATATTCCGAACTCCTTCCTATTGTACACACCATCGTACAATGGCTGAGGCTATGTATGATAATTTTGTTGATAAGGACAGGGTAGTAAGTACACTAGTTGCTACACATGAGGCAGATCTAAAAGCATTCCAAGAAAAAAATAAAGGAAATAGAGAAAATCAAGATAAAATCCTATCTGAGGTTAAGAAGAAAATCGAAGCAATTGAAACCTTGTAAGGTTCGGTTAAAAATTGACTTAAGAAGTTGTACCCCTAGGTCACTCAACAAATGGATGTGATGGATGACTGTAGCAAACATCTGGAAGGGATTATAGATACGCGAAACACTAAGGGCAAGGAATTGAGCTTTGAGGAGGTGAGCGCTCTAGTGGGGGACGTACTCTAACACACGTAGGGTGAAGTGGATGCCTAGGAGAAGATTGAGGAAACAATGAGGAAGGAATTCCCACTCCTCTTTCACTAGTAGTAAATTCTTTGATTCTTCCATATTTTTCTACTTCTTCCATTATTAATTCTTCATTATTCTATTCTTTCATTCTCCTTTCAACTCATCTAGATCCCACCAATCTTTATTCTTTGAAGGAGTACTATGTTTCCAAGGATGGAGAACAAACTTAGTGTGGGGTGATGTTGGGCCAAAAATTATTGGCTAAGTACCAATGGGCGTGTCCGTGCGCAGGATGAGTAAGAAGAAGGGCATGTGGGAAAAAGCGCATAGGACAAGGGTTTAAGAAGGGTTTAGGAGAAACAAGGTCACGCGCATAAGGCAATACAACAGGATCTAAGGACTTAGTCATATTCAACATTCTAGAGGTACTTGAGGAAAAACGTGACCCCACTAGGCATGCCGAGTGGATAAGGTGCCATCCTAGAACCTTAGTGGTCAAGAAATGAATATCCCATGTAGGGAATATTCCCAAAAGACATCATTAGAGAGAGTGTAGAGCTTGTTAAGAGATAAGCATGCACCATTGGAGAACGAAATTGACACTTGGCATATGATCTTCTCAAGAGAGAAGGCATGGTGGTGGGTGCATAACCTATTTAAAGATGATGCTCGGAAGCAAAGAAGAGAGACTTGGAGTTCAGAATACAGAGAATGCATAGAGAGTTGAGAATCAAAATTTTGCAGTAGTGCTAGGGCTTAGAACATTAATACTAAGGGTTATATGGGATATAACAGTCCTCAGTATGACACTGGGTCTGTAATAAGGGTTACAATGGAACGGTATAGCTAGAATATTATACCAGGGTAGATATGTAAGAGATGAGTCCCAATTACTTTATATGTATGGTCTGTGATGACCTCTTCTAATTTTAATGTGGCTACCATAACTTCATGAATGAATATGTATGAGATAGTGTTTTGTATATCATGTTTAACGTTGGAAACCCTCTTCTTGTATGTGACTGTCATGACTCTGATCTGATTTATCATGTGTATTACAATGACACTTAGTTTCTTAAAGGCATTAACGTGTGGGATCTATAAGCTACCTTTCCACTTTCCTTTTAAAGTGAATGTATTTTCCATTATGAAAATCATCCTCCATAAATGACAAGATCTTATCACAATTCTCACATAAAAGAGGGGCTCGGCACCCGCCTGTGCCTCGGGTGACTGCCCAGTTCCTTCCGGGTGATAGGCCATCGCGAATGGGGCTAGAAAGTATTAAGGGTACATAAAAATGACTCCAGTACTTTATTTACCTTTATTTTATTTATCCTCACCCACTTATGTGTGTGGATATTTCTTTTTATTTATTTAGATATTAGGGGGATATTATCTAATTGCCAGATATAGTTCATTCCTTGATCTATGGTATTGACTAGTTCTTTCCTTGATATATGGTATTAACTAGATCTGTAACACCCACAATTCTACCCACATGAAACCCAAGACAAACCAATAGTTAATTTAGAGAAAAATTACTGAAGAATATTTTTATTTTTTTTAAAGAACAAATGCAACATTTAGCTATTCCCTTGGTTAAAAAAATATTTTTTTCATTAATAACTAATTTATATTATTCTATTTTCTAGTTTGGTTTAAAATCCTTGAGTTTATAATTCTCATTTAATTAAATAATATGGTTCAAGAGTCATTTACTAGTTTATTATGTTAGGGCTAAGTCTAAAACACCCTCCTAATGATTAAATACAATTAAATTAAATTCCTATAATAACCATTTCCTAATTACTAAGGAGCAATTTGACTTAATTTATTACAAAGGTCATGGTTTTTTCATTAAAGGTCAACAAATAATCAAAAAGTTTAGAGAATAAATTTAACTTCTACACCACTTAAGTGGCCCCATTCAACTTTAACCCATATACTTTATTGAAACCATTCTCACCTACTTTCACCTAAATTTTATATGGATCATTCCTAGTCATTGGATGGATTCGATCTATGCTCCTGAATCTTACAGATTCAAACTAACCCTAATCATATCTATGGGAAGCTTTTAATCATTCATTTTACTCATTTCCTCATTTTTGGTTTTGCAGGTTTATGGGAGGAAGAAGAAAAGGAAGCCATGGATGAAGATGGAGCTTAGGGTGGATGTTCCTATTGTATCCTTTTTTTGTAATACTACTTCCATTTTACCCTCCTACGGTTTGATTGTGAATTCTCATTTGATATAACTATTCACTGTTGAAAAATTAATTTTCTTTTGTATTTACCCTATTTGGGAAAATAGACATTTGCCCCACTTTTACAAGTCTAGTTTAAAATAGAAGATCCATTTGATATAAGGTATAAAATTTGTGTGTGTGTGTGTATATACACATTTATACGTACATATTTATTATATAAAAAATATTAAAACATGAAATTAATATATATATATATATATAACATGTTTAATACTTATTCATGGCAAATACCATTAAAAATATTGACTCCACATATATCACCAACCGATTGTATTAGAAAATAGTGGCAGTGTTTAATGTTAATGATTTAAAGTTTTTTTGGGGGAGGTCGCCAACCCCACCGAACCAAACATAACAATAAAAGAAAATGGATATGAAGTTTAAATTATTAACTTTAATAATGGGAGATAATATATATATATATATATATATATATATGGAGAGAACTCCAAAACTCCTTGACTTGTATTTTACTTACCCTATAAATTTTGATCTTTGCAAATACACAATAAAAACATATATATCTATTTATTAAGTTTTAAATTTTTATATAATTGCATACTTTTATATTGTATATATATTACAAATATTACAATTATATAAACCAATGATTTTAGGAAAAAAAAAGTAAATTGTTATTGTTATTATTAACAAAAAAATGAATTCAATAATATATATATATATATTTTTGTTAATAATAACAATAACAATTTACTTTTTTTTTCTTAAAATCATTGGTTTATATAATTTTAATATTTGTAATATATATACAATATAAAAGTATGCAATTATATAAAAATTTAAAACTTAATAAATAGATATATATGTTTTTATTTTGTATTTGCAAAGATCAAAATTTATAGGGTAAGTAAAATACAAGTCAAGGAGTTTTGGAGTTCTCTCCATATTGACTTAAAAGTAAACTTTGGGAAAAATTAATAAAAGATCTCATTCAATATGTTATAGCTAGTTGGGAGGAGATTATTATTCTTATTAATAATTCTCATCAATTACTTCTTTTTCCTAAAATACTACTAAATGTAACTATTTCATTTCCTCCATAAGATATAAGTGACAACCATTTCCAACAACAATACATTTTAATCTTCTCAAAAATTTTAGAAATGAAAGCATATTACATTTGGAAAGAGTGAAACAACTTGAATTAAGAAAATGCATATCCATTTCAACTTATCTCAAAGTTTCCATTTCACCATAATAATGTAAAACTTTGTAATTTCTTTCCACAAAAATAACACATTATAAGATACAAAATTTCTCATTCAACACTCTTAAAAGGATTTACAATATATAGGGATTTCCAAGTAATAAAATAAATTAATTTCAAGCTTACAAATTTACAAGCATCCACTCAAAGTGGTAATAATAAAATGAACAATTTGCAACATAAATGCTTTAAACAAGGCCAAAATACAAGTCTCCAAATGCAAGTCTTCTCCCAAATGTAGCTCTAATCTAGCTCACTTCAATCTTTCACAAAAATGATCACAATACCAAGGAAGGGGGAATAGGCAACGCTATTCGTCCAACCTTTAATCAATTAAGATGAGAAGCCATCCCCTTAATGGCCCCCGAGCCCCAACCAAAAACCATGAGGGATCTTTAGTAACATTTGACAACTCTTAAAAAACATGGCTTCCACAAACAACATACATTTCAAAACAATTCAACATAACTAAGATGACATAATCAACAAGTTTTGTAACTACTCAAACAATACATAGGTTTGATACCAAACCAAATTGAGCAAGGACTATGGGAAACCACCTCCTTTTTCATTTGAAGTGAAGTGGGAGCTTCACCCTAAGCCTCCAAGTGCACAAAACAAACAACGAAACATCCTTATCTCTCCCTTGCAAGTATGTAACAATATGACCATGATTTCCTTTTCACTCCTCATAGGTGAAACTCCCAATCACACTCCCACAAAATGCGTGCCTCAAAAACTCCCTTTTCCCTCCCTAATGGTACCATAAGTCCATCTCCCACACCCAACTTAAATCATACTACCCAACCACAAAAAAAAACACATTCACAAACTCAACAAAACTTAACAAGCACCATACTTCCACATCAACAAACATAATAAAAAAGAAAAAAAGGTGGAGATCCTACCTCTCCATCAAGCTCCAAGAAAACTTAACTTCACAAGTCTTTCAACCTCCAAGCCAAGTAAATTCCCAAAATCAACTCCAACAAGCTCTTAGTTTTTCAAAAATGCAAAGGAAGAAAATGAACAAGTAACCCCCATTCCATCAAAATCCATCAATATTAGAAATGGAATGTGAGGATGATGAGGTGTCTCCATGTAGGATGCCACTACATTATTCCTCCATTCCCACACTCAAGTCAAATACCATTCCTAAGAAGATAAATGAGCATGTAAGAACTATGATAAACCCACATGGCACTCAAACTTGCACACCATGCCTTCTAAGGATAGAATTTATTTTGACAAGAAAAAGGTGTAATTATTTTCACTCTTTTACACTACAAAAAGGTTAAATAAGTCAAAAATAAAATCCCCATTCCATAGGTAGGGTTATTGGGTAAATTTAAGACGCATGGGACAAGCTTAGCTTGTCCCACAAGCCTCCAAAAACACCTCCCAAGTCAAAATCTGAAGTTTTAAGTTGGGGTGGAGTATAAGACATACAAACCAACACAAAACTCACTTACAAAAAAGACCACCTAACCTCATAATTATCTATTTGTCACATCTCTATTTTAGTTAACCAAATAAGAAAGATTAGCTTAATTAAAACACATGACTACTTGCTAATAAAGTGACAACAATTTCAGAAATTTAAATACATATAACACAATTAAAACACACAAAAAATTAAAAGAAGGGAAAACATATCACCCCATTCCCACACATGTGAGGTCACCCCCCAAGGGAAAACCTCCAAACTAGGCATGCAACAACTCAACATAACATTACACAAGTTGTCAAATTTTGGCCACGATGCTCAACACCTGACATCCTTCCTTAGTTAGTCCCCTATCCCCTTTTGATGTATGTGATAAAATGCCCTACAACACAAAAAAAATACCTCTCTGGCCTTTCAGGTGTAGTAATAACATCGATACAATATAAAAATAAAATTAATAATTATCATTTGACATTAGTGATTCTATTTTCTAACATCATACAATTAATTCTTTTTTGGCAACCATAAAATCATAATTCTACTCAAAATATCCAACATAGGTTATGCATCCAAATTACGACATGTTAGTACAAAAATCAAAATATCGGAACTCAACATATATAACTGTCTATCATCACCATTTAGTGCATTTAATAAAATTGTAAACCACATAATGTCAATAGTCTAAACATTTACATAGTCCATCGTCTACTGATAAAAATATAATACTCAAATGTTTAAGTATCAATCCAATAGTAACAACATCAAAAGGAAATAGTGTCAAAGAGGAGTGGGAACTACATCCCCCTCCCCTTAGAATCGACTTCCTCTTGGAAGTCACTAGAATAGATGAGGAAACTAGGCACACAATAAAGTGGCATCCTCCCAAGTGGTTGTAGTCTCATTGTACCTATCACACTGCAACTGCACCTAGTCAATATCGTGGCTTCAAAGGCCCAGGGTCCTGCACTTGATGATGCACAAGGGCTTCACTAACACCTTTCCCTGCTCCTGCACCTACAATGTTTTGCAATCAAAAACATGAGAGGGATTTGGAATGTATATCCTAAGTATAGAAACATGAAATACATCATGGATGTGAGACAAGCTTAGTGGAAATGCTATATGATAAGCCAAAGGACTTATACACTCTAAGATCTCAATGGGAACCAAAAACCTAGGAGCTAACTTAGAACCTTTTCATAACGGATAAGACTCTTATGAGTCTTGACACAAACAAACACCTTCATGCCCACCTCAAAACAATGATCTGTCCTCCTTTGATCTGTATATTTCTTTTTTCTATCCTTATCATCCTGTAACCTCTATCAAATCATGACAACCCACTGCTCCATATCCTGTAATAATGCCGACCTAAGAGAAACTATGTCCTCCAATATTTCCCAACTTAGCAGTGTCTTGCACTCTATGCCATACAAATCCTGAAAAGGAACCATACCAATTGAACTCTGAAAACTATTGTTGTAGGAAAAATCCACTAAATACAAGTACTCTTCCCACATAGACTGATGGTCCATGACATACATCCACAACATATTCTATAAGATTTGATTCACCCATTTTGTCTGTCCATCTTTCTCTAGATGATAAGTTGTACTGAAATTGATAGTTTTCCTAAGGGCACTTTGCATGGTAGTCTAGAAATGAGAGGTGTATAAGAAATCACGGTCACAGATAATCTTCCATAGAATCCCGTGCAGTCTGAAAAACTCATTTAAATATACTTCCACCATAGCACTAGCTGAATAAGTGGTCTTCACCAGAGAAAAATGAGTCACTTTCATCAATCTATCCACCATGACCATGATGGCATCATGGTGGTATCTCGACATCGGTATCCCAACTATGAAATCCATGGAAATGGTGTTCCATTTCCACTCTAGTATATCATGCGGGTAGAGAAGGCCAGCTGGATTTTGATGCTCAGCCTTCAGGATATGACATTCTAAATAACATGAAAAAACCTTAGCTATATATCTACATAGCCCTCTCCAATGGTATAGCTATCTTAAGGTGGTGTGCATCTTCTTCACCCTTGGATGGGCTGAATAAGGTGTGTGATCAACCTCTACCAAGATATCCTATCTCAAGCCTCTATCCCTAGGTACATAGATCCAACCTCTATATATGAGAAGAACATCTTCCCCTAATGAAAATCCATACAACTTGTGCTCAAGGGGTCTCTGAGACTCAATATCATATCTAGCTACAAGTTAGAAGTTGTCATGTGGAATTTGTTGCAAACTCCTGCTCCGTAAATCCGTACCCACTGAAGTAGCCATAACCAAATGTCTCCATCTACTCAGAGTGTCTGTAACCACATTCTCCTTCCCCTTCACATGCTCTATCTCCATGTCATACTCACATAGAAACTCCATCCAATGTCATTGGTGAGCATTGAAATTGAGCTGCGTGAAGAGGTGATGAAGACTCAAATGATCATTTTTGAGAATGAATCTCCTACCCCAAAGGAAATGTCTCCATCTAACCAAAGCATGCATAACTACTGCAAGATCAAGGTCTTGAGTCAGATAATTGAGCTCATAATCCTTAAGTTTGTGAGACTCAAAGGCTACCACTTAGCCCTCCCACATTAATACAGCTCTCAATCCTTCCAAAGAAGTATCTGTGCATACGAAAAACTCTCCCTGAGGACTTGGTAGTGTAAGAATAGGTGTTTTCATAAGGTATTCCTTCAGTATCCTAAAGGCCTGCTCACATTTATCTGATCAGATGAACTTCTTCCCTTTCCACTGAAGGTAAAATTCATGGGGTGCGCAACCTGAGAAAAGTCCTGAACAATCTCCTCTAGTACCCCTCCAACCCCATGAAACTACGCACCTTGATCACACTAGTAGGTGTTGGCTAATCCATAATGGCTCTAATCTTGGAAGGTTCAACTATGATACCTTCCCCAAAAATAATGTGACCCAAATACTACACCTCTGACTAAAATAATGCACACTTCTCTAGGTTCCTGTAAATTTGTTACTCGTGAAGACACTATAGAACCTTACAAAGGTTCTCCTCATGCTCCTCATGCGTATGAGAGAATATAAAAATGTCATCAAGGAACATGAGGAAAAAGTAGTCTAAAAAGGTCCTGAACACCCCGTTCATCAAACTCATGAACACTACAGGGACATTCCTCAGACCGAATGGCATGACTATGAACTCATAGTATCCATATCTCACATGGAAAGTTGTCTTTTGGACATCTTCCTTTGCAATCCTTGGCTGATGGTATCTGGAATTAAGATCTATCTTAGAAATGACAATTCCCCCCTTCATCTGATCAAAAAAATCATCAATTCTAGGAAAGGGGGGTAACGATTCTTGATCGTTACATTATTCAGCTAACAATAGTCCACATGTAACCACAAGGATCTTTCCTTCTTCTTCACAAAAATCCTTGGTGCACCCCAAGGGGATACACAAGGATGGATTAGACCTTTGTTGAGAAGGCCCTCTAGCTACAAGTGGAGCTCATAGAGCTCAGTTGTGGTCATCCTATATGGAGCACGTGAGATAGGTTATACTCCTAAAACCAAGTCAATATGAAAATCTATCTCACGCGAGGGAGGCATCCCTGGTAACTCACTATGAAAAACATAAGAAAACTCCTACAAAATGGGGTGATCATCAATTGAAGGTCCACTAGCCCCATCTTCCGACCTATCACTAACTGTAATAGTATATAACTGAAAACCCCATCATACACTCCACTTCAGCTACATAGTGGAAATAGTGTGAATAGAGATGGGTCTCCTGACTCCAACAATCACTAACTCCACTCCTAAATCATCTGCATAAGATATATCCTTGTTGTGACAATCAACTCTAGCTCTGTGCGTAGACAACCAATCCATGACTAAGTTAACTCCATACAAGCCGAACAGAAGGATACAAAGGTCCCAAAGTAGTGGTAAAGGGTCCTAGGTCCACTACGCACTCCTTGACTAAGGATTAGACTGAGATCTTGGCTCCAGAAGCCATCTCAACATCCCAACTAAGGCCTTGCCTAACTACCATGAGCCTTCAATGCTCTGCTAAAGATGGAGAAATGAAAGAATTTGATGAGCCTGAGTCAAATAAAATAGGTGTAGAAATACCACCAATGCTACCCAAGGCCTCTATCACTCTGCCTTGGTGGTGTGCCTGGAGGTTCTCGACTACTGCATATATCCTATGGCTCCTAGCCATGTCACCAACCGTACACTCGATAATAGGTGTCTTACCATGATTAACAGGGTTCTTAGGGCACTCTCTCCAATGATGTCCATCAACACTACATCTATAGTAAGTACCTGGTCCTCTCCACTGAGTAGATAGTCCTTCAGGTGGCCCAGTAGTATGTGTTGAAGAACTTGATGATCCTATCATAGATCTTTGTTGGTGTTGCAGTGGATGTACTCCTGTTGACTATGCTCGAGGTGGATCCTAGGTCCTATTGGGCCCATTATCTAAAGGTGCCATACTATGCTCCCTCTGAGCATCATGGCGCGGTGGAGTTTGAAAGGGTGTTCGTGTCTACTACTGCTATTTCTAAGGAGGTGAAGGAGGTAAAAAGGAAGACTGTTGTATATGGATCGTCACTCTATCACAAGCCTATTGAGTCTTCCCCTTGGTTTGCTCTGCAATATAGGCCTTCTCCACGGTCTCTGATAATATCTGCGGGAAATAAATGTGCACTGTCCCACCCAAGTCTATGTTCAGGCCCCTAATGAACCTATGAACTCGAACATGCTCTTCCTTCATGTAATCCACATACTAAAGCATATCTAAAAATCAACCCTCGTACTATGTCATTATCATAGAAGCCTGTTGTAGATCATGAAACGCATTGATATGCTATTGGACGAACCTCTTGGATATATATCTACTCCTGAAATGCTCCTTGAAGAGCTCCCAATTAACTGTCTTTGAATCCACATGGAACTTCTTCTCCTCGGTCCTAAATAAAACTCCATCTCTATCTCTTAGAAGGTGGATGGAAACATGAGATTTTTTGTTTCTAGAACAAGGACATAGTTTGAAGCATCCGCTCAAGCTAACCAACCATGCCTCTACCTTTGCCTAAAATACCCCTGTGTTTCTAAAAAAATGAGGTAGGTGTAACTTCAATATCTCTCTAATGTAATCTAATGTCGTCGACTGTCGACCCCTAGATCTCTGGCATGATCATATCTCAGCGTAGGACTCCTACATCTGTCTCTATGCCCCGTAGCTTTATCTTTGTGCTCCCTATGAGGTGACCCATGCCTAACTGACTCCACAAGGGATTTCTATGCCGTATCCTCCATACTGTGATGAGAAGGTACACAAGCCTCCACTAATGGCTCTTTGTCCTTTCTGCTAGGTCACCCTCCTAAAGATCCTCTACGTATAGTGACATTATCACCCTGTAGTGCCTGTAATATCTGAGGAAAAATAGCTACTATAGCCTGATGTGGGGGTGGTATATCTAGGTCCACATATAGGAACCCCTCCTCTAATCCAAGCCATCTACACATACCAAGGCGAGAGTTAGTTTATCATCATCTAAGTTTTTGGTTTCAGTTTTCTACGTTTAGCAAAATATCATTTATTGTTGTGTGTTCTAGGTTTAGAGTTGCGCTAGGTTTATTTTTTATGTTTCATTTTTTTCAATTATAGCCGGGGTCCAAGCGTTGAACCCATAGCTCTAATACCAAGTGTAATACCCACAATTTTACCCACACCAATCCCAAGACAAACCAACAGTTAATTTAGCATAAATTATTGAATAACGTTTTTATTTTTTGAAAAGAATGAAGGCAACGTTTAGCTATTTCCTTGGTTAATAAAATATCAATTTTTATTAATAATTAATTTATAGTATTCTATTTTCCAGTTTGGTTTAAAAGCATCCATTTTATAATTCTCATTTAATTAAATAATATAGTTCAAGAGTCATTTAAATAGTTTATTATGTTAGGGATAAGTCTAAAACACCCTCCCAATGATTAAATATAATTAAATTAAATTCCTATAATAATTATTGCCTAATTACTAAGGAGAAATTTGACTTAATTTATTACAAGGGTCAAGGACTTTTTAGTAAAGGTCAACAACTAATAAAAAAGGTTAGAGAATAAATTTAACTTCTACACTACTTAACTAGCTCCATTCAAATTTGACCCATACATTTTATTGAAACCATTCTCACCTACTCTCACGTAACTTTTGTGGGGATCATTCCTAGCCATTGGATGGATTGGATCTAGGCCCTTGGATCTTAGGGATCTAAACTAACCCTAATCATCTCTATAGGAAGCTTTTATTCATTTATTTTAATAATTTCCTCATTTTTGGGTTTAGAGGTTTAAGGGAGGAGGAAGAGAATAAAGCCATGGATGAAGATGGAGCTTAGGGTAGATACTCCTATTGTATCTTTTTTTTCCTAATACTACTACCATTTTACCCTCCTAGGGTTTGATTGTAAATTCTTGTTTGATATAACAATTCATTGTTGAAAATAATTTTCCTTTGCATTTACCCTATTTGGGAAAATGGGCATTTGCCCCATTTCTACAAGTCTAGTTAGTAAAAAAGAAGATCCATTTGTTATAAGGTATAAAATTGTATGTATATATATACATCTATGTGTGTGTGTGTACATACGTATTTATTGTATTAAAAAAAATCCCCACACACACACACACACACACACACACACACACACACACACACACACACACACACATATATAGCTATAACATTGTTTAATACTTATTCGTGGCTGCGGCCATTAAAAATATCGACTGCGCGTATAACTGAAGCCAACTATATTAGCAAATAGTGGCAATGTTTAACGTTAAGGGTTTAAAGATTTTTTGAGGGGAGGGTCGCCGACCTTCCCCCCACCCCAATCCCATATTAAAATGGGGTGGGGGTTGGTTCGGTGACTCTCCCCCCTTTTACATTTAAAACCAACAAAGGCATAGCTACCTGGGCTATTCCATGAACCAAATAAAATAATTTTTTAAAAAATTGATATAAAGTTTAAATTATTAGCTTTAATAATGGGATATATATATATAGATATATATATATATATATATATTATATATAGATATATATATATATATATATATATAAATTATGATTTCTTTGTCTAAAATCATTACTTTATATATTTGTAATATTTTTAATATATATACGAACTAAAAGTATGCACTTATATAAAAATTTAAAACTTAATAAATAGATATATAGGTTTTTACTTTGTATTTATAAAGATCAAATTTATAGGGTAAGTAAAATCCAAGTCAAGGAGTTTTGAAGCTCTCTCCATATTCACTTAAAAGTAAACTTTGGGAAAAATTAATAAAATATCTCATTCAATATGTTATAACTAGTCGGGAGGAGATTATTCTTCTTATTAATAATTATCATCAATTACTTCTTTTTCCGGAAATGCAATAAAATGTAACTATTTCATTTCCTCCATAAGATATAAGTGACAACCATTTTCAACAACAATAAATTTTAATCTTCTCAAAAAGTTTAGAAATGAAAGCATACTACATTTGGAAAGAGTGAAACAACTTGAATTAAGAAAATGCATATCCATTTCAACTTATCTCAAAGTTTCCACTTCACCAAAACAATGTTAAACTTTGTAATTTATTTTCACAAAACTAACATATTGTAACATACAAAATTCCTCATTCAACACTCTTATAAGGATTTATAAGATATAGAGATTTCTAAGTGATACAATAACTTCCTTTTAAGCTTACAAATTTACAATCATCCACTCAAAGTGGGAATAATAAAATGAGAAATTTACAACATAAGGGATTTCAAAAAGGCCAAAATAAGTCTCCAAATGCATGTCTTCTCCCAAATGTAGCTCCAAGCTAGCTCATTTCAATCTTTCACAACAAGGATCACACTACAAAGGAAGGGGGAATAGAAAACACTCTCCACCCAATCTTTAATCCATTAATAGGAGAATCCATCCCCTTAATAGCCCCCGAGCCCCAACCAAAGAACCATGAGAGATCTTGAGCAAAATTGACAACTCTTCAACAAACATGGCTTCCACCAACAACATACGTTTCAAAAAAATTCGACACAACTAAGATGACACACTCAACAAGTTTTGTAACTACTCAAACAATACATAGGTTCGATACCAAACCAAATGGAATAAGGAATATGGAAAACCACCTCCTTTTTCCTCCCAATTAAAGTGGGAGTTTCACCCTAAGCCTCCAAGTTCATAAAACAAACAAGACAATATCATTATCTCTCCCTTTCAAGTATGAAACAATATGACCATGATTTCCTTTTCGCTCCCCATAGGTGAAACTCTCAATCACACTTCCACCAAATGCATGCCTCACAAACTCACTTTTCACTCCCCAATGGTCTTATACGTCTACAAGTCTAATTTTAAAAAGAAGATCCATTTTTTATAAGGTATAAAATTGTATGTATATATATACATCTATGTGTGTATGTGTGTACATACATATTTATTATATTAAAAAAAATCCCCACACACACACACACACACACACACACACACACACACACACACACACACACACACACATATATAGCTATAACATTGTTTAATACTTATTCGTGGTTGCGGCCATTAAAAATACCGACTGCACATATAACTGAAGCCAACTGTATTAGCAAATAGTGGCAATGTTTAACGTTAAGGGTTTAAAGATTTTTTGAGGGGAGGGTCACCAACCTTCCCCCCACCCCAATCCCATATTAAAATGGGGTGGGGGTTGGTTCGGTGACTCTCCCCCCTTTTACATTTAAAACCAACAAAGGCATAGCTACCTGGGCTATTCCATGAACCAAATAAAATAATTTTTAAAAATTTGATATAAAGTTTAAATTATTAGCTTTAATAATGGGACATATATATATATATATATATATATATATATATATATATATATATATATATATATATATATAAAACAATTATGATTTCTTTGTCTAAAACCATTACTTTATATATTTGTAATATTTTAATATATATACGAACTAAAAGTATGCACTTATATAAAAATTTAAAACTTAATAAATTGATATATAGGTTTTTACTTTGTATTTATAAAGATCAAAATTTATAGGGTAAGTAAAATCCAACTCAAGGAGTTTTGAAGCTCTCTCCATATTCACTTAAAAGTAAATTTTGGGAAAAATTAATAAAATATCTCATTCAATATGTTATAACTAGTCGGGAGGAGATTATTCTTCTTATTAAGAATTATCATCAATTACTTCTTTTTCTGGAAATGCAATAAAATGTAACTATTTCATTTCCTCCATAAGATATAAGTGACAACCATTTTCAACAACAATAAATTTTAATCTTCTCAAAAAGTTTAGAAATGAAAGCATATTACATTTGGAAAGAGTGAAACAACTTGAATTAAGAAAATGCATATCCATTTCAACTTATCTCAAAGTTTCCACTTCACCAAAACAATGTTAAACTTTGTAATTTATTTTCACAAAACTAATATATTGTAACATACAAAATTCCTCATTCAACACTCTTATAAGGATTTATAAGATATAGAGATTTCTAAGTGATACAATAACTTCCTTTCAAGCTTACAAATTTACAATCATCCACTCAAAGTGGGAATAATAAAATGAGAAATTTACAACA
This sequence comes from Taxus chinensis, assembly GCA_019776745.2. Lineage (NCBI taxonomy): Eukaryota > Viridiplantae > Streptophyta > Pinopsida > Cupressales > Taxaceae > Taxus > Taxus chinensis. Next base: position 377,682,768 of record CM034155.1, on the reverse strand, counting down.
TAAGGGATTTCAAAAAGGCCAAAATAAGTCTCCAAATGCATGTCTTCTCCCGAATGTAGCTCCAAGCTAGCTCATTTCAATCTTTCACAACAAGGATCACACTACAAAGGAAGGGGGGAGATGAAACACTCTCCACCCAATCTTTAATCCATTAAGAGGAGAATCCATCCCCTTAATATCCCCCGAGCCCCAACCAAAGAACCATGAGAGATCTTGAGCAAAATTTGACAACTCTTCAACAAACATGGCTTCCACCAACAACATACGTTTAAAAAAAAAATGACACAACTAAGATGACACACTCAACAAGTTTTGTAACTACTCAAACAATACGTAGGTTTGATACCAAACCAAATGGAATAAGGAATATGGGAAACCACCTCCTTTTTCCTCCCAATTAAAGTGGGAGTTTCACCCTAAGCCTCCAAGTTCATAAAACAAACAACACAATATCATTATCTCTCCCTTTCAAGTATGAAACAATATGACCATGATTTCCTTTTCTCTCCCCATAGGTGAAACTCTCAATCACACTTCCACCAAATGCATGCCTCACAAACTTACTTTTCACTCCCCAATGGTCTTATACGTCTATCTCCCACACCCAAATTAAGGCATACAACCTAACCACACAAAAATAAAACATTCAAAAACTCAACAAAATTTAACAAGCACAATATGTCCACATCAACAAACATAATAAACAAAGAAATAAAGGTGCAGATCCTACCTCTCCATAAAGCTCCAAGAAAACTTCACTTTACAAGTTTTTAGCACCTGCAATCGTATCCAATTCCCAAAAGAAACTCCAACAAGCTCCTAATTTTCCAAAAATGCAAAGGAAAAAAATGAACAACTAACCCCCATTCCATCAAAATCCATCAATAAATATAAATGGAATGTGAGAACGATGAGGTGGCTCCATGTAGGATGTGATTTCATCATTCCTCCATTCCCACACTTGAGTAAAACACCATGCCCAAGACAATAAATGAGCATGTAAGAATTATAAAAAACTCACGTGGCACTCAAACTTGCACACCATGCCTTCTAGGGACAAAATATTTTGTGACAAGAAGTTCAAGTGCAATTATTTTCACTCCTTTACACTCCAAAAAGGAGAAATAAGTTAAAAATAAACTCCCCATACAATAGGTAGCTTTTTTTGGGTAAATTTAAGAGGCATGGGACATGCTTAGCTTGTCCCACAAGTCTCCAAAAAGGCCTCCCAACTCAAAATCTGAATTTTCAAGTTGGGGTGGAGTATAACACACACAAACAAACACAAATCACACTTACAACAAGGACCACCTAAGATCATAATTATCTATTTTTCACTTCTCTATTTTAGTTAACTAAATAAAAAGGCTTAACTTAATTAAGACACATGATTACTTGCTAATAAAGTGACAAAAAATTTAAAAATTTAAATGCATATAACAAAAATAAAAGACACAAAAAATTAAAAGAAGGGAAAACATATCACCCCATGGCCACTCATGTGAGTTCACCCCCCAATGGGAAACCTCCAAACTAGGCATGCAACAGCAACTCAACATAACATTACACAAGTTGTCAATTTTTGGCCACATTGCTCAATACCTGACATCTTTCTATGGTTGGTCCCATATACCCTGTCGATGTATGTGATAAAATGTCCTACACCACAAACAAAATACCTCTCTGGCCTTTTGGTCATATTAACAACAATGAGACAATATACATATAAAATCAATAATCATCATTCAACATTAGTAATTATATTATATAGAATCATACAATTAATTCTATTTTGGCATCCATAAAATCATAATTCTACTCAAAACATCCAACATAGGTTATGCATCCAAATTACGACATGTTAGTACAAAAATCATAATATCATAACTCAACATATATAATTGTCTATCATTACCATATAATGCATCATAATAAAAATGTAAACCACATAATGTCAATAGTCTAAATATCAACATAGCCCATCGTCTACTAATAACAATATAATACTCAAATCTCTAAGTATCAGTCCAATAGTAACAACATCAAAATTAAATAGTGTCGAAGAGGAGTGGGCACTACAAGATCCTTGATCTCTAGTTCTCTCCTAAATCTATGGTCTTGACTAGTTCTTTGATGACTGGTTATTTCCTTGATTTATGGCTTGATATATGACCTTGATTTGTTATTAGATTGTTATTCCTTGCCTATATAAGAAAGGCCCATTCTTATTGTATTTCAATGAGTTCCATAATAATATATGATATTGTTGCTCATTTGTTTGCAAAATTTTGTGTAAAGTTATTCTAGCGAATTGCTTTCATCTTATTGACCGTGGTGTTTGATTAGCATTTGAGTTATTGGCTTGGTACAATCTGGCTATCATTCCTTTTATTTCCATGGTCAATGACCATTCCACAATAATAATTAAAACTTTTAAACTTTATTTGTTTTATTTTACTTTGCAAATTGATCGTTGCCCCCCTTAAAACATCAATAACAATCATCAATTATTTTTGCAATGGTTTATGAATGAATTTACCAAGTTTCAACCAATATCTTTGCAATATAGTATAAGACTATTATATAAAAAACTCAATTGCTCTCATGATCCATGACCATTTTAATGAAATCTAAAATTTATAATTACCTTACATATGGTCTATGACCATTATTCTCTATGCCAAGGAGAGTCAACCAAAATTAATACATTTAAGCAATAATCATCAAATAATTACCATATAGAGTTGTCTAAGATATGTTCATAATAACATTCAACTTTAAAACATTTTGAAGTAATGTGGAAACTTAAGCAATGCAAAGTAGTCTAAGCCCGAGTAGGGATACTATTAATAATAACCATTAATAAACTTATGATATTACCTTAAACAATGTAAGGTAACCTTAACCATCACAAACATTATTAATTAATGCTAACATTATTAACTATAGCAAATGATGATGAAGTCTTACCAACCGTAACAACATATAACAATGCAAACGAAACGCAATCATCATGCAAATTAAACAAAACTTAGCAGGTAATGAATATATATGGATACATATACATCTATATACATGCATGTGTATGTTTTTTCATAGACATATATGTATATATTTGTATATATAACTATATATGCCTATTTAACAAGTAAAGTTCATCATTAATTTAGTCGTTATCAAACATTTATTGCGACAAAACCTTCTACTTTTATGGGGTTTGACATTCCATTTTTAAATGTTTGGAACTTTCTACTCATTAAAATAAAGTCTTATTTTTCTAATCAAATATACATATTAATAATTTATATTTCATTAATATTAATTAATTATTAAATATAATTAATACTAACTAAATTTTACTATTTCTTTAATATAATTAGTTATTATATTTGTGTATTTAAAACCACCTTCTTCATTGTTAAGATATATGACTTCTAAATCTATTGGAAAACAAACAAAATTAAATAACACAATTAAGAAATACAAGTGAAGAAAAATAGAATTGTGAAATACATTAAATTTGTATTGATTGTGTTTGATATATTACACATTTTCAACGTGGACTCGTCCAATCTAATGCATTTGATAATCTAATAGTATTCAATATGATCATTCATATCGACCCAAATCTAAATTCCATTGGCATATCCATAACTAACTCGATTAAACGGGCAATGAGATTCACCTCAAAAAAACTATTTATTGAAGCTTATAAAAAGACCATTGATGGAGGAAATTGGAAACATTATCATCTATTGGAATCAATTAAGGAAGAAAATTTGTACTAACAACTTGAAGTTCCAGGGTGTTTCGTTTTCCTTGCTTATTATTGGTATCCAAACTACACCAGGTTATGAGAATATTTTTATTTTTTAATTTAATCCAAAAGTTGTAGGGGTTAGCTGTCCAAAATTCTAAATATTAGTTGTTAAATAATGAGGGGATTTTATTTCGTTAAATTTTAAATCATATGATATATGCTTCAATTTTTTGTTATTTGATATTTTATTATCATTATGTCAAATTTCAAATTGTATGATCTTTACCTTATTTCTTATTATTTGAAAATAATTACATAAGTTCTATCATTCTAATTTATCGTGTGTGTGCGTGCGCATGCGCATGCCCATCATATTCACTAGTGTTAATAATGAACACATTCTAAAAGAGGTATGTAACAAGTCTTTGACACTTAGCACCTTACACTTGTAATAATAACATGTCAAGCCAACATATTCGTGCATTAACTTATTTTCAAGTTTCAACCCACCTTAGCTCAGCCTTCTTAACACTAATAGGTACCTATTCTTGATTATCCTATTGAATTTCCCAAAACAAAAATAAAAAAAGTTAGGAAATCGCAACCTTGAGGAGCCCATCGTCTACCTAAGCAATGATAAATATCTTTTTTTCTCCTTAATATTCTATGATAGTTGAACTTTGATATATTCGACTCACTTAAATCTTACTTTCTATCATTATTATTTTTATTATAATATTGACACGATCTTATAGTGTTATGATTACTCTAGTATTTGACTTTGGAATCGATCCTATCTCTAGAGTCAATGCTATTAATCTTTGAATTTAGTTTTCCTTATTGATTTAGATTAAATAATATTTGTTGGGGAGAGAAGGGTTCTCAAAATGGTAATGATGCCAAAGACTAGTTACTCTATAAGTGCTTCAGACATTTGTTCCTTTATAAATTATAAAATTTTCATTTATCGCCACTCAGTAAGTAATTTTTGAATCAATGTGTTATGTAAAAAATCTAAAATAGGCACTTTGAGCTATATTTTCTGAGATATGTCAGTTTAAGATTTTTAATCTAGTATAATTAAATTATTGATTAATTTTATATTACATTAGTGTTTGTGTTTGTCGTTCTTGTTGTATGTATGTATGTATGTATGTATATAGACAAACACACATACATAAACACACACACACACACACACACACACACCCACACACACACACCTCATTATTTTTGTTTTAATATGCAGGCTATCGAAGGTCTCACTTTGTGGAAAACCTTCACAAACCTGAAACACACTATTTGAGTTTTTGGTTTCTCCAACACTGTCGCAAACCTTGGGTACACAATCAGAGTTATAGACCTGTCGAACACCTTTGGAATCCTAAAAACACACAATCATGGATTGTAATTTGTCAAAAAAATCTAAAACATTAACACATTATGTCATAAATTTACAACTCGCGAACACATGAGAAAACCCAAAACATATTGTCATGGTTTTAGTCTTGTCGAAAAGATCGTGAATCCCAAAATAAAATTTTGGGGTTTTGGGGTTTTCAAGCAAGTTGTAGAACTTGAAATGTCTTCAAAAAGTGGAAGAATATGGAGCATCTCAAGTAGATTTCAGAACTACACACATGTCAAATAGGTTGAAAACCCTGAAACACTGAGCATTTATCAGGGATCAGAAGTTTGACTATAAATCGCAAGTGCATGTTCAGATGCAGAGATGCTTCAATGTCCCGAAAACATAAAACACTACAAATTGAATAGGGCTCGAAATTTTGACCATACTTCCCAAGTTGTGTTCAAATGGTTAGATGTTCTGAAGTCCCAAAATACTCGAAACACTTGACATTGAACAGGATTTGGAGGTTTGACTGCAGTTTGTAAATTTTATGTTCATATGCAGAGATGTCCCAAAGTCCCAAAACCATGACACATTGGGTGGATTTGACGACATGTTGAACACCTTGATAATCCTGAAATGCATTGGAGGATATTTTTGACTTTTTAGACATGTTGCGAATCTCGAAACACATAAATGGTGATAAAAACATAAGAAAAAACCCAAATCTCGAAAAATATATGCGTTTTCCACAAAAAATGTCAAATACCCATCAATTGTTTCGAAAAACACAGATAAAACCAATAATTATTATCTATTTTATTTTCGAGCCTGAGACAATGTGAATCAAACAAAAATCTATAAAACCCCCCTAAAAAAGATAAAATCACCTGTCTCATAACTAGGTCAAGTTTACTATTAAACCTAGTGTTTTGTCCCCTTTTGAATTCAACGGTGTTGTCTTTTTTTCATATAAAGACTCTAGAGAATATATTTGCATGGATTTCCTTAAAATCCCTCCAAACCCTTGAAAACCAAAATTTATGAAAATTCAAGCATTGAATGAGTTAGAATGCCAAATCTTCCAAGAAAGGAAATGACATTCAGATACCATATCATCTTTAATACCATGTCAGAGTGGTCCAAAATCGAGGATTGGCGCTAGATCGAATCAAATGCAAAAAATATAAATTTTTGTGGAGTGGATAGATCCAAAAAAACTCAAGAAAAGAATGAATTGTTCATTCATTCATGTACAATTCAATTAATCAATAATATGCACAAGAGGTGTATAGTAAGAAATTAGGTCACCCAAAAAGGTAACCAACTCAACTCACAATTAGAAATTGACTTACAGTACATTCCCCTAATAACCTATGATCAACTTAAGCAAGCTAATTACATTGTGTAGTTGAAGCCTACACCAAGAATACAATCCAAAATTTGTCTCTCTATCCCTAAAATCACTTGAGACCTACAATTACATTTTTTTTATCTCCTATCTTCCACTATTGCTTTTGTTTATTTAACTAGATCTTGGTTGAATGCTATTATATCTATCTGATCAAGAGTGTCTTGACTCAATATTTAAATTTCATTAAATCATTTCCCATAGTTTTCAAATAAAAATATTATTTAATGTAGAGATCCAAATCAATAAATTCATCAATCATTGAAAATTTTCCCTCTCCACAAAAAACATGAACCAAAATTTAATGCCATATTTTGGGAGAAAACTATGTACACAAAATTGACAAACCTACATAAAGAGGAGTTGAGTTTTGAGATTATTAAACACATGGACATATAATACAAAAACCTTCACTTGTTAACACCCTTTTGGATAAACATATATAAAATAGTAATCTTCATTTTATTGTGTTAACTTGAATGTATATAATGTAATCACGTACTTCAAGGTTTTGTAACTTCATATACAATATCATTATATATATTCTTTATTTTTTCATGGATTATATTAATCTACAATCAATGAAAACATTTCTAATGATGAGAAATGTTATAACATAATCAATTAGATTATTCCCACTTAACAAGGTGAATATTAGGCGTCCTATAAAATTGTTGGAAAAGGTTGTCATTGCTTAATATTCCTTCCCAATTCAATGTGAAATATCATTAGAATGTTATCTAATTTTCCTGTGTACATTCGGTCATTAAATCATTTCTTAATGTTTTAAGATGAACTTGTAGAGCATCATATTATTTCTCAGCTCCGTACATTACCATACTACATAACACATTACACTGTTGCACATTACATAACACAACAATATTACAATTCTGTATGTTTAGTCATCTTATATTATCACACTATTACACCTCCATATATATTTCTGGTTGTTTGACACTTTCTATTCATTGAAATAAAGCCTTATTTTTCTAATAAAATATGTATTAATAATTTATACTTTATTAATATTAATTAATTCTTAAATATAATTAGTACTGATTAAATTTATTATTTCTTTTACATAATTAATTACTATATCTGTATCTTGACAATGACTTTCTGCATTGTTAAATTGTTAGCAATCTAAAACTATTGGAAAACAAACAAAATTAAATAACAGAATTAAGAAATGCAAGTGAAAAAATAAACATTAAAAAGATTCTGAAATACATTAAAAATATTGTTTTAATTGCATTTGCTATGTTACAGGTAATCAACAGGAACTTGTCCAATCTAATGCATTTGCTAATTTAGTTGTATTCGATATCATCAATCAGATGGACCCAAATCTAAATTACGCTGGCATATCCATAACTGACTCGATTAAAATCGGCAATAAGATTCGCCTTAAAAAAACTATGTACCGAAGCCTATATAACGACCATTGCTAGAGGAGATTGAAACCATTGCAATCTATTCGATTCAATTCAGGAAGAAAATTTGTATCATCAACATGAAGTTCCAGATTGTCTGGTTTTCTCTGCTTGTTATTGTTTTTCAAGCTACACTCGGTAAGTATTATTTTATTTTTTCAATTTAATCTAAAATATGTAAGGGTTAGGCATACAAGATTCTTATTCTTGAATTGTTAAATATTTAAGGGATTTCATTAGGCAAAATTTTGAACTGTACTTTTTATATCATTTTAGATTATTAGATATCTTATTGTTATCATGCCAAATTTCGAACTGTATAATTTGTACCACATCCCTTGTTATTTGAAAATAATTATGTGATTTCTATAATTCTTGTTTTTTCACTCTCTCTCTCTATATATGATTTTGGAATGCAGGGCGGTCGTGTGGTATAACTGACATATTCTACAATTTCCAGCTGATGGAGCATGAGACATCATTGTCATCCTCCCCAACGTATAGAACTCCATATAATGTTACAGTGGAAAGTCGCTGCAAAAATTGTGTTGCAGATAAGATTTCATTACAGATGATCAACTACCAAGTTATCAATCAAACAGTGTATATGAAACCGATTCCTCCACGAAAATTTGTCTGCTTTGTGTATCGTTCGATGGGTACACTCATAGATATGAAAGTTCTCACTGTAAACTTCGTCAATTGTCATTGATTTCCGCCAACAACAACGAATCTATTAATTATTTGTTTGCTGCGGAGATTTGGGTGTCATTTCCCTTCCATAAATAATGTACCAAAGGATTCATGGTGCTTTGATTTTTGTTTCAGAACAATTGAGAAAGGATAAAATAAAAAGTCTCAGCTTTAGAAGTTTTTTGAAAATGGAATTTTATTGTAGCTTGAATTTAGCATTTTGATTGGATTAAATAGGAAATACTGTAGAGATCCGGTAATTTATACAATCGTATTCTGTTTTAGCCGGAAATTCTGCTACATATACTTTTAAATATCTAATCAATACCATGAACCTGATTTATGTGAAAGGCATTATATTTATAAAATGAATATTTTTTTTAATGACTATATTACAATCACCTAATTTGATTTGATTTGATTTGATTTTTTGAATGTCCATATAATCACCTAATTTCAGGCCACGTACGCCAATTTCTAACAGGGAGCTGCAAAACACTGCTTTTTAAAATTTATTATTTAGGCTAAAATAGAAAGATTAACTGAGGTTATTCATGTTAAAGATTTTGCACAGCTCTTTTAAGGAAACATCTGCACATGTACCAACTTTATAGTCTACACTTCATGTTTAGGGCATGGTCCCATGGAGCCGCTACAGGGTCTATAATGATGCAGCAGGTGGTCCCATGCAAAAATTTTCAACCAGCTACAGGTTAAATCCGAATCTTGCCCAGGAAAGTAGGAGCTCCACAATTTCTGCCGGTTCAACTCCAGGGGGGGCTGAAGAGGGGGCGCTGACTATTTCCTGCTACAGTTTAGGCTTTCTTTTGTCCAGCTGGCAACCCAAATGCATTCCCGCCAGTTTTTTTGGTGGATTTGGAGGGAGATTTTCCTAATATATATCTTGCATCTGCTCATTATTTGAAAGCAGCGCTTTGGAGGTGGATACTATAAAAAACGAAAATCTCATTTTTGCAGTGCTTTGGAGCACACTGGACAGAATCCTGACGAGTTGCATACAATGGAGACAGTGGAAAGAATCCATTGAAGCTTGAGGTAAGCAATTTTTCCCTTCGTATCAATCTTATGAGTTCTGCTAGTTCAGGCGCATATTTCCTTGACAGTAGAAATGGATATTGTAGGATGCATGAGTATCTAATAAATGAAACCCATACCTGTATGGCTATTGACGTAGTAACATTATTAAAACAACATTCATCCACTTCTTGAAACTAAAGATACAGATATTTACTGAGATTAACAGTGAATTAATGTCTCCACTCTCACTCCAAAAATTGTTAAAAAGACAAAAAACCAGTTGCGTTTCAACCAGATTGCATACAATAGTTTAATATTTTCCCAGTTTTGAGAAATGCCTGCTTCAATCTCATGTGGAGAAAACCTAGATTGAATATTTGAAATCTAGGATGTTGCTCTACCCCAGGCTCACTCTGTTGAACAGTCTCTGTCTCTCGGAGCTCATTTGAATTGTTCTCTCTGCCTACATCCACACCAAACTTAGTTGAGCCGCTTTCCTCTACTTCTTCATCGTCTGCCATTTTCTTGTACAACAACTCGATCTAAGACTGTGGGAATGTCGTGACCATAATTCCAAGTATCTCCTATGTGAGCAATCATAGCATACAGCTTGTATCTAGCATTTTCACGAGCCATTCGAGGAGCAAAGTAGCGCTTCAAGTCCAGGATTCTAGTGATGTTATCAAATTTGTAATTAAATTTTCTTCCGACATTGTTCCTTCTGAACAACTATATAATCAAAAAATCCGGTGTCTTCCACAGCACTGAGCGAGTGAGCATATCATCTTTTCCACAATTGCAAATCCTCCTGCGGTCAAATCTATTTCCTTAAGAAAACATGTATGCCAAGAAGTCCTCCAGAGTATGTCGGTCTGTAATTTCACTCATGTAAGCCAGAAATAAAATAGGTTGTGCTGGGGCGATATCTGGTGGCAGTTGAGCAGTTTCAACATTGAACCTCTGTTATTATAGGGTCTTCACACTCAGAATTTGTATCTTCACCTCCCTCTTGTTGTTCACATTGAAATTCTGGTTGACGAAACAGCTGCTTTAAAGGTTTTTATTTCAATACTGGAGCTTCAAAAGATCCAGTGCAGATCTATGTTGCTCGGATACTCTAGACTCGACTGGTTATCTTTCCTTCAAATGTATTTTGTTAGGCAGTAATTTAATTACACCAAAATATAACAGGCACTAAAACATCAAATTTCTAATTGATGGTTAGGGCTGGACATCAGATATCAAGCCTGGTCAACATTCTCTCTCCATTTGCTACTAACATTGTCTATGGTTCCTGTAAGAACAATCCACACAGTGGACATATAAGAGGCCAGTAGCTCAGTGGTGGGGCACCCCACCATGATAACAGGAGGTCCTAGGTTTGAGTCCTAGCTAGTCCTCAGAAAATAACATGATATCAGATCTACACATAGGTGAGATCATTTGCCTCATTTTCTGATCTCAACCACTGACTATAATCAGATCTTGGACTTGAGTACTCCATTCTCATGGTGGAAAGCTTTCATCATATCATGGTCATGCAGAAGCCTTTTCACACCCCATTTGTAAAACCACATAATGTTTTGCATAGTTTCTAGTTAGGCATTCAGATTTGCTTTACTAACTTATACTTCTTTTCTAATCCTGATGATGGATCAAGAAATGTGATCCAAAATGTTGATTCAAAAATCATCACACACTTTTTCCAAAAACTCTCTCATATCCTATAATTATTATGTATTGAAATGGTTTAGGCGGCATGCCTTGTGCGCCCTCAATGGCTTAGGATTGCTATCTGTGTGATGCCAGTATTTTACAAGCTATTTACTACAGTGACATAATCCTACGATGGAATTTCATTTCACATTATTACTCTGTTCCTTCTATCTGTGTGGACATGGATCCCAGACTAGTAATTTGCAAGAAAAGTATAGAAAAGAAAGGAATAATTATTTTTTGTCACCATCGTAAAGACTAATAAATCTCTGGGTGTTTAAATTGCGCTACCCTAGTATAACAGACTCCTTACAAGCCCTTTTCCTTTTAGTGAATTGGTTTGATTTTTTATTGATATTTTTGCATTTTAAGAATATGTGATATGAGTAATATATAGATGATTTGGCTTATATATAGATGGTATGTGGAGTTTACTTTAGTTTATTTTGTGAAAGTATTCTTCATATGTTGTTTCATATAAATATAGGACTTATGCTAACGTTTCATGCAGCAGTGGTCAAACTAAAATTTGATTGTATATTTTATATTGCAGGTTTCAGTGAAGGTTTTTTTGTTCTTTGTTGTCATGGATAAATCATTATATCGTCCAAATCTAGTAAAGGCTAGTTTTAGAAGGTTCACTGGAATGCTGTCACAAAATGACATAGCAGATGATGATATATATTCTATAGATGATGATTACCCTTACTCTGTGCCAAGTACACAAATGAGTAATGAAGAAGTAATCATTCCCACTTATGTTCCAAATACAGAAAAGATAATTGACGAAGTAAACATACCTACAACTGGAATTCACTTGGAACATATCAATGATTCCCCTCTTCAGCATGACAAAATGTCAACCAAAGAGCCACATAGCCAAGGAAATCAACCTTCAGTTCCTTCTGCACAAAAGGGCAGGGCTCGTTGGAGCATCGCAGAAACTGTTGTCCTTATTGAAGCAAAGCGTATTGAGAGAGACACCCAACTCAACGGTGGAACAATGAAAAGAACTATAACAGCAAATGAGAAATGGAGAATTATGGAAGATTATTGTTCTACTCATGGGCTCCTCCGCACAGCGAGTCAATGTCGAGATCGGTGGGAGCATGTGTTACCTGATTACAAAAGATGTATTTGAAAATTGTTTGTTTTACTTACAAATTATGAAAAATAAAACCATCTTGTTTCAACATCCAGATGTTGTCATATTGTTGTCATTTTTTGCTCTTTAGTGGATTTTCCAGATACTTACATTATGAGAATGAAATAAGTACATTAATAAAGAAGTCTTTGCAAATTGTTTGTTATTCTTGCTAATTATGAAAAATAAAACTATCTTGTTTCAACATCCAAATGTTATAATCTTGTAACATTTAAAATCCAATCGTATTTCAATACTTGCAATTTAATATAATTATAAGCCTTCAACTTTCTATTTGTCAGTTGTATCATCATTTGTTATTTGATATATTTTAATGGTGCATTATTTTGTATGCTTTTTGAAGGGAGGAGAACAGTCTTTACCTTTATCCTTTTACATACGATGAATCCTACTTCAATGGAAAAATTGAAATTCTTTTCAAATGCATCAATTATTGTCCAATTAGCATTGCAAATATGGAATGATCTTCAAGATTCAAAAAATACGCAACGCATTTTCAAGAAGCGTAAGATAGATGACTTGGATGCAGATGACATGGAAATGGAGGTTATTGCTTTCATTTTTGGACAACAAAGTCAAATCCTTGATGCAGATTTATCTCATTTTGAATGGGCAGGCAGGATACAAGGTGAGTGGTATATCAAACCACGTTCTATACACTGGTGGAACCACTATATTTTTGAAGTAAGATGTGATGATCAACGTTTCCGTAGCATTTTTAGGATACCTTACATGTTATTTCAAAATATTTGTGAACTATTGAATGACGACCTTAAACAAGGTGAAATACCCTTTTCATTTGCCACTTCTATAAAAGGCAGGGTCTTTCCAGTTGAAAAACAAGTGGCCATGGGAATGTTAAGATTGTCATCTGGAATGACAATGGTTAACATTAGTGAATTGTTTGGTTGTGGAAAGTCAACCACAGTGAGAACTGTAAATAAGTTCATAAATGTCATGTACACTAGGTTTCGAAGTAATATTCGGTGGCCAAGTGAGCATATGGCATTGGGGCAAGTAAAAGAAGGATTTCGTAGAAAACGAGGTTTTCCAAATTGTTGTGGGGCTATCGATGTAACTCACATTCCAATCCGACTTCCTCCTAACGAGTGTTCATCTGATTGGTATGATCGAGATCATAATTATAGTATGGCATTACAAGTGATTGTTGATAGCAATATGCATTTCATGGATGTGTTTACTGGATGGCCAGGTTCTGTAAATGATTCTAGACTTCTTCGTAATTCAGCTTTCTATAGAATGTGTGAAGGAGGAGAGAGATTAAATGGTCTTCTAGTTCCTGTTGGCTTAGTAAACATGAGGGAGTACATTATTGGCGATGGTGGATATCCACTATTACCATGGTTAATCACGCCTTTCAATGAATTTGTAACTACTACTCAAAGAGAATTTAATTTTAAGTTGTCATCCACACGCATTGTTGTCGAGTGCGCATTTGGAAGGCTAAAGCAATTATGGCGGATTCTAGAATCCAGAATGTGGCACCCAAATTTGGAAATGTTGCCCAAGATCATTCTTGTTTGTTGCATACTGCATAATATGGTGCTAACGGTTGCAGAAGATGACACTGATGCAGAAGATGATGTTGTTTTTGAACATGAAAATAATATACCAACCATTGAAGTGGCTGATCCAGCTACTACACTTGCTCGAGCAGCCTTAATGGAATTTGTTAATGGCAATGCCAATAATGTGGATATGTAAGGAACATAGATTAGAAGTTTATAATTGTTGTCATTTTATTTGCTTCAAATTCTTAAAGGATAGTGAAAACCTGCTTTCATCATCAAGGGAAAGCATACATATCATCATTTTCTAGTTATATTACATATGGGACCTTCATTATGTACGCTTTAAAAAGTCTCAGTGTTTTATTACTTAATTCTGTGCTCTGTAGTATCAATGAGAATTTTGTATTTGTCATTATTCTTGTTAATGTGGATATGATTATCAGTGCCGTTTGATTTGTTCGAAAAGTGAATGGATGCTGAATATCATTATTTATCAATAATAAGATCTTTGAAGTTTGTATAGAGTTCTGTACTTGACATTTTACAATTCAATACATTCATATCTTGTTCAATTCTACCTGTCTTCATAGTTGGTTACTGTTGTTTGAAATGGGCCTAGTGTTCATTTTGCATTGAAAGAAATACAATTAAGCAACCAACTGCCTACTGTTACCTGCAACAGAACAATCTAGTTAATATATACTTTACCCACACCAGTCTGAAGTCACTTGAGAGTTCAATCCTATAGCTAAGTGTAGTTCCACTTCTGTTACAAATTTCACTTCAATCAACTACGGTCTTTCACATAGAATTCATGGCGGGCCTAGCAAACATTATAAATAGAAGACAAACTTTCAACAAAATGTCGTATCAGAAGAAAACAAAGGTTGCCAACTATTTGACAAAATGCTTTGAAGTGTTGTCCTGTCTGCTTCAGACATTCTGCCGAATAGTTAGATGCTAGCTTATGATACTATTTAGATTGAGAAATGAACTGAGTACTGTAATGATGTTGATCAATGAAGTATTGAAAATAATTAAAGATTTTTTTCAAATATCAGTTCAATCCTTCCAACCAGGTGGAAGTTCATGCCAAGATTAATACTGGACCTACATTTATGCTTCCATGTCAACATGACCTGGGATCATGCAAGCAAATCATTTAAAGAGAACAGGAACCCAATAAGCATATTATTCTTGTCATCTATCTATTAATTATATCTACAATTAATTTTATCTCGGTCTGAACTACACTCGATGCTCTCTGTCCAATGTAGCAAAAATTAGATCAACACGAGCTTGCTTGATGTCATTTGATCCAACTATTTCTTGTGGAACCTTACACAAATTAGAGCAGGTAGCAGCTTAAGAGTGTACTACTAGTATCAGAAGTGGATTGATTTAGCTTTAACGTAAGCATTCCTCTTGGGGAAGGCCGTTTGTTTCAATTATTTTAGTCAATGTATGTGCATTTGTTTGCTGGCTATGTATGTCATTCCAGCCAAAAACCTTATAATGATAGTTATAAAACCTTATGTATGTCATTACAGCATTACACATTTTCATTTTTTTCATTAGAAGTTGATGTCTGTTGCTGCCTGCTGAAATCCGATGATGTGGTTGGTCTACTGCATTTTACTCGTGTAGTTTTTGCAAGCTCTTGATTTTGGCCCTCTGACTATGGTCTAATTGCAATTTGTGGATGACAGGCTTAAGTGCAAGCAGTCAGTTCTAAAGGCTGCTGCTAAAAACAATGATTCTAGACTATGATCTCAAAACAAACAACTATGTAAAAATTTAGCAGTAATCAGCCTCACAAGAAAGTTCATGGGACCATAAAACTGCAATGGGCTCCTATTATTTCTTAGTGGGAGAAGTTGAAAAAATAAAAAAACCATGGGACCCAAAAACTGCTAAAATGTTCCTAATTTCTCTCAGTAGCACCCGCTGAGATTTTTATGGAGCCCCCGCTCCATGGGACCATGCCCTTAGTCTGCTAAGGAAAATTGGGCACTTTAAAAGGTTGACTTCAAAATCACATACATTCCCATGTTTCCTACATTGTATTTACACGTTGGTGTCCATATTTGAGTTTGTAAATTTCCCAGTGTCCGCTATGGCTATGTTGGGCTATGTAAAATAGTATTATATTAAAAATTAAAAAATAAAACAGTTTCAAAATATAATATTTATTTATGATTTACATTATATATTAAAACAAAATTTAAAAAAAATTACACATTCATAATTTTAAAAAGTTTTTAAAAGTATGATAAATTTAAATATAAAAAATATATTTTTCTTTTTGTATTTTAAATTTATTACACATTCATAATTTATATCAATTATAATAATAAACAAGCTTACATCAAATTAATAGAAAGTGATATTCCATTTTATACAAAATTATAGTTCAAAGTAATGATATACAAGAAATCAATGATATACCAGTGGTTGATCCTCAAGGAGCATTTTTGAGAGAGAGAATATCATTATATAATTTGTACCTGAGTATTTGTAAGTGTTGATGAGTTGTATTGGAATGTATTAATTATATTGACGAGTGTGATAATATGTGGAATACTTATGAAAATTTAAATATAATATCATGTTTTTTTAACATATCATAAATGTTTAATAGTTAAAATGTGTTAATCTGGTACCCGTAACAAATTGTTGTTGCAATGGGAATGAATGCAGGTGCGAATGATACTGAGAGAAAATAGACAGAAATGGAGCAAAACGGAAGGCAAAGTAGAAAGAAAAGGATGGGCTGCAACTGCATGTTTCGTGGGCTTTGAAACTGTTTAAAAAACAACCCCAAGAACCCTTGCAGAGAATAGATCCTATTTGGGAAAATGACACGCCTTGTCTAAAAGTTACAGATTCAGTGGTGGACAAAGCATTTGGCAGGTTAAAGTTTCCCTTGATGGGAAGATTTTCTTAGATCAGGCCAAACATTGATCAAGTAAGAAGTTGGATTAGGATGAAATGGAGGATTTTGGGGTAAGTTTCCACATTTTCCTTGTCTAAAAAGAATTTTTTGTTTTTTTTCTCTCTTGAGGAAGATATTGTCCATGTTCTGCAAGGAGGTTCGTGGTTATACAGGAGAACTACTCTCTTCGTTATTAGATGGAAGTCAGGATCCAAGAATCATATCCCTTCTATATTGCCAGTTTGGGTTAGGCTTCTTGTACTGCCTCTGGAGTTCTGGGAAGTTGATGTGCTAGCAAGAATAGCAAAGTCTTGTGGGGATCCTATATCTCTGGACCTGACTAAAGCTGTCAGATTGCTGCCAGATCGCACTTACTTGCAGCCAAAATGTGTGTTAACATTACTACAAATTCCTCTCTTTCGGAGACAATAAATTTGGTGTCTTGTTACGGGTTTGGATACAAAATAAATATTTGAAGACTCACTTGTCTTCTCTGGAAAGTGCTGAAGAGTGGGATATGCAGCGTTCAGAGATAAAGAGGGAAAAACCTCTCTAGTATTTCAATAAAAACGATGCATTACAAAATGATTTGAAGAAGATCGAGTGGAAGCAGAGCGGCCTAAGAGTGGAAAATCCATTACAACCAGATCCAACACAAGATGAGGAGATGGTCATTGAGTTGAATTTCACTGTTGAATTGGCGAAGGAACAAAATGAGGAAGTGTTGAAGACACCTGCATGTATTCATGCTGACCTGGAGAGCAATTTAAATTTTCTCAAGGCAGGAGACAATCCATTGGACAACTGTTTGGCAGTTGTTGTGGATGAAATCCCGCTCAAGGAACTTTTAACTTTACTGTCTAATCAGACTTTAAATGGAATGGTTCACAGACATGTTAAGGCACATGGTAAAGCTTTGGGTGGTGGATGAGTGGGGCTGATCCATTTATTAAATGCAAATAAATAGCTCCTAGTTGTAGATCACTTCATTGACTATCAGGCTATTAATGACGATGTCTTAGCGGGAATGAGTTTCATTCGAATGGCATGGTAACTAAAGATATTAATAATAATAATAATAATAATAGGTTTTTACAATCCACGATGTCGTGGGGCGGCTTGTTTTTGGGTCTACAAGCGGCTTATAGCATATGGGACTACCTCATACTCACATGTGGGAGGCAACTAACTTTTCTACAAATGAGGCGTATATACCCTACCCCCTACATGATTTGAACTAGTGATCTCTATTTCAAGAGCACATGTTCTTCACCATTAGGCCAACTCAAGCATACATGTTCTATTGAAAAACTATATATGGTGGATAGAAACATTAATGACTACATTTATGAGAAATCCCATCAATATTTGGTTGGAAGGATGTTGAAAAATGACCCCCTTGCTAAGTTATGTAAAATTAACAAAACATCTATGGTCTCTAATAACGAAGATATTGTAGCGTGCAAAGAAGAGGAAGAAGGATGGACAAATGTCAATAAGAAAGTGTCGTGATATTTATTTCACCCCCCGCCCCCCCCCCCGCCCCACCCCCAGAGTGATGAGGAGTCGTAAAACTAATGCAAAATCCTATGTGTTTTTTCCCCTATTCTAGTTCAGGATTTGTAGTGGTTTTATGTTGGTTTTACCATCCCTGGAATGGATTTTTTAGATGTTTGGAATTTGGTTTCATGTTGATATTTGAAATGTTCATTTCTTTATTTGGATAGTAGATCCAGGTATGTAACAAGGACGGGACCCTGTAAAAACCCCCCTATTTACCAATGATCAAAAAACAAATTGTTTTGTCAAAGTTGAGAAAATAAAATTTGATCATTGACGTGGATGTCAGCACCAAGTAAATGAAGCATGTAATACAATAAAATTTTAGGTGTAAATGAAACAAAATATGAAAACATTAAATTATTGGCTTCAGTATGAGATTTAGCCCAGGTGCATTCTAAACATGACTCAACGAGTAACAAAATTTTGAGTACTTATAATAGTTTCATATTTTAGAAACTTAGTAGACGAAGCCAAGAATATATACTTTACTTGCGAACAAGATAGTTTTTTCATCTACTAAACATGGAAATTCATTGGTGCTTGTATTACAATATAGTTACGTTATTTTAAAAGTCTTCCACAAAGAATATGAATAGAAAACATATTAAACTTTCGAACTTGTAGAAAATATTTTTCTTTTGAACTATTTTAAAATCATTTACCTATAATTACTTATATTATTTCCATTTTAAACAATAAGAGTGTACCCATGTCCCTTGAGTGTACCTATTTTAAAGAATGTTTCTAATATATGTTACAAGATTTTCCTATATAGAATTTTTTTTATTCGAACCACCTTTATATTAAATTATACACAAAATAATACTAGAAGTATTACATAGTAATGGGGCGGCTGGCAGAGTTCACAGCCTCAAAAAAGGAAAAAATGTCACATGGGAAGACAGAAACAAGCCACGATGGGAAGTAAAACCATGCCACTTAGGGCTACATATAACGACCAAAAAGTGAGGAGAGAGCACCAAAAACTATATCAAAAGAACATAGATTTAGGAGCATAGAGCCACGACACTTGGAGGAGGAGGTGGATCGTCCTGAGGCAGAAAACATATGAGGGAGTGCGGCTCGTATGAAGGTGGATTGAGTAGCAATCTGTCCTGATCGGGCATCTGAATGCTCAGCAAAACCATAATACTCCACCCAGGCGGTGGCAAGCCACCAAAATGGGAAGCCCTTCCATGCGGAGAGACCCAGTTGGAAGAGCTAACCACTGTCTTGCCACATGCTTGCGGAGTCTACCCAAGACCGGAAGAGGAGGGCCTTGGGCGAGCCGGTAGTGGAGAAGGTAGGGTGCTTCTGGAAGGGATGTGAGATCATCCATGATGTCTATGAGGTGGTTAGGATGGTGGGGGCCATTCTTCATAATCTGGAGGAACCTGACTTATTATGCAAGGTACACTACCCTAGTGATCAAGCAGTTGAAGGAGATGAGAAAAATCAATCGCCACCTTGTAAGCTTCAGCCTTAATCTGCATATGGACAGAAGACAAAATAGCCACCTTTTCATTAATGGTTAGTTCAGCAAAAAGAGTACAATTCTCAAATAAGGAAATATTCCTAGCTTTTTAGAGTTGAAACAAAATAACAGCACGAAACAAATGCCAAAGGGAAGAAATGTAGGAAGGTTGAGAAGAATGCTCTCCAAATAAGGAAACTTTCCAATAAAAAAAATCAGGGTGAAATGGATGATAAAGGGAATGAATCTAATGCCAAGGATGTTCTGCACCTGGGAAATACCAAAAGACATGTTTGAAAGACTCAGGGTGACCATAACCACTACAGACTAGATTAGGAATACCAATGTGACTTAATCTTTCCCCTAATGGTAAGCCCTAATAGATTTGATACCGAAGGAAGAAATTAAATTGTGGGTCAAAAAGGGGGTTCCAAGCTAATTTGACACACTTTAACCAAGTAACAGGAGAAGAATGTAATGACCATCTGGTATTGAGCTTTTCTAAAGTCGGTGAGGTAGGAAATAACAAGGAAAAGATAACTCTGGAATTGTATTGTAACAGTGGAATATCCAAATTCCATCGCCAATCTATCCACCAAGCCTTGGGTGGCTGAAGGCCCAGCTTGTGTAACATAACATTAGGAAAAAACAACTGATTCATAAAAATTGAAGGCATATCAGAATTAGCCATGTTGTTTTTTTATTTCAGCTCTGGCCAAGGAATCTAATCCTGAGATGCAACCAGGTCCCGGATGATGGAAATGCCTTTACGAGCTAACCACATTGCTTTAATATTAGGTTGTTCAGAAATTAGGAGATCATCAGGAGAAAAAATAAGTGACCACCATAAATTTTCCTCATTGAAGGAAATACCAGTTCTAAATCCATCACGAACCCACGAAATGAAGGGCTTGACCATCTCAAAATCTTTCCAAATGCTTTTGACCACAAAGGTGCCAAGTATTTTAACTGGAACTTTAGCAATTAGCAAATTATGAAATCCTATATTTTCTAGCATTTTTTATCATATGACACTCCTGAAGAGATAGAATACCTTACCAAAATATGCCAAGCTTGGTTACCCTAGATATAATGAACAACCCACTTAGCATAAATAAAGATGCTCTTAGTATAGACATCCACAACGCCCATAACACCCTGATCCCTAGGAAGAGTGCAAACTTCCCAAGGAACATGATGAAAGCCACCTGGTTATGTTTGGACCAAAGATAATACAAAAAAATCTTATCCAGTTTTTCAAAAGAGGCATGAGAGGGACACCAACAAGCTGCATAGTAGACCTAGGTGGCAGCAAGAATTTTAGTGCAAAAATTGAACTTCTAGGCCAAATATAACGGATGAGAGATCCATTTCTGCACTTTCTTCTCAACTTGATAACCACAAATTGCAACAAGAAGGAAGAATCACTATCAAATTCAAAAGGAATTCCAAGAAATAAAAATCATTCTCCTAGCTGAATCTAGTGCCAAGGATGGGATGCTAACCAAAAGGGCATAGGCCAAAGACTTCGGCAAAAACCCATGATATTTGGAAAATTAAACTTTAGAGCCAAATGCTTTACAAAAAATATCCACGCAAGAAAGCGCCTTCTGAACATACTATTTCAATTCAGCTATAGTGAGAAAAGAGTCATGCGCAAAGTGGCCATTAATGAGTTGGGACTGGTTATCCGGAAAATATATGCCTCTTAATTGACCTTGAACAACATTTTTGGAAAGAAGGTAACTGAAAGCATTTGCTACCAAGACAAAAAGATCCTGAGCCAAAGGGAAACCTTGCGTGATCCATCGAAATAACCCGATGGTAGAAGACTAGTGTCCATTGATGGTGAGAAAATAAGAAGCATCAATGAAGAAAGTGTTAAGTACATTGAGGAAGAAATCACCAAATCCCAAAGCCTTAAGCATGGCAAGAATGAAAGGCCATTCTATACAGTTATAAGCTTTTTAAAATTTGATTTTGAGAAAAAAGACCTTATCAAGAGAAGTGCGATCCCATTCCTTCACAAACAACAATATGATTATCCAAGATGAAATGACCTTTGACAAAACCAGAAAGTTTAAGTCAAATAATTTTGGGAAGCAAAGAGGCCACCCAAAGAGAAAGCGCCTTCGCCAGAATCATATAAGAAACATTAAAAAGTATTATGGGATGCCATTTGGTTATGAGCTCTAGATTTCCAGCCTTAGGAATGAATTTGATATTGCCTTTATTAATGCAGCTCACAAGGGATCATGATTCCAAGGCTTCCTGATAGACCTGTAAGAGATCTGGCCCAACAATCTGCCATGATGCCTTACAAACTTCATAAGGAAACTGTTATCCAAATAACCCTCCCAGCAACTTGGATGACTTTTACTTTCACTCTGGCTCTGATGCTTTACATTTCAAGTTGCGCGCCCATATGATTGCTCATTTGGCACCTTATTTTATAGGTTGTAGTCCTTCTGTGCACTCCCCGTGCCATGTAATTCTTCCGCGCGCACCTCTATAGACACCTTCCAAACTGGCTAAGATCTAGGTCATCCTATCACGTGTCCTCTTTCCTTTCTGTCGTCATGTGCCCTTCCTCAATTGGATATTCTCACCCAACTTCCATAATCTCCTTTCACATTTTGTTCACCTTCCCATTTCCCCCCTTTTACATCTTCCTCCTGCACGCACACTTTCTTCTCTTCCTCCCATGCACTCGCCTTCTTTTTTTTCCCCTCACACCCTATGCGCATTCATCCTCTCTTCTTTCCTCTATCACACTTGCATCTTGCTGTGCACCCTGCTTCCTTTTCACCTTCTTTCCGCACACCCTTGTGTGCCTTCTTGTTTCTTCCTTCGCATTCTGCTCTCCTTCCATTTTCCATCTTCCATCTAGCAAGCAATGTTCAATCGAGGCCTCAATCGGTTAAGTATGAAAAAGGCTAGCGGAAACCTCCACGTGTCTCTTTGGCGCACTTTTGATATGGTGCACAAAAGCAGAGACCCCAAACGAGCGCAGGTCCTCCATGTGTCTAAGATCCAACAAGTTGCTCCTAAATGGGCAGAAAAGGTGGAATCAACTGTTGAAAATTCTAAGGCCAATGGAAGGTGCCATGTTTCATCTCAGTGCAACTTCAGGGGTAGAATCCAAAGGTAGTCCCCAAACAAGCATAGGCTCGCCATGTGGTAAGAGCTCGAAAAGGCAGAACTGGCTATTGAAAATTCCAAACACTGGAAGAGCTAGAAGAATCCTCCATGTGTCTCATCGGTGCAAATCCAAAGGTAAAATCCAAAGCAGGTCCCTAAACAAGTGTAGGTTCTTTACGTGTTTAAGTCCCGAGAAAGTTGCATCAGCCATTGTAAATTTGAAGCAAAGCAACATAGCCAACGGAAGGCGCCATGTGTCAGTTCAATGCAACTTCAAAGGTAAGACCCACAAGGTAGGTCCCAAATGAGCACAGGATCTCCACATGTCTAGGTTCTGACGTAGTTGTTATTTCCAATATTTCCCCTTTGGAAAAATTAATCAAACATGACCCTGCACAAAAGAAAATTGAAGATTCTGTTTAGTCATGTGAGCCCACATTTCAAAACTAGTAATCAAGTTACAAATAGGCTCGACAATGGTAATCCAAAATGATTCAACCCTAAGAAAAGTAGCGGACTCGCGCAAGGCACTACGTGTCATCTCAAAACAATTCCAAGAGTGAGAGGGAACATTGAAACATAAAACCCCATGGGAATTCCACGTGGAGCCAATAATGAGGGACCCGCCAAGGAAGCGCATATAATTTGTTCACTCGAGGCCTAAATCGGCTAAGTATAAAAGGGCCAATGGAAGTCTCCACATGTCTCTATGGCGCAACATCAAAGGTGCGATAAAGGAGGAGTCCCTAAACAAGTGCAGGCCCTCCACGTGGTCTGAATCCCAAAAGGCTTCACCGGCCATTGAAAATTCTAAGGACCAGTGGAGGCCTCCATGTGTCTCGTCCATGTAACTTCAAAGGTAAAATCCGGAGCGGGTTCCCAAACAAGCACAGTCTTGCCACTTGCATAGAGTCTGAGAAATGTTTCACCAGCCATTGAAAAGTCCAAACTCAAGACAAACCAGCAGACAATGCTATGTCTCTCATCGATGCACCCTCAAGGGTTGAATCCAAAGGCAAGCTCCCAAATGAGTGCCAACCCGCCATGTAGTAAGGGACCAGAAAAGGAAGCAGGACCGAATCGGATAAGTACAACAGGGTCAGCAGAATCCTTGACATGCCTCGTCCATGTAACATCAAAGGAAAAATATGGAGTGGGTTCCCAAATGAGTGCCAACCCTCCACGTGTCCCAGGTTCGAAAAGGGGATACCGGCCGTTGAAAATTCTAAGCTTGGGACAAGCTGAAGGAAGCCTCCACACATCAATTCAGTGTAACTTCAAAGGTAAAATCCGTAGGTGGTCCCTAGACAAGCGTAAGATCACCGCGTGGCTAGAAGTTGAAAAGGGGGGTAGAACATGCCATTGAATTGGCTAAGGAAAGGAGAACCATCAGAAAGCCCCATGTGTCCCTTCAGCACTCTTTTAGGGGGCGAATCCAAAAGCAAGTCCCGAATGTGTGCTAAGCCTCCATGTTTCTTGAGTAAGGCACAGTGTCTTTGCTAGTTAAGGGGGTGGAATTAACCAAAACACAAAGAAAATGAGCAGGCCCACGGGAAAGGCCAAGTGTCCAACCATCGCAATTTTAGGAGTGATAGGAGGTAGTAAAATCTTAAGAATATGGGACTCCATGTAGATCTCAAGGGGTAGACTCCAAATCCAAAGTATCTTTGGAAAAATATTTGGTGAATCATAATGCCCGCCAAGATTTTTACATGCTTGGATCTTGAAAAGATTGTGAGAGCCCGCGTTGGGCACGCGACCCTGACCTTGAGATGACCTCGACTACCACTGGAGTAAATATAGGCCATCATTCTTAAGACTACAACATTTCTCACCCACCGCTGTAATGAGGTATTTCTTGCCTAACAAGAAATACTAATGGAGGCATGGGTTGTGCCATGAAACCCATTAATTTCACACGTGGATTCAATACATCTCTAGGGTGATTGAACAAGAGTTTGGATTTCTTCTAACTCCTATAATTCTTCCTATATATTGTAAAGAGGTGCATTTTTCTAAAGTTTGGACATTTCTGCTTTACACCCTCCCTTCTTATCTTTCCCATAAGTGGATTTGTGGAGTCCAAGCCTTTCATTCAAGCTGTAATGCAAGTTCATGTCTCTTGGCCATTGTAATGCACTATATCAACTTTTAGAGCGATAATACGTGTCTATGGATGATTTTCAACACTCTCTTGTGTTCATTGTCTCCTTTTTTATCTCTCATTGCAGTCCTATTTATTTGTGAATGGTGATCATATTGCATTTCTATGGTTTTTGTTTGTTGCAAAGTAGGTGTTTCAGTATTCCTTTGGTGCATCACCATTGTTAGTTTAGGTTTTATTTTCTTGTATCTTCTTAACCCTGTCTGCTTGGAAAGTTA
The DNA here is from genome assembly GCA_019776745.2 of Taxus chinensis. Taxonomy (NCBI): domain Eukaryota; kingdom Viridiplantae; phylum Streptophyta; class Pinopsida; order Cupressales; family Taxaceae; genus Taxus; species Taxus chinensis. The sequence goes on along the minus strand of CM034155.1, from coordinate 377,657,171 downwards.
GAGTAGATTTTAGAGTAGATCCTCCACAATATGAATGTGTGCACCTGAATAGAGGAATAGGAACCGGCCTTCATCTAGATATCTCTCTTGATTCGTAAAGGCCCACACTTTGAGAGATGCTCCATGTTATGCAATCACACTGAGATTATCAACCCATCGAGTTGCAGATATTCATGGGTGTTGTGATTACACATCAATAATTTTGGCACACCCGGTGGGATCAAAAGTCTTCATTTTACTATAACAAGATTGATGTACACTTGTTGCGAGTTCTCATCTTGTAAGGAGCTCTGAAATTGCACATCTGACGACTCTAAAAAGGAGCAGGATCCACTAATTTCAGAAATCCAAGCCTATCAGATTCATGAGAAGAATCCAAGAAGAGGGGATATTTGTCTATCTACATTTATCCCCAGATAGAGCAAGGAGAGGGAGAAGAGCTCAAATATCTCCATCTCTACCAAGTAGGACCTTGTTAACACCTCCACGTAGTAGGCCTTTCATTCAATCAACTAGATTTCCTTGACCAATCAGGATGATACAACCAAACCCCTATGTCAACTTCACTTGAAGCAACCCACTGGCTCTCAATGCTAAAAATTCAATTCCAGTTGCAGCATTGAAGAATGTTTCATACTTCACTAGAGAGAACTAGACAACTCTGATTGACCACATCCAAGACATTGCAAATGTTTGTGTAATTCACGAGATTGTTGAAATGGACATTTTTGTTAAGTTATTGGCATCCTCCTTTAAAGGTAAATCTTTGCAATGGTTTAGGAGTCTAACAACAGGGTCTATCCAAAATTAGGATCATCTTTGCACAACCATTCATAACCAATTTGGAGAAAAGGGGGAAAATTTATCCTTGTTAGAACAACTAACAACCATCAAAAGAGCTTCTAATCAGTAGCTGATCGACTTCAACTTCTGATTTCAGAGGACGTGGGATAGGATTTCGGTGGTTGTGACACCAACAGCTGGAGGTGCTTTTCTATACTTCCTTAAAGCTTTAAATTCTAATAATGCTATAATGATTCAATCAATGGCAGGTATAACTATACCCACAACCTATAATATTGGTATTAGAGCTGAAAATTTCTTGATTCAAGCTGGTAAGCTAGCACCTAGGCCACCTATGGCTCTATATACAGAACTAGGAGCTCCTACAACTAGCTAAATACCAGAGTTGAATCCCATTCTAGCCCCTAGGACTCAAAGCAATAGTGAGGCTTCTACTTCTTCAAGCACCTCTAAAGAGCTACAAGAGGTTATAAAGCAACTGCAGAACCTAGGAAATGAGCTAGTGACTATCAAGAGACAACAGGTTCAAAGTTCTAGGCCGTATCAACCTCCAAATCAGTATCAAGCTACACCCCCATACAAGTAAAATAGACCACCATCTCAGGCTGAAAATCAAAATCAGAGCCAAGGACATCCTCAAGATGTTAGGCCATTTCGACCATATGATCTAAACACGGCTTCAACATTGACGGCCTTAGTTCTAACACAAAACAACATGGCTCAAGAATATGACTAGTGTTTTCCATGAAATCAACCTTATAATCAATCAATGTGTTTTAATGGTGCCTTGAGTCAAGCTCTTATGGTAACAGAAATGGGTGTAGAACAAAAGACAAGCCAAGAAGGAAATAAGCAACAGGAATCAACTCAGCAAGAAGTACCTCCATATGAGACCACACTTCTCAATTGGCAGGGTGAATATTTTTGTGGTGTGAACCAAGCCCCTTCTCAAAGTGTACTAGCCAATACACGGTCCAAGAGAAGGAATATTAGAGAAGGAGAGTCATCAAATTCAAATGATCCATAACCTCTTATTACTCCACAAGGTATTGGTAATCAAAGTGCAGTTCCTAATGTGCAAGGTCATCCCAAACCACCTTCTAAACCATCCCAAGTACCCATCAAAACAGCTTATGCACAAGAGAATATGGTCCAAGGCAAGGGGCAGCAGAGAGATAGTTCATCTCCATTCAACATCATTGATCAGATGAAGAAAATGAATGTAAACATCTCAATGTTGATTATGAAGTCTTAATCCATGGATTACATTGGGGAAGAAAGAGAGGCATTAAAAATTTACAAGTATTTGGTGATAGTGAGCTAATTGTGAATCAATTCAGAAGAAAAAATTCTGCATAGAATGACCTACTCAAGAGCTACAAGAATGGGGTATGGGATCTAATTGAAGACCTTGAAGCTTTCAGCATTGTGTCCATACCCAGGAAAAAGAATGAAGTTGTAGATAGGCTTGCAGCAGTTACAGAAACATTTGATGTGGTTGACAATATCAAAGGAGGCAAAACACAACCACATATCCATGTGATTGTAAGGCCAATAATTCCAAACAATAAATCAAGCTGGTAGGTGTTTGAAAATGATCAACACATCATAAATTTCTTGCAAGAAGAGGTTGAATTCTTAGGTAGGAATAAAGATAAATTAGAGCAGCTATACGGGGATCAAGTAGTCTAACTGTGTACCAACAAGCTTCCCAGAGGTTTGCTGACACTGGAGTCAATATTCAATCCTAATGACTAGTTTCGTAAAGAAAAATCAAACATTAAGGTCAAGGGAGATGATTCAAAAACTATATTTGTTGGGGAAGGAAAGAAACTCCACATTGGCAATGTGTGTTAGGTTTTGGAGCCTATTTTCATGTGAGAAAGTGTTGAAGACTGTACACTAAGAGTACTTTACACTTTCCATAGTTGTCTTGTCGGAGTTCAAGGCCAGGCTAGGACCTGAGCAGGAGTCCAGGGGCGCAGCACCTGAGAAAAAAAATGGCCTTAAAACATGCCCGATATATCGGGAAACGTGTTTTTATCATGTGGGCAGGATTTTGATCCATAGGTTTATGGGACGGTTTTGGCCCATTGTTTTGATACCCACGGTTTTGTAAAACTACTTAAGTAGTTATCTACTTATATGGTTTTATGCATATGGTAGGTATCATGTAACATTACAGATGTGTTTTGAATTTAGGTGTGAATTTTGTAGAGTTTGTTGAGCATAGCTCCAAACAAATTTGGGTATTGTATTTAGAGAGCAGTGGCTTGTAATAAAATCTGAGCAAGTGATTCTTAGTGGACATAGCCCAAATTGGGTGAACCACATTAAATATTGTCTCTTTGTGTTGTGTTATTTTATTCTACACTTTTATTTAAGATCTGTAATATTTTCTGCATATTAGTTTCTATTGTTGTGATTTTGAGAGGGATTATTCCACATATTTTATCCCTTATTTCCTAGCAATTGGTATCAGAGCCTGGTTTGGTTTACTAAAGTATTGAATCGTAGGGAAATTTTTATCTTGAGTGGGAGATATGGCAGATGATGGAAGATATAGAGTTGATAAATTCAATGGGTAGAATTTCAATCTTTGGAAGATGCAGATGGAAGATTACCTTTATCAGAAGGATCTTTATATTCCGTTGTCTGAGAAGGTGAACAAACCCTCGAGCATGACGGATGCGGATGGGGATTTGCTGGATAGGAAGGCGCTTGGAATAGTCCGGTTGTGTCTTGCATCTTCGGTATTATTTAATGTTTCAAAGGAAAATACTACAAAAGAACTGATGGATGCATTAGAGAAGTTGTACGAAAAACCCTCTGCCTCTAATAAGATTTTTTTAATGAAATAGTTGTTTAATATGAAGATGTCTGAGAATAGTTCAGTAGTAGATCATTTCAATGATTTTAATATGATTGTAAATATGCTAGCTTTTGTTACAATAGAATTTGATGAATAACTTAGGGCTTTATTAGTTCTGTGCTCTTTACCCAAGAGTTAGAATAGCCTGGTAATGGTGGTAAGCAACTTGGTTCCAGCTAATTCAAAGTTGAAGTTTGAGTATGTTGTAGGGGTGATTCTAAGCAAGGAAATGCGAAGAAATATCTTTGGGGAATCTTCTACTTCAGGGAATGCTTTAACAATGGAAACTAGAGGGAGACAGAAGAATAGAGGAAGTCATGGAAAATCAAAGAATCCGGCAAGGTCAAAATCCAAAAGCAAGATAGTATGCTGGAACTGTGGAAATTCTGGGAATGCAAAGAAGGATTGTTGGGAACTTCGGGACAAGAAGAAACAACAGGAAGAAAACAAAGAGGTAAATGTGACAATGGGTAATGTATGTCAGGATTCCATGATTCTTTCCTTGCACAATTTTATTGAATCCAGGGTTTTAGATTCGGGGGCTTCTTTCCATGCTACTCCACATAGGCACTATTTTATTGATTATGTTCAAGGAGATTTTGGTTATGTTTTTCTTGGTGATGATGAGCCTTACAACATCGTTGGAAAAGGTTTTTTTCACGTTAAGATGCATAATGAGAATACTTGGTTATTGAAGGATGTAATACATGTTCATACATTAAGATGAAATTTGATATCGACATGGCAGTTGGGAAGTGATGGTTGTAATGTGATATTTACAATGGACTCTTCGAAGGTTACCAAGGGGGCTCTTGTGGTGGTAAAAGGTAAGAAGGTTGGAACCTTGTATTTAACCACTTATAGCACTAATTTTGTTATCTTGTGGCTTCAAAAGTGGATACAACATTGTGCCACTATAGGCTCGGTCATATGAGCCATAAGTGCATGTAGATCATAAAGAAGGATTTTCCTGGATATACAGAAATGGGTTTGGAGTTCTGTGAGGACTGCATATATGGGAAACAGAAGCGAGTAATGTTTCTCAAGGTTGGACCTATAAAGAAAGAAAGTAAGTTAGAGCTAATGCATTTTGGTGTTTGGGGGCCAGCTTAGGTATCATCTCTTGGGGGTTTGAGTTATTATGTTACTTTTATTGATGATGTAACAAGGAAAGTTTGGTTTTATTGTATTAGAAACAAATATTATGTATTTGACACTTTTGTTAAATGGAAATCCTTCATAGAGAATGAAACAGGTCTTAAGCTAAAATGTCTCAAGTCAGATAATGAAGGGAAGTATTACATTAATTAATTTGATGATTATTGTTCTAAAAATGGAATTCGCAAGAAAAATGTGGTTCTTGGAACTCCGTAGCAGAATGGGGTGTCAGAAGGTATGAACATAACAATAATGGAACGTGCTAGGAGCATGAGGTTACATGCAGGAGTGTCTCTTTCTTTTTGGGCAAAAGCAATGAGCACAGCTATGTACTTGATAAATAGAGGACCTTCAAGTGCCTTGGATGGAGGCATACCTGAGGAGGCTTGGTATGGTAAGAAAATTTATTATTCACTTCTTAGATTCTTTGGATGTGAGGTGTTTTTCCATATAGACAAGGATGATAGGACCAAGCTAGAGGCTAAATCAGAAAATGTAATTTCATTGTTTATGGTGGTGATGACTTTAGATATAAATGTTGGAGTATTAAGGACAAGAAAATCATTTGATCTAGGGATGTGGTCTTTAATGAGAAAGTCATGTATAAGGAGCAGTTGCAGGAAAATAGGGAAGAATCCAAGAAATAATATGTAGTAGTAGAGGATATTCTTGATGGGAAAGTGACACATGAATCAGTTCAGGAACCTCCTCAACAGGAACCCCAAACTCCTATATTGAAGAGGTCTTCTAGGGTAAGAATAGATCCTGAACATTTTTCTCCTTCTCTTTGTTATTTATTACTCACTAATAGTGGAGAGCCAGGGAGCTTTGATGAAGTAATGTAGGTAGATTCCAAGAAGAAGTGGGAGCAAGCCATGGATGAGGAGCATCAAGCTCTCATGGAGAACCAAACATGGGATTTGGTAAAGCTACCTAAAGGAAAAATATCATTATAGAACAAGTGGGTGTTTAGAGTCAAAGAGGAAGAAGGAAGAAAGAAAACATACAAGGCCTAGTTGGTGGTCAAGGGGTTTGCACAAAAAAAAGGTATAGATTTTGATGAGATTTTTTCTCCTGTACTAAAAATGACTTCTACTATAATTATTCTTGGAATAGTTACAGAAAATGACTTGCACTTAGATAAGCTTGATGTAAATAGTGCATTTCTCCATGGTTATCTGGAGGAGGATCTATATATGCAGCAGCCAGAGGGCTATGAGATCAAAGGTAAAGAGGAGATGGTGTGTAAACTGAAGAAGAGCTTGTATGGCTGGAAACAAGCTCCACATAAATGGTATAAGAAAATTGATAGCTTCATGATGGAGCAAGGTTATATTAGATGTCATTCTGACCATTGTGTGTATACAAAGAAACTTGAGGATGACAATTATATTATCCTTTGTTTGTATGTGGATGACATGTTGGTTGCAGGTAAAAACATGCAGGAAATAAAAGTACTCAAGAAGTAGCTAAGTGAATCCTTTGCTATGAAGGATTTGGGGGCAGCCAAACAAATCCTTGGTATGAGGATATCTCATGATAGGAAGAAACGGAAGCTGACTTTATCTCAGGTAGAGTACATTAAGAAGGTCTCAGAGATGTTTAATATGTAGAATTCTAAACTGATTGGTACTCCTTTGGTAGGCCATTTTAAGTTATCAAAGGAGCAGTGTCCCAAGACAGAGCATGAGAGAAACCAGATGTACAAGGTACTTTACTCATCAGTGGTGGGAAGTTTGATGTATGCCATGGTGTGCACCAGGCCTGATATTGCCCATGCAGAGGGAGAGATGAGTAGATTTATGAGTGATCTAGGTAGAGATCACTGGCAGGTAGTAGAGTGGATCCTTTGGTATTTGAGAGGAACCATGGGGATAATTTTGTGCTACAGTAGATCAGACACCACTTTGTATGGTTATGTAGATTCAGATATGGCTGGAGATGTAGATAGTAGGAGCATGATAGGTTATGTTTACACTGTAGGTGGGACAATAGCGAGTTGGATTTCATGACTACAGAAGCTAGTGGCTTTGTCAACCACAAAGGGTAAGTATGTTACTGCCACAAAGGAAAGAAAAGAAATGACTTGGTTACAACAATTGCTTGAGGAGTTGGGGCATAAGCAGGAGGAAGGAAAGTTGCATAGTGATAGTCAGAGTGTTATACACCTAGCCAAGAACTCTGTTTTCTGCTCTAGGATGAAGCATATACAGTTAAGGTACCATTTCATTAGGAAAGATTTGGAGGTAGAGATATTGAAGATGGATAAGATTCATACTAGCTAGAATCCTGCAGACATGATGACTAAGGTGGTCACAAGGTAAAAACTGAAGCTATGTTCAGCTCTGGTTGGTCTTCATGAAAACTAGTGAAGGGTTGAGAAGCTTTCCCACAGGATAACTAGTCTCCAAGTGGGATATTGTTAGGTTATGGAGCCTATTTTCATGTGAGAAAGTGTTGAATACTTTACACTTTCCATAGTTGTCTCACCGAGGTTCAGGGGCGCAGCCCCCGAGAAATGTTTTTTGGCCTTAAAACGTTCCCGATATACCAGGAAAAATGTTTTTCTCATATGGACGGGATTTTGACCCATAGTTTTATGGGACAGTTTTGGCCCATGGTTTTGATACCCACAATTTTTTATAACTACTTAAGCAGTTGTCTAATTATATGGTTTTATGCATATGGTAGGTATGATGTAACATTACATATGTGTTTTGAATTCGGGTGTGATTTCTGTAGAGTTTGTTGAGCATAGCTCCAAACAGATCTGGGTATTGTATTCAAAGAGTGGTGGCTTGTAATAAAATCAAAGCAAGTGATTCTTGGTAGATGTAGCCCAAATTGGATGAGCCACATTAAATAATGTCTCTTTGTGTTGTGTTTTTTTATTCTACACTTTTATTTAAAATCTATAATATTTTCTGCATATTAGTTTCTATTGTTTTGATTCTATGAGGTATTATTCCACATATTTTTTCCCTTATTTCCTAACAAGGTGACCACCTAAGCAAGGAGAGATATGAAATCATACCAATTTTCCAAGAATTTCCAGACGTTTTCGCCTGGAGTTATGAATTCCTGC
>CM034155.1:377636278-377648752 GCA_019776745.2 Taxus chinensis | reverse complement strand
GAAAGTGAATTTGACAGAAGCCGAAGCAATCTGAATTTCCAGGAGAGGGGGACCTAGAATCTAAGGTGGGATGCAGGATCGCGGCAAAGCGCGAAAAGAAAGGGAGGGCACGGTGTCGAAATATTTGATGACTATTTAGAATGGCCCCTAACCTGGTCACATGATGTAAAGAGCAATTCCGTCCAATTGTCTACTTTCGAGGAAGAGGAAAAGCTTCTGATTCTGGTTAACAGTAATATCTCATAAAGGTGTTTGATTACTGGGGGGGAAGATGAAAAGATTTCACCATTGAAAATGAAATATAATATGCCTAGGATTTTAATCCAATCTAAGAGTGCGGGGGGTTATGGCACTTGTGGCTTGTTTGTAGTGTAGTTTAAATCAAAATTTCTCTAAGGTCATTTGGCATAGTTTCTCGGATGATCTAGTTGAATCATTGTCGTTCAAAGGGTGCCTCTACAGGGGAATGTGATTCCGGGTGGACAGCCATTTCTAGAAGTAGTGAAATGCTCCGGAGGTCAAGACAATTTTCTACTCTCGGAATCTAACCTTCAATTGTTCTTATTAAAACTGAGACAGTGTCAAGTGTCGATTGGGATCAAAAGGATAAAGAGGGCCAATAGTACACGAAGTAGCTGAGGGGGAAAATTCGAGGTTTCAGAACAGGAATCATTACAATTAGGCTATTTTATCCCAAAAAGTAAAGTAAATTCGATGACTCCGTGTCCTAAGGAGGACTACTGTCCAAGTAAACTGATCGTGATTGTCACTCTAGTAGGCATGGTGACACCACTTGCGATCGAGCCAAAGTTGAAAAGTTCAACAACGTTGAATTAAAAGGGGGGAAGCCACAGCTTGTGGTCGAATGAATCCAAACAAGACCCTAGCACAGAAAGAAAATGTGAAGCAGTATCGGTTTAGTCATGTGAGCCCACATTTCAAAACTAGCAATCAGGTTACAAACAAGCTCGGCAATGGTAGTCCAGATTGATTCAACCCTAAACAAGAGTAGCGGACTTCATGGAAGGCACTACATTTCAGCTCGGTGCAATTCCAGAGTGAGAGGGAGTAATGAAAAAACAAAACTCTGTGGTAATCCTAGTGGGAGCCAACAATGAGGGACCTACCAAGGAGTGCATATAATTTGTTCAGTTGAAGCTTGAATCGGCTTAAGTATAAAAGGGCCAGTAGAAGCCTCCATGTGTCTCAACAGTGAATGTCAAGGGTGCGATAGAGGAGAGGAGTCCCCAACAATTATAGGCCCTCCATGTGGTCTGATCCTAAAGGTTTCACAACTGTTGAAAAGTCTAAGGACCAGTGGAGGCCTCCTCGTGTCTCATCTGTGCAACTTCGAAGGTAAAATCTTGAGTGGGTTCCCAAACGAGCGTAGGCTCGCAACGTGGCCAGAGTCTGAAAAAGGTTTCACCAACCATTGAAAAGTCCAAACTCAAGACAGACCAACAGACAACGCCACGTGTCTCATCAGTGCACCCTCAAGGGTCAAATGTAAAGGCGGGTTCCCAAATGAGCACCATCCTACCACATACACAGGGACTGAGAAAGGCAGTAGGTAAGTATAACATGGTCAGTAGAAGCCTCCACGTGCCTCGTCCATGAAAATTCCAAGGAAAAATCTAGAGAGGGTTCCCAAATGAGTGCCAGCCCTCCACGTGTCCCAGGTCCAAAAAGGGGACACCGGTCATTGAAAATTCCAAGCTTGGGACAGGCCGAAGGAAGCCTTCACACATCATTTTAGCATAACTTCAAAGGTAAAATCTAGAGGTGATCCCCAGACAAGCGCAGGCTTGCTACATGGCCAAAAGTCGAAAATGGGGGGTAGAACCGGCCATTGAATCGGCTAAAGAAAGGATAACCAGTGGAAATCCCCACGTGTCCCTTGAGCACTCTTTTAGGGGGTGAATCCAAAAGCAGGTCCCAAATGTGTGCTGATCCTCCACGTTTCTCGATTCAGGCACACTGTCTCCGCCAGTCAAGGGGGGGACATAGCCAAAACACAAACAAACAGAGTAGGCCCACAGGCGAGGCCAAGTGTCCATCCATCACAATTTCAAGAGAGAAAGGAGGTAGTAAAATCTTAAGAATACGCGGGGCTCCGTGCAGATCTCAACAGGTGAACTCCAAATCCAAAGTATGTTTGGAAAAATATTTGGCAACTCATAATGCCCGCCAATATTTTTAAATGCTTGGATCTTGAAAAGATTGTGAGAGCCCACGTTGGGCACTCGACCCTGACCTTTAGATGACCTCGAATACGACTGGAGTAGATGTAGGCCACCATTCTTCAGACTTTCTCATTTCTCACCCACCGTTGTAATGAGGTATTTCGTTCCCAACAAGAAATGGTAATGGAGGCATGGGTTGTGCCATGAAACCAATTCATTTCATAGGTGGATTCAATGCATCTCTTGGTTGATTGAACAAGAGTCTGGATTTCTTCCACCTCCTTCTCTCATTCTTCCTATATATTGTAAGGGGGTGCATTTTTATAAATGTTGGACATTTATTCTTTGTACCCTCCCTTCTTCTCTTACCCGTAAGTGGATTTGTGGATTCCAAGCCTCCCATTCAAGTTTTAATGGAAGTTCATGCTTCTTTTCCATTTTAATGCACTATATCAAATTTTAGAGCGATAATGCATGGATGTGGATGATTTTCAAGCCTCTCTTACATTCATTGTCTCCTTTCTGATCTCTCATTCCTGTCCTAGTTATGTTTACATGGTGATCGTATTGTATTTCTATGGTTTTTGTTTATTGCAAAGCATGTGTTTCAACATTCCTTTGGTACATCACCCTTGTTATTTTAGGTTTTATTTTAGGTTTTATTGTAAGGAGGGGAATTTTTCTAAAGGTTGGTCATCTTTTCTCTCCTACCCCCCTCTCTCTTTCTTCTTTAGGGTCGAATGTGGAGCTTAAGCCTCCTCTCATTGCTTTATAATGGAATTTTCTTGTCTCTTTCCCATTGAGGATGTACTGTGTGTACTCATGGAGCAATAAAATATGTTTTGTGATGCATTTCATCCATCCTTCCTTATTTTATTGTCTCTTCTTGCGTCTCATAATTACAGAATATGTTGTGCATACTTTTGATGTCTATTTAAGGTTTTGAGAGCTATGTTTAATGCGTTTGAAGTGGTGTTTTGTGTGAAATATATATTTTTTCTGTGATGCATCTTGTCCACTCTCCATTGTTCACCTCTCTCCATTTCAGGCAACTAAGATTATGATCAACACCCCCCTTTTCTTAGTGTTATCACCTCTGTAGTGTAGGATTTCTTTATTTTCATTCTCTCTCTCTCTCCTTGTCTCCTTGGCATTGTTAGATTAGGAATAAATAGTCACATTTACTTCCTTAGAAGTAGTTTAGCATTAGGATTAGGAAGAAGAACCATCTTTCTCTAGAGGTCTATCTCAAGTAGCAAGCCCCACAACTTGGAGATAATACCCATGTTATGCAATCACACTGAGTGTCTCAACCAATCGAGTTGCAAACATTCAGGGGTGTTGTGATTTCGCATCAACAGTTCTAGTATGCCCGATAGGGCATTGAGGTTAGATTATCTCATCTTTCCTAGGTGTCTCATTATCAAGAAATAGATCTTAAGCCACCTTACGACCACAATCAATAGTTATGGCATGCCCGATGGGACACTGAGGTTAGATTCTCTGATCTTTCCAAGGTGTCTCATTATCAAACAACAAATCCTAAGCTACCGTGCAACCACACTCAACAGTTTTCACACGACCAGTGGGAGGGGTTTGAAGCACCTTACCACTTCATCTTAGCATGTTGGTGTGTTCCTATTAAGTTTCATCCTTTAGAGGCACATGTAAGGCACATGTGGTGACTTCATCTGGTCAACAACCCATCCTTTGAGTTGCAGACTTTCCTTCCATCCATTTCCACCCATTCTTATTTCCATATCTTTCATTTTCTTCCATTCCATGAAGTTATGCAATCATGAATTCATTCCCATCCTAGAATTCACACTTAAAGCAACCACAGTGTAGTCCACCTCAAATGTATTTCTCATCTCCTCAGAATCAGCATTATGATCATATTCACAACCATCATGCTTACCCATATGAGTAGTGTCAAAACCATCATGCTTACCTTGATGATTTGGGTGGAGGATTGGCCTCTTGTCAGTTTCTCACCCATAATAAAAGCCATGTTAAGCGCTAAATCATATACATGGCTGACTATTTTGAGAAAGGGAAGCTACTTCTCCTTACCAATTGTAGGATTTGTTTGAGTTCCATTTGCTTATGATTAGCGTAGAGTGGGTAGGTTTTCTTTCAGTAGGAGAAGTGATTTAGCAGACTCTGAATGTTCCACTTGTGGCATATATGATCTTTCTATTTTGAGCATAGTTTGTGTTTGCATTACTTCAGTCAATTCAGTGCATCATGCCCTTAATTTGTTGTAGCAAGAACCTCAAATTTACATGTGATCATTTGCTAATTTCAAAATAAAACAAATACAGAGTAACTAAAATCAGGTTTCGAGATAGTCCATTTCTAGAATAGGTGAAGTCCCAGGTCATGAAAATTTTCTACTCTAATAAATCTCACCTTCAAGATTTTTCTTATGAAAATTGAGAGTGCAGAAAGTGGGGCAAGCTCAAGATCACCAAGTGTAAGCAGTTAGGATTGAGGTTTCAAGAATAGGATTAGTACCATTCTATCATTCATGACTCCATGCCCAATGGATACTTCCAAGTCTACTGGTCTCTTCATCGAGTAGGAAGATGGCCTCAAAAGTTGCCAAATTGTTATCCAAATAACCCTCCTATCAATTTAGATGCCTTTTAATTTCACTCTACCTCTGATGCTTTACATTTCAGGTTGCGTGCCCACATGATTGCTCATTTGGCACCATTTTTATAGGTTGTAGTCCTTCTACGCACTCCCCGTGCCATGTAATTCTTCTACACGCCCCTCTGTAGATGCCTTCTAAACTAGCTAAGTTCTGATATTCCTATCATGTTCCTTCTTTCCTTTCTACCATCACATGCCCTTCCTTAGTTGGATATTTGCGCCCTGCTTCCATACTCTCCTTTCGCATTCTGCTTCCTTTCACATTTCTCCCCTTTCACATCTTCCTTCCCCACGGGCACTTTCTTCTCTTCCTCTCATGTGCACACCTTCTTTGTTATCCCCTCGCATCCTATGTGCACGCATCCTCTCTTCTTTCCTCTCTCACATTTACATCTTTCTATGTTCCCTTCTTCCTTGTTACCTTCTTTCTACGCACACTTGTATGCCTTCTTGTTTCTTCCTTCACATTCTTCTTTCCTTCCATTTTCCATCTTCCATCTAGTGGGCACTGTTCAATCGAAGCCTGAATCAGTTAAGTATGAAAAAGGCTAGCAGCAACCTCCACATGTCTCTTCAGTGCACTTTTGATATGGTGCACAAAAGCGGAGACCCCAAATGAGCGCAGGCCCTCCACATGTCTAAGGTCTAACAAATTTCTCCTAAATGGGTGAAAAAGGTAGAATCAGCTGTTGAAAAGTCTAAGGCTAGCGGAAGGTGCCACGTGTTAGCTCTGTGCAACTTCAGGGGTAGAATCCAAAGGTAGCCTTCAAATGAGCACAGCCTCACCACGTGGTCAGATCCTGAAAAGGAAAAACCGGCCATTGAAAATTCCAAACACACAAAGAGCGAGAAGAAGCCTCCACGTGTCTCATCGATGCAACTTCAAAGGTAAAATCCAAAGCGGGTCCCCAAATGAGCATAGGTTCTCCACGTGTCTAAGGCTCGAGAAATTTACATCGGCCATCGCAAAGTTGAAGCAAAGCAACAGAGCTAACGGAAGATGCCACGTGTCAATTCAATGCAACTTCAAAGGTAATACCCAAAAGGTAGGTCCCAAATGAGTGTGAGCTCTCCACGTGTCTAGGGTCTGATGTAGTTGCTCTGCAAAATAGGAGGGACTTATCACAAAAACAAAGAAAGTAAAGAAGGCATGCGGAAAATGCTAAGTGTCTAATCGGTGTAGCTTTAAGATTGCAAGGAGAGGGGTGAAATATTAAGACATGAGGGGCTTCCACATGGATCTTGCATGGATATACTCTATTAAATATTGTGAGCCCGTGTTAAATGCCTGACCTTGACCTTTATACAGCCATAGCTTTCAACTCAGAACTCAAATTTGAGCAAGGGAGGACTCTTTGGAAAGCACTAAATATTTGCTATTCACCTGGCACAATTAATGAAAAATGATAAATTTAGTCCACCATTTATGATGCTATCAGGCTTCTCACATACCACCATAATGAGGTTTGGTCTTCCTTTTTTTCCCAACAAGGAACATTAATGAAGGCATGGATTGTGTTATGGAACCCATCAATTTTGCAGGTGATTTCAATACATTTTTGAGGTGGTTGGAGTAGGTGAATTCAATGCATTTTCTTGGGTGGTTGAATCAGGATTTGAATTCTTCCCTCTTTTCCCTCTCATTCTTCCCATATATTGTAAGAGGGGAATTTTACTAAAGGTTGGTCATCGTTTCTCTTCTTCCCCCTATCTCTTTCTTCTCTAGGATCTAATGTGGAGTTTAAGCCTCCTCTCATCACTTTGTAATGGCATTTTATTACCTCTTACCCACTAAGGATGTACTGTGTGAACTCGTGGAGTAATAAAATATGTATTTTGATGCATTTCATCCATCCTTTCTTATTTTATTGTCTCTTATTGCCTCTCATCATTACAGGGTATAATGTGCATACTTCTGATGTCTATTGTAGGTTTTGAGAGTTGTGCTTAATGGGTTTGAAGTGGTGTTCTGTGTGAACTCTATCTTTGGTTTGTGATGCATCTTGTCCATCCTCTCCATTTCTCACCTATATCCATTCAAGGAAGCTGAGATTATGATCGACACTACTCTTTTCTTGGTGTTATCACCTCTGTAGTGTAGTATTTTTTTTTTCTGCTCTTTCTCTCTCTCTCCCTGTCTCCTCGGAATTGTTAGATTAGGAGTAGATAATCACATTTCCTTCCTTAGAAGTAGTTTAGCATTAGGATTAGGAATAAGAACCAGTTTTGTCTGGAGGTCTATCTTAAGTAGCAAGTCCCACAACTTAGAGATAGCACCCATGTTATGCAATCACACTGAGATTCTCAACACATCAAGTTGCAGACATTTAGGGGTGTTGTGATTTCGCATCAATAGAAACCCATCCAAAGTTGGATATTTTTCATCCGCAAGACAAAGAAGGTCATTATGAAGTTCTTCCAGAGAAAGAGGAACATCATAATGCTTTTGATGTTGCCAGCTGAGCTTACAAGGAACCATCGATACATTGACACAAGGTGGTATTGATATCAATAGAAGGCTATTGCACTTGAAATACAATAATATAGTGGTCAACAAAAGAAGAAGAGATTTTTTGTAAGGATATGGCTCATGCATGGGAAAGTTGGACAACTTTAATTTTCTTCTTGATATTTCAAGATCTGATAATTTTGAAGAACCCTTTTGAGGCCTTGTCATCAGTATTCAACCAATGCAAAAAATCCCAGATCTAAGCTCCTTTGGCTCTATGCAGTTTAATAACCTTAAGAAAATGTTGAAGTTTAGTAGCTCAGACTTGAATGACGATGTTAAATGGTTGGAGCTTGAGAAATTGGGTTGTGTGCCAGAACTCCTATTGGAGAGCCTCATCAACATGCTTATGGAATCTTCTCACCTATTTTCCAAAGTGGAAAAGGAATTTGGTAGTGTATTGAATATATTTATTCCACCATGAAATTCAGTTGACATCATAAGGAGGATGTGGTGTAGTATTCCAAACTTGGGAAATGTACGCCAGAACCCCCAGATGACCTAACAAAGATACAGTCACAAATAATTACGTGCTTGGAATTTTAATAGAGGCCCCATCCCAAGTTAGTGTGAAATATATCAGATTGTGATCTGACAAAAGAAAATATGGCCATGTGGTGATAGGAGAATGATCATTGGTTTCCAGTGTAAAACCTGAGTGCTGAGGTATCATGACACCATCCAGTAATTTGATCACACGCACCGAGCCTTCTTAAAAATTAGACAAAGAAAACCAATTTGGAGAAGTAAAGTCCCGCAGACTTTTAAAAAGAGGGCCTTTAATGCCCAACCTACTTTTGAAATAAAACCATGCTTCACTCTCTCCAACGCACCATCTCATCGTAAGAGACCCAGTTTTTCACTACGATGTTCCACCATATTAAAGTCACTGGTAGAATAGCTAATAATAAAAATGCAAATTATCCCCTAACCATCACCATAACGCCCTCCTTTCCGGACCAGTATTAGAGGCATTAAATATAACAATACCAAAAGAAAAGCCATTATCATTAAAAATCACCCAAACCACTTGTTGTTAGGATCATAACCCGAGGTTAGAGATCATGGTAGAAAATATAGGTGACACAGAAATAGAAACCCACATTTCCTCCCAAATGAGAGGAATAAAAATGTAGAAATTCAACAGCAATACATGATAAGGAAGTTGAAGCAAAAAACCAGTAATCTTAACCTTTTTGCAAACAAACAAGTATCAATATTTCCAATAATTTTACAAGCAGCTTCACATAATATTTTCAAGAGGGATTCTATGATACCTATAACATTCCGGGAGAAACACTCATAAAACATAAACATGAAATGTTCTCCTCATGTCCATCATGATAACATATCCTCCCAATTTAAAATACCAAAGCAATTTGACAAAAAACTAGACTATTCTGAAGCAAGTTGCTTCATCACGTTAGGACAAACCTTAGGATTGTTCAGTTCAATGTTACCCATAGAGTCCATGGAGGGGCTCTTGGAGAAACATTGTGAAGACAATGGAATAGACGACTTTCAGAGTTTTGTTTAAATGAAGTGATTTGTCTTTGTATGATAAGGGTGGCTTGAAAAACTTTGGCAAGAGACATAAGCGATGGTTTAGAAGTCGGTGGCTATTTAGGAGGAGGTAGAATAGGTACTGAGAAGGATAGATTCTCACCACCTTCTTATATGCAACCTGGGTCCAACCTTCATCTTTTCCTGCCTGCAAACTAGGTGAATTATGAGCATCGAAGGGTTAGCATGTAGGCCAGTGGGAAAATCACAAATACGATGATCAAACACTTGACAGTGAAAGAAGGTGTTAGGCAGGTTGAAATAGAAAACCTTATGTGAGATACACATGGACCCAACTTATATATCAATGTGTTACCAAAGATCAGAGGCTAGATCAACGTTATCACAAACCGTTTATGTGGATGAACATAAAATAAATGGCTAGGCTCATGACAAATCAAACGGCCAAGAAGATGGATAATATCATTAAAAAAGGCCATAGTTGTAATGGAAGACCCGGGAGCTCAACCCAAACCAAAGCATGTAGAGAGACTTGCTTAGCTAGGTTGAAATCAGGGCTCCATCGTGACAAAACAAGAAGAGTGTTTCTAAGGTACCAACAAGAAGAACTCTCAAGAAGTAGCTGAACTTATGAAGGATCACAGAAATTAAAAAAATAAAACCCCTTGGTGAGGTTTTGGACATCAGTAACTTGGATGCTAGCGGACTCCCAATGGGATTGAATCCGGTTTTGAAGGTAGGACTCAGACGGAATACGACCACAACAATATGCAACTAAACAGTTGTTATCGTAAAACTGCACAACAGGATCAACAAAATAAAGTTCAATAGTAACATCCAAGGGAGAATCAGAGACATGACCTAATTGTACACTTTCTGGACAAATTTCCTCTTGCATTTGGGAGCCATCTTCACCACCGTGGGTAACTGATGTTGCAACGGACTAGTTTGCGTCCATTTTAAATGGCTAGTGCCACCCAAAATGGGTGGACCAAATTCCCAAAGCATTGTGAAATCCAGTAATAATAACAAGAAAATGCTTGAAAATACTAAGGCCAAAAAGGATAACACGAGCCTAATCATGCAAAAAAACCCTAGCAGAGCCAAATCACTCGAAAATGGTCTTGGGGTATAATCATATAGAAATTTTTGAAATAGACCATGTAAACTTTTTCATTATTTCAAACTATTTTTAAAAAAAACAAAATTATCATGCGGCATATTTTTATTTATAAGTTTTTCTTTTTCAATGTATTGCGAGTTTATCTTGAGATTAAAGAAAGTTTAGTAAAGTGAAATAGAAATTAGTTTTATTAAATTAAAAGTACGTATTGAATCGTGTGATTTGTTTGAATATTTTATTAGAAATAAATTGTGATAATTATCAACACAAATATGTATATTTGTAAGTGAGTACATTATAATATATGACCATAAAGTACAACTTGATATCAGCAGGGGTTCACAACTAAGAATACCATAAT
This sequence comes from Taxus chinensis, assembly GCA_019776745.2. Taxonomy (NCBI): domain Eukaryota; kingdom Viridiplantae; phylum Streptophyta; class Pinopsida; order Cupressales; family Taxaceae; genus Taxus; species Taxus chinensis. The sequence goes on along the minus strand of CM034155.1, from coordinate 377,638,394 downwards.
GTTCATCCCACCTTTTCCATCGTGAATCATATGCAATGAACTCATTAGTATTTCTCATCTTTTTGCAAAAAAATGTAATCGATAGTTTTTGCGTAGGTAATGACCCTGCAAAAATGGCCCTGAAGAGTGTAATCTCATTTATTTGTAAGTGCATGGATCTCATCATTTAAATAAATATACATAAAGGGAGGCATTTTCTTAATATATTACACCAAAATTTATTTAGTTACTTGGAATCCCATATGATAAAGTGATTATACATTGAAGCTCCAACTAGAAATAATGCATAGACACGTGAATGAGTTGTGTGACAAAAAAAAAAAAGTGGTATGTAAATCTGCATTTGCATCTGCAATAGATCAATTTCGGCTAGATGTATGCCTTCCTTAACCTCTTCCCTTAAGTTATAAACCATAATATCAGGGGGGTACATGTTCTACAAAAAATTGATTATTGGTTAGAGAAATGTGTGAATTGGTTTCATGTAACAGAATTGTTAGAACAACCAGAGTAATGGTCCATGACTTTATTACCCAAATATATATGTGTATTTTTTCTATTTGTTTTCTACTTGAGGGAATTAAATAGGCTCCATTGAAAGAAAAATCTAATATGGTCTCCAACAATTCGTCAGGAAAGTAAAGAGAATACCATCCCCTCTCCCCCCCCCACCACAACTCCACTACTATATTATCAACCCAATAAAAACGCCATGGTGAGTCACAATGAAACGTACAATCCTTAGTGAATAAGTTGCATGGAGTAGTCTGTTCTTGTTTTATCATTTATTTAATACATATTTATATTATTATTAGATTACTTAGGTTGAATAAAAAAAAATTCCATATGCCTATTTAGTATGAATTTTTTGATAGCCTTTTTCTTTTTATTTCGAAGCGTATATTACTCTCATTATAAGTAAAGTTAGTATATATGTGAAGGGATAAGGGGGATTATGGCATATCAAATAAATAATAATATATATGATTCTAGAAACTTTTATTAAAATTCGCAACAAAAGATTTTAAACTAAGTCCTATGGAGAGATCCGATTATGGAAACTTGTAACCTAAAGTTTAATGTAACAAATTGGGTCTAGGTTCTCCTTTATGTTTCTTAATGGGATAAGGTTGGGGTGTGAATTCAGAAAGAAGGTAAATATTCCTGGATTTTTAAACAATTTTAATGCACTTTCCAAGTGGTAAGTGAATATAGTATATTAATCCTCACACTGTGACTTAGACAACTGGGGAAGCGAGTCGCACAAAAAAATTAGTGGTTTTTTGGGCAGCCACGCTCAAGTAACTTATAGAAAAAGTACTGATTATTTTCATAAAAAAATTAACATCTCAAGCTTTTAGGCGGGCGGTAGTACTACCAAGGACACTAACAGACCCAGTTGGGTTCTATTATAAAAACAAGTTGGTTCTTTCTATCTTAGGTACTTTTCTCAACGGATGAGCCGATTGCAAGCAAAACAATGGTTATCTTGTCAAGCATTTCACATCCATTGTATGCTTCCCACAATTTCCACCAAGGATACACAAGCATTTTCAACTACACATCTGAAAACCCAAATGGCATTAACTGGGAGGAGGAAGTTGAAATTAAATCAGATTTCCATTATGCTTTGATGGACAGCAATAATATTCTTGAGGAGAGCTCTGTTGGGAACACGCATGGAGGGTGTTGGAAAATGTGTGAAAGCTGACATCCATTACTGGAAAGGTTCCATGACATTTTAACAAACCCAGTTTGGAATATTTCTTCATCATACAATTCCATGCGGCACAGTCAGGAATTTAGTCAAACAATTCACCATGCAATTGATGCTTCCACATTTTGCATTGCATATCTATCAGAGAGTACTTCCAACTACAAGAATCTGAAAAAAACAAATCTATTGATAATGTTTGTTTGCGATCAGTGAAACAATGAAACTATCTGTACGGAACCCTCGCCCCTACATCTGCCCTTCGGCAAGCTATCCAAACTGCTAATCTACAAAGTTTCCTTAATTCAAGCGTTGGTCTAGCCTTGGATCTCAAATAAAGGCTAAACTTATTTTATGTTAGGGAATGATAGGTTGACTGGTTATTATTACTACAAGGGTGCC